>VCRD01000193.1:80027-175355 GCA_006783055.1 Trinorchestia longiramus | reverse complement strand
GATCCCTTGTGGACTCTTCTCCCCATGCTCGGTTGATATTGGCAGAAGCTTCGGAGGCGTTGTGCCCAAGTTTGAACTCGTGCAACATAAGTAGGCGAAGGTCATGTTTTGTCATGTTCATCATGGATGGATTCTATCCTTCAAAATTATGTTCTGTCTGAAAAGAAGTTACAAAATATTAATGAACATACATTAATTGTTATGAATGCCAAGGTTCATCGAAAATAAACTAAACAAGTTGTGTTAAAATTACTTTTCAAACCCCAGACCTTCGAGCGGCCATTATTTTTGTAACAACCTAATATTTATTTTCGTCTAATATGCTACTTCTTCCAACTTCTGAACGGAACATCTAGAGTGTAGGACTAAATGAATCATTTCTAAAGTACATCAGGATCAGCAATGATGAAAATAGGGCTAAGTAGATGAATTTAGAATATTGAGTAGCAATTGTGCTGCCGCTGTTATTCTAATTAAATACTATTTCTTTGTTTCAAACATGTTTAATACAACACAATTGAATCTAGCTCAAATACTTCTGAATGGCTGTCAGTTATAACTAATCCGTAAAACTAAGAATTAAACACTATTGTTTGCATGACGCTGTCTGCCGCTGTGCTATTCGGTCGCCCTGTAATCGCTTAACCCATGATATTTAAACACAATTTTAAGAAGTCAATTTTGCACGTGTCAGGAAAATGTGTCACAAACCTTCTATTATAAAAATTAAAATGTATGAATAGTTCACGATAGTTCATTTTTGTTCTCGATGATTGAGACCAAGAGATATTTTTGATTGGTTGAGAATATTGAAAAGAAGTACATTCATAAAATGCATTCTACCGGTCAAACGTACATACTCAAAACATGTAGCAATAAATTATTGCGAAATAATTCTCACGAGATGCATTTACGTCCTTCCTGAAGGTATGTTATGATAAAACAACGATCTTTAAAATTACTCAAAGTGTAAAGCCTGAACTAATGGCCTTTATTTTGATTTCATCAAAAACTAAATCATAAAACTATCCTGACTTAGGGCAAAATACATAAAAGGATTGCAAGGTTTTTCTACAATGTGTAATCCACATTAAATTAAGTACTTCAAATTCTTGATACTCGTAAAGCTCATTTTATAATCTAACATAGAAATGCATAATAATTATAAAAATAATGAATACTATACTATATAGCAAGCCGCCACAGCAGAACGAACGAATCAGCGAACAGACAGAAAATCTTAATGCAGCGTACATGAGACCCTGTCTCGTACTACACCAAGCAGCAGGCCACCGCTATTCGGTTGGGCGAACCACGGCAATAGTGTCCTCCAAAGAGCCAATATAAGCCGGACGCCTGGGCCTTGCTACTCATTTCTATTCCCCTCCGTTTTACCCGTTTTACTTAGGTACACCCTGTGCCAAACTCTCTCAAATCTTTCCTATTGGTACCGACTGACCGACCTGCTAGCCACTCTTTACCAAGCGCTCCTGAAGTCAACAACTCTCACCAGCCTCTCCAAGCCTCTCCAAGTTCCCCTCAACTCAAGGCTTCTCATCACACTCGTTGCCGTGAACGCAGTGGGTTAAGACTCTTAAAGAAGGTCTTAGATGCACAGGCATGGGGAAAGACTTAGTCTTACTGAGTCCAGTTACAGTTAATGTTATATCTAGTTGATTGGCCGGTGTATAACCGGGTATGTCAAAAAAAACATCTGCAAATGATTAGTATAGTTCTTCAATATCTTACAGCTTATTATGTTCAAGGACGGGATGTACTGTTAAGTTACCATTGTCTCTTTCTCTAAGAGAGAAAATGGAAAAATCAGTTCCACTACCGGAAAATTGGTCTATGACACAATTTTGAGCTAAAAAGCAGGAAGCAGATGCACAAGATTCTGACAATGTTAGATCAGTTGTACTTCTTCGGGAATGACGTTTAAGCCAGTTTACATGATGAAGCTTACGAGTACTTGTAACATCTACAACGTAGTTTATCTTGTTACGCCTTTCGAACATTTTCCAACGGCCACTCCACAACTTCAAAAAAATTTGTTTTTCATGAGGGAGAAGGATGAGAGCATTGTCTCCAGCGGCGAATGATCTGTTGTAGTAGGATCGGAGATAATTAGAGAATTTTCGACTGTTAACTTGGCTTGGAGTTTGGCTTGTAAATCTATTACATAGTAGACGAGAAAACGTTGTCCTATTTGCAAGGAACTATGTTCCTACAAGTCCCGCAGCACGGACAGTGGGCCCCAAACTGGACGTCCGTATAAAAGTTTAAAAACAGAAAATCCGGACCTGTCTGACGGTTTTTCACGAAGAGCAAACATAACTGCAGTATCTATGCCTGTTTTTAAGTTTATCGACACACAGTTAACGTATAGAAGCTTCATCGGACCGTGGCAACGTTCAATGCGGCCTTTACACTAAGGGTGGTACGACGTAGTGAAAAGTGACCATCCCCTGTAATCGGTAAAGTGCTCCCATTAACTAAAATGTGAACCGAGCGCTTTTGTCTTTTACAATGTACTCAACAGAGCCTCTGTCACGCAAGTCTTCGTGGACTTCAATTGTACGGCCTCAGGAAACCCTGTTGAATAATCTATTAGCGCCGGCATGTACTTGTGTGGCCTCCACAGGAAATGGGGTTTAAATGCCCAACAATATTTATACTGACTAGGAAATAGCCTAGTGAAAATCGGTATTTTCACTAATGGGACAGACTTTGTACTGCCCCCAAATAAATCTCACTCACGTCACAGGAGCTGTAGTAGTTTCGTATGTCAAGTGTCATTTTAGGCAAGAAATATGGTCCGTAATACGCCATTAGGTCTTCCTATGAGAAAAATAACCAGCTACGAGCGAGGCGTGAGCTAATCCTAATACAAACAGACGGCATTTAGCCGCAACAACATGACCTAATTTTCCAATATTAGGTTTGTTGAATTTAGAATCTGCACATTTCTGATATATCAAATTCTTTTGTAAAACATATTTATGAGCTGAATAATTTCGGCTATTAGACACTTCTAATCTAACCTTTGCAAATGTATTTATTCAGGGAATGTTTTTCCCTCCCTTCAGAAGATGTAGATTCTGATCCGACGCATCAGCTGGGGAGCGCATTGGAGGAGAAACCTCCCATACAGAAGCTGACGGAGTCTTTTCTAACTTCCTCTCTAAACTCTGCTGTAAAGGCGCTCTTCGACCCTATGGAACTAGCAGAATTCTTTTGGTACTGATTCTTGAAGTAACCTACTTCGCTTCAGAATTGGTATCTCGGAGAGAAGTCTGTAGCGGGCCTCTGCCGGCTCATTGTAATGCCAGAACCGACGTTGTTATATTCTGAGGGAGGTGGATCCCTCTGATTTGTTTTCACGATGGATGAGATTTTTCCGTACGTTTTATGCGTCATTGGCCATCAATGCGCAAGGTTGATCATTTCCTTGAGCATGCGTACATTTTTTCTTTCACTTCCACTTTTAGTTCCAGGGATAATGAAGATAAAAATTGATCCATTAGAACGGCAGATTGAAAGTCCTGAAGTTTTGGCGAGTTCACAGGATCCCGTCCAAAATTCTAAGTCTCCCTAGCTTGAGGGCGAATTACTCGTAGGTGTCCTCGACAGAAATACGAGCACATCTGAAGTTATTCTTGTATCTTTCGGGAATTTTGCAAAATTCTGCCAGAACGCTTTTTTGAATAGAGAATAGTTTTACTCAATATCTGAGAACAAAGAAGCATACAAATTCACAGGACGAACTGTCAAAAGACTTCCCAAGCACGCTCCATACGTAATTTCTTCAATTCGCAGGAGGGCCGGAATACGCTGGAAACAAACGAGAAAGGACGTAATATCGTCATCATCCTTGAACACATGAAATTTAGATCGTTCTGGGTCTCTTGCATGGAGTAACATTCTAAACCACTCTTGAGTTATGCTCAAATTCCAGCCGTTTAAGCTGATTTTCATATTTCATGCGAGGTTTCTCTACCTCGGCGTCGATCCTAACTTTATCGAGTTCACGTTCTAGAGCTCTTTCTTCTTGAGAATACCACTGCTGTCTCAGCACAAAATCTAAGATATCGTCATTAAATATATCCAGTATTTTGCCTTGGAGTTTTAGTTGATCAAAAAGTTTGCTATGGTAGCTTTCCTTTACAGGAAACTCGGAAGTGATGGTTCAGCCCACCGCAGTCGACAGAGTAGTCTCTAAATCTGTGAGCTGAAAGTTACACCCACCTTCACTGTACCACGGTACCGCACATGTTAGTTCAGCAAAAGTATTCGTTCAAATACTCTCCTTAGGGTTATCTAGCAACATATGAAATCTTCAAACCCCCTGGCAAGGTATCGACATATATATGGGCATTATTAACTGCCTTAAAGTACTTTCGGGGAATGGCTTTAGATTCTTGCCTAACCGTTAGTTAACGAGAAAATAAGTAATTAATTTATACAATTTAATATTACTAATTTTACAATTAATAAAAACATGCAATTTATACTAAGCAAAATTTTTATTCACGGACAAGCTTAACTCAAACTAACCGAACAGTGTGCATGAGACAGTACAGACCTATCCAGGATGAACAAAATAACTTGAAACGTGTTTAGGCGGCCACAATTGCGTGTGACTCATCGTTTAACGAAGAATGTCTATGTTTATGTTCCTAACCCGATCTCTATCTTCCTATGGCTATCCACCTATCTTCCTATGCATATCCACCTATCTTCCTATGCATATCCACCTCATTGCCTATGTATATCCACCTCTCTGTCGATGCATATTCACCTCTGCTACTGCATGTCTGCCTCTCTGCCTATGCATGTCCACCTCTCCACCTATTCATATCCACCTTTCTGCCTATGCATGTCCACCTCTCTCCCTATGTATATCCACCTCTTTGCCTATGCGTATCCACCTCTCTACCTATACAGCAAGGATAAACTGTGACTGCAGAACTTTACTATCAGTAGCTCGAACGTCTAAATGCATTGTTGCATAAAAAATGTTCTGCTCCTGTGACCAGGAAAGGAGTCATCTTGCAACACGATAACGCTAGACCCCATTTTACCAAACAAACTCAAGAAAAAATAAAGTCCTTAGGTTGGTAAGTTCTTTATCACCCATTATATTCACCAGATCTTGTTCCATGAGATTTTCACTTATTTCGTTCTTTAGAGTATTTTATAAGCGGAAAAAGATTAAAAAATGTTGACTAGGTTGAAATGGAGTTTAATTCCTTTATTGTTTTCCTGGGATGTTAATTTTTTTGGAAGGGGATTAAAAAGCTCGCAAGTAGATGGACAAATATTATATCTAATGATGATTACTATTTTGTTGAGCAATAATAATTTTTCAATAATATCTTTTTCGATTATTATTCCTAACAAAACCAGGACAGAACTTTCCGGTACCCCCAATAATAATGATACCGTAAACCCTTTCAGAAAGTGCAATATTGGCAGATGGAAAATAAAGCAAGGGATTTGGTTTTCAGTCTGTGTTCAAAAATAACTGCACATGTATGGGAAGTGTCGACAAGTTTAGCTGTTAGATCAGTAAATGCGCAAGAACGATCAGAGCTCAAGAGTCGTATTGACTTCTTTTCACTCGAATTGTGGACATGGCAGTAGTGAATGCTTACGTTATTTATGAATTGATCCACAGCGACATTAGGAACCAGTTTCCTGTAATCCTGCACGAGGAATTGAACATGGCTGCTTTAATCCCCCCAAATGTGAGTTGACAAGTGTAATCTCTTTTCTGCGAGCAGAAAAAATCATCTACTATACATCCACTAACGAATTATCGTTGAACTTTGTATTTGGTAAAGCGCTACGACAGGAGAACGTACCGTGTCAAACATATGTACCTCTTGTGAGAAATGAAGCAGATTAAGTTACAGAAATAACGGTTACATTTTTTAAACCGACTTGCAAATTCAACATGGTATAGAAAAAAATTACAACTTGACTGTCAAGGGAAAATTAAGTCACATAAGGCTCATCATTTTCAATGACCCTAACCAAAAATAACTTTAATAAAGAATAAATATCACACAAACATACATTCGGAAATTTGAGGTTACTAACCATTTATTTCGGACTTTCTTATGAAATCGAGTTGAAAATTAAAAAAAAACAATAAAACATTATCAACATATTACGTTTCCAAACCTTTGCCAGTACAAATCTCTAGCGAAACAATTTCAACGACTAGAGATGTAAATTTTTTACCAAATCGCAGAAAAGAATGACATTTTTTATTTCAACTTAATTTTCCTTTTTCTAGCGATTGGAAGTTACGAGAATCAAAACTAAAGTCATATGTAACTTTCAAAGGAGAATTACGAGTCTCCAAAGCTGAAACCCAGTAAGTTTTCATGGCTCCAACGCCCTAAACAGTTTTTTCCAGCGAAATCATTCACGTACAAAAAATTTAACATCCTTACGATGCTATGCATCCTTAAGCTCAGAATTCAATTCCTTCTGGAAAGAACTGCAGAATTTTTTTATGTTCTTGATGTAAGTGTATTTTTCGAACAGCATTCTCGCGCTTAACATGGGTCAGAGTATAAATATGTAATAAAAAATTACTGATTTCACACTTTTTGTTCACGCTCAGCAATATTCATAAATATATATATAATATGAAACACCCTATATTAATATTTAGCTCGAATCTTAGGCAAACAATATTTATGGGTGAAGTTTGTATACATAAAAATATTTATTACTCAACTTTATGTAACCTGATACATAAAGTGTGAGAATTTGTGTGCAAGAAGTTGATTCTTCTTTTAACAAGAAAGAGTAACATATACATCCATACATCCATCTTTGTGCCACCACTCTATCTTCCTACAAGTCCATCATCACAGAACATCGTCACAATAATTGTGTTAACAAGATGGATGAAGTAAAAGTCTAAACCCTGAAGCGCAACTGTACTAACAACCATACCGGTGATGTAGGTGTGCAATCTTTCTATTATTTGCGCTGTAAATTGTCAGAATTACCTTCAACATTTAAATTTAGGAAGTTACAGACGATGTAATATATTTTGATCTTTTACTTTGAACCTCATCTCCAAGTTTTCCATATGCTACTTCTATGAAGTGAAATAAGAGTGTAGTGTGTTGATGTCGCTCAAATTCCTATTTTTTACCTAATTGAAAGCTGCTCACGATTACATGCATATCGTATCACGAATAAAGTACTTTTGTAGGAATTGAAACGAAGATGAGAGCAACTACCAATTATTTAATGCACCACTTCATTATTTAATGTTCTTATTTCAATTAAACACACTTTTCAGAGTCATAATATTTCCTCTATAGGCACGAGTCCATGCATTTGTTCATTGCAGTCAAATTTAATACGAGTGGAAGTTTCTGTGGGATGGGATTCATTTTTAGATTATACTGTCACTAGATGCCCAATCACTGCGTGCGACACAACTGAATTACCTTTTGATAACAATTTTCGATTGTATCTTCAAGCTGTTTGCAAATTCTCGACACAAGACTTCTAAAAATCTACCATCACCCAACCAAACAATTTGGGATACATCATAACTGATAATCTCATTCACACATTTCAAGATATAGTAAGTATTAGATTACTCAAAGGTCAATTGTCTGTCAGTCTTGACTATTACGGCACATGAAATCACATATGACACTTTGCAGTGCAACATGTTGAAAGATCGAAGTAAAATACCATCACATAAGCACTTATTCAGATTGCAGGCCACTTATCGTAAAGCAACGTGTGTCAGTCTGCAGTACAATCTTCCTCGTCTAGCTGCGACATATCGCACCTCAAACTGAAGTATCAGACACCGTGCGCTACTTTTCTTTTCCGTTCTCCGTTCACTGGACTGTTCCTCTTTAACCGTCCAACACCTGCTCTGGCACAGCCGTCGCTGGTCAGCCGGCTACGTCTTCCCTGATCTGCATGACATACAGTCTTCGTTGCACGCATACAGATTGCAGTGACTTAGGATATCTGCAGTGACAGTGAAATGCATAGTATAATTGACTGTCACATGACTTACCTGCACCTCAATCTTCAAAATCTTATAGTGACAAACTGCACTGTTGACATTACGCCCCTTAAGCATAAACGCTTTTCAATTATTTTGTTACCACTACAATGGAAAATGAATGTTATCAGTAATATTGATATTTACATACATATTCATCAAAAATAATGTGTAGCTGACGTGTACTTGTAGTAAAACGTGCGAGAACTTGCTCGTAAAAAAGAGGAGTATGCAGCAGCCGTCTGTAAGCATTTGGACTATGTTGTTGGAGAAAATAGTTCCTAGAAGAAGAAATACCGACCTGCAAAGATATGAAGGTAGACAGTGTCATACCTTACTTCGAGAACTTCACATAAATAACCGTTCAACCAAGAGCTAATACTGATTAGTCAGAATGGAAGATTTTCGTAAAACTATAACGTGAAAGTAATTTTAGTTTGATATCAGTCCGAACACTGACGACAGTGAACTTGAGTTTGTATTAGTCAATAATCAATTTAAATTTATATTCTTTATTCAACGTAAACTTCCATCAGGTAGTCAACTTTAGTTGAAATTTCTTAATGAATTTTAGGGTTCTATCAATTATTCAATTTCAGCTTTTAGTAGTCATTCAATTTTCTGCCTGTAAATTAATTGATTTATGTTTAGGAAAATATATTTCATCTATTATACAATGTGACAGAAAACCTTGTTGAAAGTAAACGTTCATTGTGAAAAAAAAACAATTCACGTAGAAAGTTGAAACCAAAACCACATCAAAGAATACATTTTCAATCTTTTTTCATAATGACCTTGGTTATTTTATGTGTGCATTACCATCGTTATATTTGTATATTTAACAAAAAACGGAAGTATACTAGAAAATATTTATTTCCTTCATCTATTCATTCATTGTAAAACACTTTATTATTTTCTCTAAGCAATTTTGTACCTTTGGCAAGATCATTGTTAAAATTGTAGTTAGATCAATATCTGTAAATACATGTGTGGTGCTACATTTAAAAATTGTAATTATTTTTAGTATCGTTTTGGCTGCGATCAAATATTGTAATAAATTTAAGTATTATTTTAGAATAAATTCAATGTTCATTTGATGTCGTTAGCGATTAGTAACTAAAATCTGAACTTTAATTTTATTTGCAAGTTCAAATTATAACATTCATCTAGAGATAAACTTCCTTTGCAAGCTAGAATACTTCAAACGAAGTTTCATTTGGATTCAGTGTAGTCTAACAAGCAATGGTATCTTCTTCTCACTTTATTCTTAATCTGGTGGGTAAGTTTTACAAGAAACTGTGTTTATTTCTGACTAACCCGTGTAGAAAGCTATGTCGTCCATTTACTGAACCCATTAATGTCTATAATTGTATTTTACAAATTTAATGACAGTTTTCACAATCCTTCTATAAGTTAGGTATGTAAACACTTTGTTATGAGAATTTTTGTATTTTCAAAAAATAACAAGATATGGGGTAATCTGATCTGAGATCAGTGGGTTCATATAGTATCAAAAGACCCACTGTGCCTTAAAACTTAATTTTCATTATAGCCAGCAAAACTGCATATAGTGTGCAGAAAAATGAAGTAAATACTCAAATAACCAATTTATTTGTTAAACGAATTACCAGTATGAAAAAAAAAATCAAAAGTTCATTTTTATATAAATATTCCATTGTATTTTTTCCTTCAATAATTACATCTATGAAAGAAAGAGAAACGGTTTACACATGAAGTAACTGTGTATTTGGAACAACATGTCCTATGCCTAACAGTGCAAGATTGTTCTTTTATTATGATTGAGATCTTTTTATTATGATTTGTCTTTTGCAGTCGAACCAAACGTCGAGGAGGACTTCCGAAGACCCTGAACATGAATGTTTTTTACCTGGAGATAGCCTGTTTTGAAAACTTTTCAAGTACAACCTGTAGATGGCTCTTCGAAATGATAACAGGTCATTACAGGAAACTGGTTCTTGATGTCGTTGTGGCTCAATTCATAAATAACATCCACGATTCGAGTGAAAAGATGTCAATATCGCTTCTTAGCTCTGATTGTTCTTGCATATTTGCTGATCTAAAAACTAATCTTGTCGACACTTCCCATAAATAATCAGTTATTTTTAAACACAGGTTGAGAAACCAAATCCCTTGCTTTATTTTTCTTCTGTCAATGTTGCACGCTCTAAACGGGTTCTACGGTTTCATAATTAGTTCCAACGGTGACATATGTATTAGCAAGCCAATTAGCAAAGGAATTTCTTATTGGTGTCGAATGAAAAGTTGTGTGTTCCTCTCTTTTGTTTTTTCCTTTCCTTTGTTCCTTTCAGAGAGCGTTTATTCAGAGAGCAGGCTTGTTCTTGTATACTGTAGCATAATGAGCACTTTCTTTACGGACAAGCTCAAACATTTATTTGAAAAACATTTTTTCAAATATGTCTAGTGGAGTTGAGCATTTCAATCGTCTTTACATCTTTTTCAAATTATTTTCGTAGACTTTAGTGGTTTTATGAACATTTGTATACTCGGGTATATTGCATCTCTATGTTTGTACTGGATTAGATAACTATCTGTTCTTTATTGCCGGTAGATATTTTTTCGTTAGTTTTAGATTTAATTGCAGTAATTACTCCTAGGGCAGTGCCAATTGCTTATTCCCTCATATTACTTGCAACTGGAGAAGCCACATGAAATTCAAATGAGCCTGAAACGTCTTCAACATCATTTTGAGTCGCGTCCATTCACAGTGATACGTTTTTCCCCAGTGATCTCACATGAAATCAGTAACCTATAGAGACTTTCTATCTCTGTATATTATGTGTACTTATAGGGTTAGCCTTTCATGTGTTAACTTCATATGTATTTTGTATGATTCATTAGGCATTACCTTATCATGTCAATAGATATGACTCACTTTCATTATTTTATAATATTATTGTTCTAAGCTAATTCTTAGTAATTTCTAGCTTCCTATTTATCAACTATATTGCTGGTAGATTATGAAAAACTAATTGGCTGTTCGAAGAAAATTCTTAATAAATTTAGCTAATATGTTAGATAACAGTAAATATTCGATGTTAATTCATAAACTGAATTACATTAAGTGATGACAAATGAGATCACTGGAAGGTTATGGGTCAAATTCAGTTTTTTGGGGTTCGAATTCAAAATTTTGTATTTTACACAGTCCTTGAGTTTTCCCAGTGAAGAAATTGTGTAATCCTTGCCTTGCGTTAGTACTGAAATTCTGTTCACTGTTTATTCTCTTTGTGTACAAGCTAAAATTAATATTCAAGTTCAAGTCCAAGCAAAAAATTATCATTTTGTTAATAACTTTCCATGCTGAACCTAATTTCTGTGTTCTGGATGTCATAGCAGTTCATAACAATTCATTATCATAAAAATCATGGCAATGCATAAGTTCCATGATGTTCACGGAGTGCAATATTTTCATAGTTCTATCGTATCATTGTATAGGTTTTTTCTGCCTTACTTCTTATCATTATCCAACTTGATGAAACTCAGACAAAATGTCATCTTCCCGCCAAAATTCTAATTCAACATGGCGACTATGTTAGGCCGCTTTGTACAATCCTTGATGTAATTGCATTTTGGAGCAATCATTTCAACGTATGTTTTAACATTCATTCATTGGTCATTCCTAGTATTTTTTTATTTTTATTTTTATTTTGGCTATTCAATAGTTATTCAAATTAGGTAGAGTGACTTTTATGCATTGCATGTCATTCTTATTTTGTTTATATTTTTGTTCGTCCATAAAAAGTCATATTATGTAAATACGAGTAGACGTTGTCGTGATTTTACGTTATCCAAATATGAGTTCAGTCGTGTTAATACAGTTTGACCATGCTTGCTTTTCCAAAGCCGTAATTAAACCAGTGAAATTTCTGGTTGTATCACAAGGTGTAGTACTTGTAACTCAGTATAACATGACTATAGTCTTTAACAAATAGAAATCCGGCCTCACAAATTCGTGACTCTCATACCTCCAAACTAATGACTCCTAAAGTGGTGATATTTGCGTGTTCCTAAGCGTATACCAGTTGACAATAATGAGTCGAGCGGGCGAATTTTGATCTGTTCCACCAAGTGTGACAAGTGTTTTAATAATAACATTGATTACTATTAATCACCAGTACAGGAACGTATTGAGAAGAAGTATTGGAATTTAATTTTCAAGTTGAACTAGAAAATATCTTACGCTGTTGTTTCTTTGATGCCCTTCCATTTTCGTCACATTACCATCTTACTATCACTTTGGATGTTGAAAATCTTTCGTTAAATTGTAACGTAGTTGACAGGTTTCAGAACATAAAAATATGCTACGGTCCATAATACCGATTAGGTTTACGCCAATTCGATTCACAGTTGCTGCCTGTTTATAGATTAGCTAATCTCAATCGAGTAAATAGGATTGTGGTCATATTGTAATATGTTTTCTGAGTGCACTATATAGTAGCCTTACCATTAGCGTTGTCTGATCAGTAATTTAAACGCCACAAAAGAATATTGTACTACACCACTTACATTCACTAACAACGTGTGTCTATCTGAAGTCCTTTACTTAGACGTTACATTAACAAAATGATGGTTGCACAGTTCCTGCACACAGTTTTTTGACACCAGAAATTTGACTGTACGTTACCATGTAATGCGCACAACCACGAAGTACGGCCTGAAGAACGAAAGAAACTTTCACCTCGAACGTGAGGCAGCAAGAAAAGTGGCCCATCTGGGGCCCATGCCAAAACTTCGGTTTTATACAACTTCGAGAAGAGTTTCTCTGAAATTTGGAAATCTCAAACTGAAGAGAAATAAAATATGACAGATTTGCATGTGTGACAACATATGTACAAATTTACCAACTCATTGTTAGCAATGTATTCACATATGAATTGGCTATCGCTTTTTCAAGTAGGGTTTGAAGTTATGGCTGGGTGGTTGTACATAAGTGTTGAAGGGCCTTTTTATAGTTTGAGCACGTGTATTAATACATTCGAACCCAATTGTTATCATAATTTTGAATATCAATGAAGTTTAATAAGCTGATTGTTTTTGAATACGCTATAAGTAAAAATGAATAGTTTTTAAACCATAGCACTTCTATGTGTAGTATGTTAGTCGCTCACATGGTACAGGTTGACTAGATATGAATTTTTATGTTTTCCATTTAACTACGAAAAAATAGCATGCTCTCTACGCCATAAAATCAATTCAGCATTGACGTACACAATAATTGTTTTCTTTTATTATGAAAAAATTTATTTGGAAAAAATAATCCTAAATATGTTTCTTGTGAACTTGCACTATCATATCCTTATGGTTGTTAGTGATATGAGATGAAACATTTTACACAAATTGAACCGTGTCAAAATGTCCCCCAAAATGTGTCCCTGTTCCCTAAAATGTGTCAAATCTTATAGGTTACAGCGTGAATGAACAGTTGGGGCTCAGCCGTAGAGTTAGACGAGTTGGCGCCTCGTCGTTGTTTTCAAATTTTCTTCACCTTGTGGTGGTTTCTTCCGAGGCACCCTATGTAAAAAACAACTTTCGTAGCAAAGGTCTGAATAATACAAGAAAATGAATGAAAAGGATTAAACATTCACTCAGGAGACTCAGCAACCCTTACTGAAGATGACCGAGAAAATTCATAGCGGGTTATTGAGTTCAGAATGGTAAGCTTAGAATTTTGAAATGATGTACTGTATGGTTTCAATAAAACGGTGCATAGTCCATAATGGGCCCACAGCTGTTCAGTTATGGTTTCTACTCTCAAGATTCACGAAACCGATGGCGTCTGTATCTTCAATTTCTTGATTAATATTTTATTTGTGCATAGGCCCATGTACTGTCAGTTTGACATAAAAGATACCAAATCATAAAAAAATATACCAAATAACTAAAATACTTAAGTTTATCAATTTTCGCAACTTTATTTTGATCAAATCAGATTGAAATTTTGTTATCAAAACTTGCTCAAGGTGATGTAACTGGAAATATGTTTATATTTCATTGCTACCAAAGAACGTGGGTGCATACATGTGGGTGACCTTGCTTTTTTGAAATCGGTGATACATATATTCATTTGAACCCGTTTTCCAATTTTATTTGCATTAAATTAGAGGGTGATATTGCGAATGATAATGTTAATAATGTCTCCACATGAGAATAAGTAGACCACAAAATTTTGTTCCCACGGCATTTTTTTGTTTTCCATAGATTGCAGCATATGATTTGTGATATTTATGTGTTTGGAAAGCCTTTCGCAATCATTACCGGGAACAAGCTTTACTCCAAGTGGAGGGGCGCTTCAAGTTTTATCCCATCTTCACAATGAAGGGTAGAAAGCCGTTCGTGAAGCAGTTCCAGGAGCAATTGGTGCTGCTCTTTTCTTTTGAGGCAGAACCAGAATTTCTGCGCGTCTAAAAAATCCACTTATTACGAAACGGGAGGTGCTGTTCAACTCGCGGAAATCTCTCAGATAGGAAAGGACGAAGCAGGCAGTGATACATCGCCAGAGGATAAAGATTTAAAGGATGACCTGGAAGGTCTCATTCATTTAGCTCTCCAGGATACTATGCACCTAATAACCATCGTGCAGGACAATCAGTTGCTGTTGGTGTAGCAGCAGAAAGGAAGGACTATATTAATGGCCAGTGTGAACACAGTTTTGGCTAGAGAGGAAGCCCAAACACAGAATATAAATAACCTTGAAGAGCAGCACCATCATCAGAGCAAAGAGGAGGAGGAGTTTTCAACAACTGTCTTCGCATCATCAAACAGCTACACCACTTCCTCTGAAGCCTCAGAAGCGGTAGATGTATAAGGGACTACTGGATATCTGCCAACGCAAGAGAGATTTCGACAAAATATCATGTCCCTCGGTCTGGCATTGGTTCTGAATTGCATCAAGATGCCTGATAGGAAAGCTGCTTTCGTGATCTCAGAAACCACCAAGAGTCTTGATGCTGATATTGTCATCGTTAACATTAATTGGAAATCCATTTATAGAAGTTGCAAGAGAAAGAAGACCCATTTTGCATCAGTGTTCATGCGGGACTTCCGTTCAGATGTTCCCTTAGTGGTCCATTGTAAGTGGAAGTTGAGGGAGGAGCTAACTACCGAACAACATGTGGACAGACCCCCAATCATTGTGTTGGGAATGGATGTGGGGAAACTGGTTGAAATTCTCAAGCTGTCTGGAAGAAAGACTGAGAGAACTAGACTCAACCCGTCATCACAACATGGAGGAATGGGGAATTTCAGAGAGAGTCATCGGGATATGCTTCGATACAACTGCTGCAACGCAATGATGCGATCGAGGACTGGCTTCTGCAGTGAGCAAAAACTGGATCGGGAGCTGTTTTATTTCGTTTGTCGCCTTTTCATACCAGAGTTGATCTTGTCAACAACATTTAAAGATGAGATGAGATCGACTACAAATAGGCCCGATGTCCCGCTCTTCAAGAGGTTCAAATGTCAGTGGGAATCCATCTACCAGACAGCACCCCAAGCAGCACCTAAGGATGAAAGCCTACTCTAGTACCTGCCCCCAAACCTGGTCTAGAGGTTCAGGTTATAAATCATCTCCCATCAGACCAATAGCCATCCACGAAAAGACTCTTGGGAATTCCTGGAGCTCATCCTAGTTTTACTGGGAAAGGTCCCCCATTGAGGTATTTGCTCAGAGTATACGAAGCGTAGTCATGTCTGCTGGTTGTCCAATCCACTCTGCAGCATCAAGATCTAGCTGTTTTGAGCACAAATAAACCTCACGGCTGGTGAAGAGCAAATGATGAATTGATTCTCCAGCCCTATTCCGACAGAGGCTTCTCGTAGCGACCTGACCCTGATAGTGTGATAATATACGGCGGGGTTAACCCAGCTATCTCAAAAACCACTTCTGAGAAGCTACGCCATCACCTCTGTTACCTACAACAGGACCTGGTAGCTCTTCTCTTTCTTGACACCAGGGTTTTGCTTTCAGAGACGATGGTCATGATGATTGCGCTGGAGAAGGGTAGTAAATATCAGGTGAAGAGACCACTGCTCGATATACGGGACTTCCAGCAGAGCACTCTCTCATCTTTTGTTTCCATGAAAATCAAACAATATCTCAAAAGTTTTGGCCTGGGTGATGATGTCTTGGGGACTGATCAAGCCACATGGCTAGAGAAGTGGTCCTTCCAAGAAATCGTCCAGAAGGTATCGGTGTTGCGCGTGGCCAACGACACTGCAAAAAAGAGGAGTCACCATTTTCAAGAGTATAACATGCTGCTGACCAAGAAGGATGATCAGTTCCTGTTCCTGCTTCAGGTAGTCTCAGAACATCGAGCTGCATTCTTCTATAACCGGCAAACCATTCCGACCTGAAACAAGCGACAATGATTGGAATGGGTACCATGAAGCCAGTGCTTTCTAGCAGTTAATACTTTGTTTAAACCGGGGTAGAACTTAAGCTACCAAGATACAAAGTTGGGAAAACGTGCGCTACCAGTAAATATTAATGCATATGTATATGAAATTTGCAGCATAACATATTTTGTAAATTCTTACTGCGTTTTTAAAAGCAAGGAAATAACAAAAATTATTCCCCCGAGGCTCAAGATCAACAAAACGAACACAGCTCAGGAGGGCACACCAAAGTTGACAATACCAATCATAATTTAGGATAAATCAAGATAATGGTTGGAAAAATGCAAAGTTTCCTGCTGAAAATGCAGGAAGTGAGTATAAGCCATTGCGTCAACGTTGTCGTACGACATCATAGCTGTCAATGAAGCATGGTTAGATCTAAATAGAAGACATCTCTTTGCGGAAGTTTCATTGGAACGATGCGTTTTGCATACAGTAGTGTCGACAAACCATCAGGAGGTGATGGTTCCCTTATCCATTTCTTAGAAAAATTACTACCACAAATCAAAGCTAAACGAGTAACAGAAAAAACAGGAATACTACATTTCACCATCCAACCGCATTCGACCCAACCCATCAAAATTGTAATCGTGAACAAGAACCCAACCTGTACGGCAATTGACAATGATGAATTCAACAGTTACCTTGATGATATCCTCACTGCTCCTCATGAAACACTGATCATGGGAGATTTCAATCTGGCCTATATAAACTGGACTACCCGTCAAAGTCGAGCACCCGGTTTTAAGCCTATTAATCTGATAAACATAAATTCCCTACAATAGTATGTCGACGAACCGACTCGACGAAACAATGTTCTTGACCTCGTCATGACGACCCCAGACCTCATAATAATTGGATTAGAAGTTATGGACAAGATCGGTGATCATCAGATTATAGACTTCGTATTCGAAGCACACAACCTTAACACAAGGACTCAACAAAACACGTTTTCGACTAAAATGGGCAGACTTTGAACTAATGTAAGTAAAGCTTTGCAGCATTAACTACGAAATACTGATGAGGAACAAAAGTTTCAAGGAATGCTACATGATACACAAAGAAAAATTTGCAACTGCCACAGAGCACTATATTCTAACATACCGAATGAGCTCAACCAATAACCCTCCTTGGTTTTTACCAGAAATTAAACACCTCGTATATACAAGAAAACAGTCATGCAGAAGGCTTAAACGTTACCAAACAGAATCATATCGTCAAAAACATACCCGCACCTGCAGGGCGTTAAGCGAACGATAAAATCTACAAAGCGAAATAAATTGCAGTTGCAGCACTAGCCAAAACTAACCCGAGAGCTTCTACAAATATGTAAACTACTACCTACTCAAAAGAGACCATTGAATCACGGATTGATCCTGAGGGCTCAACCCAAACAGGCAACAAAAGCAATGCCAGAATTCTTCATACGTATTTTACTTCTGTGTTCACTCGCGAAGATTTAACTGAAATTCTTCAACCTCATGCTTTCAGTCCTCAGGAAATCTTGACTGTTGACTTGTTAACAGTAAAAGAAGTAGGCAAACAGCTCAGCATTTTTACTTCGTAGAAATCAACTGGACCTGACAGCCTTGTTCCCCAGACACTCAAAGAAACAGCCGAAGTAATTAGCGAACATCTTCAATCGATCACTTGAAACTAGGATAGTTCCTGGGTATTGAAAGCAGGTAAATATCACTCTTATTTACAAAAAAGGGGAACAAATAACACAGAATAACTATCATTCAATCAGTCTAGCATCTGTCATCAGTAAAACAATAAAAAACTACTCAAAGTCAGTATAACAAAGTAGCGTCATGACCAAAATCTTATAACTTACGCCAAGCATGAGTTCAGACAAAAACGTAACGGCTTCACAAACCTCTTTGACTTTTTTAGAGAAGTCAACCGTATATAGAACCGTATAAAAGCCGTAGATCTTGTATATCTAGACTTTCAAAAAGCCTTCGACAAGGTTCTCTACGAAAGAATCATGGCCAAGGTGGAAATGCATTGACTACGACGCAACTACTCCCTATGTATACGAAATTGGCGCACTGGTTGCACTCATCAGGTGATGATTCATAACCAAGCTAGTGATTTGACCCATGTAGCATCAGGAGTCCCTCAAGAGAGTGTTTTAGGCTCACTCCTCTTCATCATCTACATCAACGATCTTGATGTCGGAATCGTCAGTAAAATCAACATATTCGCCGATGACACGAAACTGTCACAGAACATTCATCAAAAGGGGACAGAAAAAATATCTATCCAGACGTCAATCGTCTTCTACAATGGACTGAAACCTGACAAATGAGCTTCAACATTGATAAATGTTCAGTAATACACGTACGTGCAAATACTAAACATTTTCAACACATGATGAACGACATACCTATTGGAGCAGTCCAACAGCAAAGAAATCTAGGTGTCATTGTCACTAAAAATTTCAAACATGACAAACAAGTGGAAAAAAGCGTCAAGTATCCGAGCAGGATTCTTGGTTTTATTGTACGAAACTTTGCATCCAAGTCAAAGAACAATATTACTGCTGTACAAAACGTTAGTCCGGCCGCATTTAGAATATGCAGTGAAACTCTGGTCTTCTACCCTACGAAGAGAAAATTATGAAAAGGAAAAAAAAATTAGCGTAAATCAACGAAGATGATTCCAGAATTCCGCAAACTAAACTACGAAAAACGTCTTCAATTGGATGAACTTATCTCCCTAGAACAAAGAAGACTCCAAGGATAACTTATTGAGACCAATAAGTATCTTAACAGCCTTAACGATGTTGCCCTGGAAGGGCTCTTCGAAAGAGACGGTAATGTACGAATCAGAAATAACGGCAAAAACTAATAGTCAGAAATTTCAAGACATCCCAAGCTATGAATTTCTTTCCCGTTAAAATTACCGCAACTTGGAACCAGTTGTCCGAAAGCATCGTTTCTAATGGCACTGTGAATACATTCAATCGTATCCACAGAAATTGGATTACGAACTCCCCAGTCTTATAACGTACTAATTCGGTTTCTCAGGGCTAGTGTATGATTGTGATAAATACGTCTGACTCAAATGCCTGTGCGTGAGTGAAGTGCGTGTACGTGACTGAATTGACTTGCGTGTTTAAGGAGTACGTTCATGATTGATTTCTTTACTTTAGACCACATGGGACTTGAGTATCAACCCAAGAATGGGCCAAATGGCTCGTTCCTATTGCCTTATTCTAATCTATTCTTTGACTGGGAAAAATGATTTTGTGCCCCACGAAAAATTCGAAAAAGAATTCCCCCCGACCGGTAAGGGTCTCTTTCATGTATATGCATGCCTTCTAAAATGTAAGTTCTTGAGAGTTAACTGCCTAAAAAACTGGCAACTAGCTCTTCATGAGGATTTCATTTGGTGCAGTCAGTATTTTTCAGCAAGCACTTTGAATTCAAACTGCATTTTTTTGTGAGTATTCAGCGTGGTTTATTTTTTCGATTTTTCTATTAATTGACTTCAAAAATACTCTTGTAAGGAGTGCTGATGATTGGTGTAAAGTAATTAAACTCAATAAAATTTTGATGATGAAGGATATTTAAATTCATCCCCATTTTTCTCTTATGTAATCTTAAACCAAACTTTTATGGATTTTTGCATAGTACCGACCAGTTTGTTCAAAAAGTTAGCGCTGATCATTTTGTGCTTATATTTTCATTATCCTTTTCTGGTATAATAATGTTAAATTTCAGGGCGAGTGGGGAATTAACCGCAATTTCTCTTCTGGAACATCAAGCTTCATTGCTTCAACTGATTCCAATGCTTTGAAGGAATCATTGAACAAAAATACACAAACATCTGCATCATTAGTTGTCGGAAGAAATTGAACATTTTGGTTCGATATTCCTCAAGTATTTTTCAGAAACTTTAGGTTGATTCTCAATAGCTTCTACCTTCGCTCCCTGATAGATTTTTTCAGTGTTAAGATAACTTGATCCACCTTTGATGTTAACGTTAGGTAATTGGTGATTTTTAAATAGTCCTCGCTAAATAAAGTCACTGAGGATAGCGTTCACAGTGGTACTAATCGAGCGTCTTAGCTTCTGTACTTTAAAACTGTCAGCTCGAAATTCAAGGTTAAGTTCAGTAATATTGAACAAGATAATAGCTAGAAATGCAAAGCGCATTTCATTTAATGGATTCTCCAATTGATTCAATTTTATATTTACAGATTAAGCGTTGTCTTCTAAGATTGCAGATGTAATATATAACTTGAGTGTACGCCATCGGTCTAATACTCTCTTTGCAACCTAGTCATAAGGAAACCATGTAGTTCATTTTATACGTAGAATTTTGCTGGATTAGTATTAGCAAATGTTTGAAATTCTTTGTATTCATTGAGACCTTTACGACCATTCGAAATATTATAGTAAATATTTTTAGCTAAATCGTTTAATTCATTTGGAAGATCCAAGCCAGTTCTCGGTGCACTTGCATAAATGCATCGGTATCGCGCACATCATTGTATAATAGATGAAGTGAAAGGATTTTTTGCTTTACTACACACTGAACACTCCTTTGTTGCCCATCATAACCATTGCCAACCCAATGAGGTTTATAAATTTGATTTTTTCAGAATGGTCAATTAAAGAATTAAAAATTCCTTCCGCAGTGCAATTTTTCACTTCCAGCAGAGTTTCAGTAAAGTCAAGTATTTTTAACCAAACAATTATCGTATCAAACTAACAAAAAAGTTCTTTGAAAGTGGAAAGGTCCATTTTTTCATCAATAACACTGCCCAGTAAATAAATTCTTCCGGGCTCTAAATTATGGTTTTTTTACTTTTTTCCACTTGCTGAATTGAAATTTTACTATAAAAGTCAGTGTTTGACTTTTGCTTTGGAGAAAAAGTGATATTTGTTTAGTTTACATTTTTAGCATGGAAGAAATTTTGTTTTTGGGAGCTGTTACACCTGATACCACCAGCTTGGTCGAGTCACCGCCAGCTTGGTCGCCTGATGAGTGAACCCGGGTTCGAGACGCGCTATCGCCGTGGTCTGTTTGTACTTGACCATCGGCGGCTAGAATTACGGTATTGGACTTGGGTATCGACCCAAGAATGGGCCAAACGGCTTGTTTCTAATGCTTCATTTTATTACTATTCAAGTTTTTATTTTCATTTCTTTTTTTCAGTTCTCAGCTGACATAACAAAACGTTCCCGAGATGTTTATACGTTATACAGAAATTATTTCTGTGGCTATGTGTCTCATATTGTTAATGTTTTTCTTTCATAAGAATTTCTGGTTTTAGTGATTTTGCTGCATAAAGTTTGTGATTTCAAAATTTACGAAAATGTGTGAATTTCGTGAATAATGTCTGTTACATTGCATTAGGTCAAATAATGTTTTCGTCACAGGAACACAATCTGCCGCTTCTTTTGAAGACTGCCTATCAACATTATTTGGGTGTGAGAGTAAGGGAGCTGTAAAGTATCAAGGTAGGTCCAACACATTTTCATATATTTTCTGAAGGTACAACGTTTTGTCTGATGAAAAACTGTGCAAACAGTAAAAGACCCCGTAAGACAGGCGTTCAAATAACTAATAGATAAATATCCAAAACTGAGAGACACAAAAGTTAAGGAAGGTACTTTTGTTTCGCTACAAATTCAACATATTGTGAAGGATCATCTGTTTGACCGGGCTTTTTAGGGAGAAAAAAGGAAGCTTGGAAAGCCATAGAGGGAGGTATACATGGATTCTTACTTAACAAAATGGATGATAACTACGTGCAATTGGTGAAAGTACTTTTCGAAGTTTCGACAGTACTTATCCATTGTTTACCCTCCTACCGAGACTCTTTCCCTTCTCCTTGTGGTGCCGTCAGTGATGAACGCGGAAAAAGATCCCATCTGAATATCTATGTTGTGAAAAGATATCAGGGTCATTAGAATGAAGCTATACTTGTGGATTGCCGCTTGTGTCTTTCTAGGGATGATGCGGAATGTACTTACAAGAGACAAGCCATAAGAAAACTTGCTCATGAAGCCACCACATGATTCCCTTCACACTGAAATACCTTTCAGGTATTCATCCATCAGTTTAGAACTCCTCCAGCGTAACTGTCATCACATAAATTTAAAACACACTCCCAATGTTGTTGGCATATGAAATTTAAAGGTATAGTTTTTCTGAATCTTCTAAAAACAATGCTTTCCCTTATTGTATATCGCAGAAAGTAAGGCCAATAAAACTTTTCTTTATCATATTCGTTTGTCTCGCACAAAAATTAGTAAAATTTGACTAATGACGTTAAAGTAACATTTCACACATTCATTTCCATTTACCTGTGTAGGTAATAAAAACGTTTTTACTACAGGTATATTGTTTTATTAAGCTGATTTGTACAGTATGTACTTGGCTATAACATTACGAATAACGGCCTTGTCTTTTATCCGTGTGCATTTAATATCCTTGGAAATCTTCAAATTTTCAGAATCATTAATAATTATCGAGCCAGATTAATGATCCAATAGTGCATCTGGCAAATTATGTTCTGCAACAAATGCTAATTTCATAGTTTCAACTCAGCAGCACCTGCTTCTTTCGAATTATGAAATGATGCACCTGCTTGTAAAAATAATTACAATTGCACTTTAGATTACAGAACTTATGCTTTTAATATGGTTTTCAGTTTTCATTTAGCTTTCCAGCTGTATTGTAGTGCCAGCTATTTCAGTAGAGAACGCTTTGCAAAATGCTTTACTTTCGTTGTTTTATTGACGTGAATCCACGAAGTACATCTTTCATTCTCTAGCTATTAATGCCTTCACTGTCAAAAGAACTGTCTAAACAGTTTTAACAGTTATGTTGTGATTTAACTGTCGTTAGTTTTTAAAACTTTTTATCGTTTTCGGGAGTTTATTTCTAATTTTTCATTGTCTGAATCAAATTCAATTGTTATTTTTTCAGTCATTGTCAAGAAAGCAAACAAGGGTAAGGCACTTTGAAATGGGCCAAGACCGGCGTCGCCAGTTAGGCATTATGCTTCGGAACAAACGTGTTTACTGTATTGCGCAGACCCCGAACATGTTCGATTCTGCCCCAAACTTGTTTAGACTAAATAATTTAAGAATACCTACAAAAAGGTATTACAATTCAAATTAAATTAAATTATAACTCAGTTATTGTGAATAATAGAAAATACATGAAGTTCATGTAGAAGTAATAAGAGACGTAATGAAATTGTTATGAAGGTACCAATTCTAACAGCCCTACTGCTGGCTTGAACGGCCCTGAACTACGCTCCAGCAAATTTCATAGAGCTTATGTCGACCGGTGAAGCCGTACGGAAAAGTAAGCCGATGTGCAACATGCTGAGAGGTCTGCTGATGCGCACGTTACTGTGGAGATCGGCTACGATAGCGGAGAAAAATTTGCAATGGAGTGATGTTCCTGCAGTATGTATAAACTGTTACTTCTATTACATACTATCATTCCGTTTTATGTATCATTTATGAACACCGTACAAGCATACTGTATGGAGAATCATAAACTCTTCTACGCTATTTATACGCATGTGATTGAAAACCTTCGTCTAAAGCTATAAACTCTGCGTTACTCCTGCTAGTTGCAAACCCTTATCTACCAGATTTTATGAGAAGTATGTAAATTTTACTATTAGTATATATATGTACATATACATGTCAAAAAGTTTTAGGGATCAATTTTTACATTGGGATTTTCAGAAATGAGATATCGAAGTTTAATTATAAAAAGGAACTCGCAAATAAAAGAATGATACAAAGGAGAGAATAATATCAGAACAAGCTGCTAAGTATACAGACTTAACAAAAAGGCAAGCACTAATTTTTTATGCATTGAATGTTTCTTCTTTGCGTACATTTCAGAAACGTTTAGTCTACATGAAACCAATATGGCAATCAATGTTGGACAGTTTACCGCAGTTGCAGTTGTGTCGAAACTATTTTGAAGAGTTGCAAATTGGGTTGCAGCGCAACTATTTTTAGCAAGTTTCGTCGCAAGTCCCAACCGTGACCTTAAAAGCTGTGAATTGACAATTTAAAAAATCGATGAATGGAAAATAGATAGATAGATAATAAAATAGATTCAATAATAAAATGTCTCTAGAATTCAAGAATATCGTTGCCATGTCCTTCAAGAGCAGCAACACAGAAACTGAGACATACGGATTCTTCTGCTCTCCATACAAAAATGATGAGCGCACCAACAAGAAAAAAGGATACTTTAGCTGATATGAAGAAATAGTTTAAGGAACCTGTCATTTATCGGTTCAAGCATCCAGCTATTCATCCGGTCATGTTTCCCAACAGTTTCTTTATTTCGTGCTTCATAAAATTCAATACTTCTATTCCCTTAAGTGCTACAGTTGAAACTCTTTTTTCATTAGATGAATAATATTAAGACATAAATGTGCTCGTTTTTCGCACTGCCACTTCGAAGTGCTTGCGTATCTGAATAAGAATCAATAGAACATGAGGTCATTTAAATAAACTTGAACCACTAAGTACAGAGTTTTAATATTTCCTGGTGAAGTAATTAGAAATACTTCCCGACTGAAAGTAAAATATAGGAAAAACCAGTTGGCACCGGCAGTAAAAATAGGATCTAAGCTCAGTACTGCTGTAAAACGATTTAAAATTCTGTGACTTATCGCAGTCTTTCTTTGAACCAAAAGTACTCCTTTTATTGAACGTTATTCACCAGTGTTTCTGTGTGAGCAACACACGCTGAATAATTTAAATTAGTTTTGTTATTTAATAGGTGCGATCCCGAATTGCAGTTGCAACCGCAACTTTTGAGCTTGTGTTGTTGCGGTTGTGGTTACGATCGCAACTATTTTTAGCGACGCGGTTGCGGATGTGCCGCAATTATTTTCCAGTTGTGTGACCAACACTGATGGCTACACGTTGTATTGTCTGCGAACATAATGTCAGATGCCTTAATGATACAACTGTCCTATTCTCAAAAAATTGTGCGAATGATAACACACAGAAAACATATTATCACTATATGAAATTACGCTTTGTCGCTTTTTATGGAAATGCAAATCAACGTGTGTTAGCTCAATAGCAACACACTTGGCATGAGGACTATTTAAAGAACGATTGCACAATGGAAAAAACATGGCAAAAGCCGATTCATGTCGTAGCATATATAGTAGGTATCTAATTCTTGATGGAGGGAAAGGTGTTTTATGAAGTGTTTCTTCAATAAAATCAGCGGTGGTCGATGCTGCTGCTAACCATCAAGTTCTGTGAAAGTCCCAAAATCTTTTCCATAAAGACAACACGTCCTGGACCGAAAAATATTACATGTTCACCGTTCCATTCTAATCAGGAAATAACTTGTGATTTGTGTGTATTTTTTTTACCAGAAAACGGCTTACGTTTTAAATATAAGTTGATATTAGATTATTTAGGAATAAAATCGTATCATGTGGTCCAATCAATTAAGGTTTACCCCGTCATAATGTTGCTTGATCATAATGGGCCATTCTGCAGTCGGTGCTCTGCAGCAACAAGATGACGTCCCACAAGTATTAGTTTTCATGGGTTTGATTTTAAAACTGAATCCGATCTGAATAAATACTAGCTTTATTGTGGGTGGTCTAAAAATGATTTTGGACTTGTGATTTAGAATAAAAATGCATAAAACCGGGGGTGGCTTTTATTACTAAATGAATTTCTGCAACCCAAAGTTATTCAGTCGAATTTTTCAATTTCTATCGTGTATCACTTTAATTCGCTAAACTTTAGCTCCTATAATTTAGTTATAAGAGTCGGTGCAAAGTATATTGAATCTATAACCAAATGCTTGGACAAATTAAATTGGACAACTAGTTTACTTCTGTGTGCAAAATCTCTGATTTCTTCTACTGAATACATAAATATCACGTTCATTTAATACGTGTATCGAGATCAGGGTATTACTTTTCCACGGTATAGCCGTTTATGCAGTTGAAAAAATACTACATAAAGTTTTGAGCAGAATGTATGTCAGCCTTGAGGTGTGCATTGAGGTGTGCATTCGAACCCAGAGTTGTTGATGCCAATTTGAAAGTTAGAAAAAAAGCTTAGATATATACAGGATGTTCAATAATGATGGTTACAATTACATGTAAGATCAATTGTTTACGCTACTGTTCCATTTTATTAAAAAATTTTGTGTTTTAACGAGACCAAATATTTCCCATGTATAGTATTTTCTATAATGGCCATCGATTTAGAGAAAAACATATTCATTCTCTTTGATCGGTTAAAATGTTCAAATTTTTTTAGCAGTATTGTTCCCGTGCAGAGTTATTATCGCTCCTAGAGGAAACCACGACATAGCTGCCCAGAGCCTCACAGAACCCCAGCCATGTATCACTCATGGCAACAAGCAGTTAATATTACAGGCTTGAGATGACGTTCACAAGCCGTAATTTCGGCCAGAAGTGGGAAACAGTCTAAAAGAAAACTCATCTGACCATAATACTGTCTTCTACTTCTTCGTATGTAGTCCAGGTTTTATGATTTAAACACCAATTTTTTCTATTAAGGGCATTATCATCACTGATGAAAGGTTTTTGAAATGCAATTTGGTAAAAAAATACCTGCTTATAGAGCTAATTTTTTATTGTTTCGATATTAATAGTGTTTGCAGGCAGAACATTCTTTTCAGCAGTAACTTTTGCAGCTGTGGTTTTCTTCTTTTTTGCCACAATCCTTCTTAATGATCGTCTGTCTCACACATTCGACCGCGCTGCGACTTAGCACATGATGTTTTTCCGCATTTCCGCTATGCAAGATAAATATTTGATACAGTATTTCTTAAAACACTAAATACCTCGGCTACCTTGCTCACGGAAGTATCCGCCTCACGCACTCCAACAATGGGCCCGCGTTTGAAATCTGCTACCCCTAACATGATTCAATTACAACTTCACAGAACAACACCCGACATCGACTGATGTGCGTACCGTGATTACGGCGTTTTATAGGTGACGTTAGGAAACGAGACCACCAGCGCTACGTGCATATTTTGCTAGAAAAAACACTTCTTTTCAGGTATGCATTTCACAAATGTTTTCCATATATGATATTTTCTTCAATTCCTGGAGCTCCAACTTGAAACGACCTTTGCTGATATTTTTATGCAGTTTCATGAAAAATGGTAACTATATTTGTGTCCCATTGATTTTAAGCTAGTATTTTCTAAACGCTACGTGAACGATATCATTTATTTATTTCGTGCCAAGGAGCATTGTAGATGAATATTTATTGTAACCTTTATGAATTATCGGCATCCTATGATAAAATTTACCATGAAACTGGAACATGACATTTTGTTTTGGAACATGACATTTTTTGAACCTGAAAATTGTGTTTTTAGTTCAGTGTTTTGTAAAGCTCCTTATACAGATGTCAATGTTATTTCTTTTAGTTTGCACTATTTTTTTCCATATTAAGAGTATTAGAACCTTTCTATACAGGGGTAACAGTGTATGTCCATTTTTCTACTCTTTATGACGAGTTCGAATGTTTAAAAACATATGGTTGCTCATATGTTTTTCCATTAAAACACGCTAATCCTTTTATTAAAAATTTTCCAATCAAACATTGTTCAGAAGTCATAACTTAATCACAGTTTCGAAAAAAGAGTTGCATGTTGCCTTACCATTTTTTAAACTTTACTCAGAAAAATAGGAAAGAGTTACCGATCCTTTTACGGAAATGCTTTACTCCTATATCATTCAAAATCGTTCTGGTTAATAAACATAACATACCATCAATTTTGAAGTACACATATAGATAAACCTTCAAAAATCATACCCTCGCCTGTCACTTAGAATATAGTTGCCCTTTTTGTGCATCTGAATATCCAGGTTTAAGTTTAATGAACTCGCTTTTCGTGTGACAAAGTATACTAGAAAGGACTTTTCATACTGACTTCCCCTTTCTAACCCATCTCACTCTACTCTACACACTCACGCAGGAAACATTGATTTCCTGTAAAATTGGAGGATCTTGTAGTTGTCATTTCTGTATCTGGGACTTTATTTTAAAATTTTTATTTAATTTACGAGAGAAACTTTTTTTCGAATGGTACACAATTCGCTTACCACCAGCAAATAGTTAAAGTATTTCACTCATTTATATGGTGTAATGTTTCTTTGTATAGGTTACCTATTACTTATAAAGATTTTGATCTTTCCAGATGTTGAACACTACTTTTATCATCAACCGTTGATATTTTTAAAATACTTTCACTTTAATAATATACTATATTACTTTACTTTTATTTTTCACTATAGACTTTCTTAATAAAATGTTAAGGTGTCAAGTAGCTTTCTACACTCTTCTGTTCGTAGTACAATTGTGCAAAAAACAAAACATTAATTTTGTTCTCAGTGTAGTAAATAACTTTACTTTTGTTAAACAACGAACAAAATCGCATGCCTAATATGTATAATATTTTTACACTATTAATATGATTGCTCATTAGGTCAATCCTTACTTTTATTTCAAGTTTTGATCAGTCATGCAGATCTTAATCTATATCATATTTTTGTTTTTGAAACTTAAGATTTCTATAAGCGGAATGTTTGAGTCTGAGGTCCTGGAATAAAATTATCTAGTCCTCCAAAATTGCTTGGAAAATTTGTACACGAGCTTGTGAAAATTTGTCCGTGTTGATGTCGGGAATTTGAAGTATCTTGCATACACCTAAAATTCTGTATTTATTCACGTAACGATTTTCTGAAGTAGATTGAAGCTCTTATAAAACATTCGAATACTTTGAAGTGCCTTTTTAAAATGGTTTTTTGAATAAGTACGTAAAAACCACGATATGCCATGATAAAGTTAATGACTTCCAACAGAAGGCTTAATTCGGCTCATGTATTTTCACATAAATTTTCCTCCCCATTTCTGGATCGGAGCTGAGACTCCATGAAGGACTTATTTACCGTCTCGAATTTTTCTTGGCCGTTAATTAAAGTGAAACTTCAGACGATGAACTCAACAGACTTCGCCATCTGAGAATATTTGAGATCCTTATGGCAATATCTTGCCCTGGAATATCCGAGAATTTCTGTTATCACTGATTATTCGAGAACGACTAGAGCAGCGATAGGGCCGAAAGTGTGTCATAATTTCAGAGAAGTGTCAGATATCCGAGAATTTGAAGTCAGTGCGGGAATAAGGGACTTTCCTTCGTTACGTCAACATCTACGAGATTCTGCCTGTTTGTAATAGAGATGGATGATCGCACAAATATTGACTCTGTGTATAAATTGAGTAGAACTCAATGAGAACTCGGTTGAAATACTGGTAACTTATCACAACACTGAAAACCGATCAACCGTTTGTTATGAGTTACAAATCTGTGCCACCAACATGTTCAAATTTTGTTGAGACATTGCGAACTGTTTTTCTTTCGGGAGACTAGATGCCTTCATATTTGAAATAAAGACTCATCTTAAACTTTTAGCTCGGCTTTTAGTTCTACGTCGCATCAATTAATAAGAGAAACTGCATTTTCTACCCCATGCCGATTACTTAGTAGACTTAGAGGTAATTCTAGCTAATAAATTCTATAAACAAGCAGTGACAATTTATTGTGTTTGGAAAAATTAACCCTGTAATAGCATAATATAGAGGCAGTAAAGTTAAACTCATGTGTACATACTTTTAGACAAGTCATCAGAGACCGGAAGCAAGTATATCCCACAATCCCACTATTAATTAATACAGTTTGCTGCTTACTTGCTTCCTTGGTTCCTCTCTCGGTTACTCTCTTAAGTATTTAGATACGAGAAAATTCGGTAGGGTATACATGTATTGTAAGCGTTGTATTGTGGATAGCAATGACCCAGCCTTCAATGTTGAAACTTTTTCGTAAATCCTGCATCAACTGATAAATCAAACGAAAAAATCAGTAAAAAACACGTGTATATGACGTATGGGTCTACCAGTATAATAATACAGTTTGTTGTTTGCTTGCTTGCTTTGTCAGTCTCTGTGTCACGCTCTAAAGGATTTAGATGGGTGAAAATTCAATAGGGTATACATGTATTTCAAGCATTTTATTGTGGATACCGAAGGCCCTTCCTTCAATCTGACAACTCTTTCGCAAAACCCGCGTCCACAGACAAAATCAAACGAAAAAATCCAATAAAAAACACGTGAATTCCTTCCCGAGTGGGTCTACTAGTTCCACTATATAATGATACACAGTTTGTTGCTTGCTTGCTTGCTTATTTGGTCCGTCTCTTTGTCACGATCTTAAGGATTTAGATGGGAAAAAATTTGGTAAGTATTGTAAGCTTTATATTATGAATACCAAAGGCATATTCTTCAATGTGAAAGCTCCTTCGTAAAGCGCACGTCCACTGGCAAATCGAACGAAAAAATCATTGAGAAACGCGTCAATTTTCCCGTGTGGGTCTACTAGTTAATGAATAAGCAACAGAAACTCAAGTCAATAAAACTTTCATAACTTACGACAACGATCTCGTACGATAAACAAATCTTCACCAACTGAAATGTTAATATGACTTTTGATACACAAACAATCTTTATTTCCAATCGAGTACACAGTACATAGACATTAGTACATTGGTTTTTCAAATTCTTAAGGTTAACATTCTAAGAGTAAGGGTGATGGTGAGCTCCATGCGACGATCCCGGGAGGTTGATAGGCGTCTTCATAGGCGGGGAGTTGAGTGCTTAGCGAGTTGAGTGCACGGTGCGGTGTACGAGAAATAACTCGTGTCCTTGGCCGGGTTCGAACCCGCAGTCTCTCTACATGAAGCAGAGACGATACAGAACACGGGCCGCAGACCACTCGACCACAGTGGCTGCTTAAAGTAGTCTACGAGTATCTCACCTACGTGCGCAGCAGTGGAGCTTGTTGTGCTTACGATAGTAAACAAAACAATGTTAACAAACTTTTTTGTGATTTCTATTGTGACGTAAAAATCTCTGTTCCATTTCATAGAGTGTAAAGTTTGATTTATTGAATGCTGAAAATGCCATCAATCACACCATCATTACAAGCGTCTAGCACAAGTTCAATGGAATTAATATCTTCCATCAATATTCAGAAAATTTCTTCAAAAAATTTGGAAAAACCATAGGTATGTGAACCTAACAATACAATATACAATGCAAAAGCGAGTTGAAAAATGCAGTATTATTAAAAACTGAATGAATCAATCTGCTTATAAAATGCGAGGATAAATTTACTCAAATTCCTTTATTAAGTGTCAGAGACCATATTTACCATAAGGAAATAACGAGACTTATTTAAAATATTAGGATTTCATACGCACTTCCATATTCCTGAAAGGATTATAAGGTGCTTATAGAGTTGAAAATGAGTTTTCTATGAAAAAATGAAACTTCAGAAACTACTGAATATAATATCTTTGCATTGTTTGAGCATACTAAAGAGTTCACTTGGGTCTTGCGACTGGAGACCATTCATGACCAGCGAAGAAGTTGATTATGTATGTGTGGAAAACTTTTAAGAATTCATTTACACAAAAATTCAAGTCATCAACAGGTGTAAAATACTGAATGTACCGTGAAGTCCATACTGATAACAGGTAATCGGATTGTTATAAGGTTTTAAATTTACTAGGTTAACGTAAAACTAGTAGTGAAATGCGATTGAAGGAAATTAGAATTGGGCGTTTCAAAGATTAGCCCCCAGTGGCAACGGAATTTTTGAACCTCCTCTAAAACAAACTCCACACTTTGTTGTGCATGTTTACTAATGTTCCTGGGCAAGGGTCGTTCACAACTCGAGCATTGTAGAACTAAAATGTTTCACATCAGTGATTCTAAACAACGATTATACATATATTGATGAAAAAATATTCAATATAATTTAAAAAAGGAACCACTCTTGCAGCCTACTTTGATCAGAAGCTTGCAAATTATTACATACAACTCTTTAGTGCATTGGTTCCCAACCTGGGGGTAAATTACCCCCTGGGGGTAATTTAGCAATTTTTCGGGGGTAATGGAGGGGTGACAGAAAAATGTTAAGAATTCTGAAAATCAAGAAAGCATTGCGGTACCTTGTATTAGGATTAATGTTAACTTAGTCTTAGTATTTTAAGTTGTAAAGTAAACCTACTATAAGTAACAAAACTAAACCAAATAACAATAAATATAAAAAACTAATATACATGCAGTATTAGAAAAGAAGAAATATATAGCTGTGTGGTAACCGAAAAGTATTTTCACAAGTATGCTTCAGGACACGTCACTCAGTAACCCCGATGACTCATCGACAAGTCCAGTACGCGTCACTCACTGCCCGAATCTGCCTATATTTCACACTGCCAGTTTCTTTGTGAGCATCAGCCGAGGTAGACATAAGCTGGTATGTATGTGTACTGCCCTGTGCAGTATATACTTATTATTTACCCACTGTTACTGTGAGTTTGTGTTATTAATTTTGTATATAATGTATGCGTGGTTCTTATGTTTTCAATGGTTTTGCTAGCATTAGCGGAGTATGCGAGGCTGCGTATGTTCACTGTAGTCCCGCGCTACAAGATGTTCTTGTGCTGACAAGCATGATACATGCAGCCTGGCGAATGTGTGCGTGTGTGCTTGAATCAGTGAACTTGTGTTAGCTGCCATGCGAGATATTACGTACCTCGCGTTTTACAGTGTATTCACGGATATTGTGATGAATAGGTGTTGCGTTGAGTTTTTCAGTAGTAGTGTACTGAGGTTTTGGAGTTACGGATTTGGCTTGTGATATTCGAGTTGTGTATTGAAGTGTAATTTAGTGTTTTAGTGTAACTGTGTATTCGAGTGTGTGGGTGCAGAATTTTTTATTTTTTATTTTAACACAGTTACATCATTCCTATGCTGAATAAGCTCTTCTAATGTTATCTAGAATTCCATGAAAAACTAAATAATAAGTTCTCAGTGTTCACACTTTTTATGCATTTTTTTTCTTTTTCTGAAGATTGAACAATAAAATGTCCAAAAAGCGAACCTAAGCCTTTCTTCCCTATGGCTTTGTGAATTTACCATCCGGTGGAGAGGATCGGCCACAATGTGTGATATGTCACAAAGTGTTGACAAATGAAAGCCTGAAGCCATCAAAACTCTTAATTCACCTCCAGAAGTGCCATCCAAATCTTCAAAATAAGGATCAGGCTTATTTTCAGCGCCAGGCTGTAGCACTGAAGAATATCCAGTTCGGTTCATCTGGAATTCAAGCCCAAAAACTTCAAGCTGCAGTGGAAGCATCCTACTTTGTTGCATATAAAGTTGCCGAACAACAGAAATGCCACACCATTGCAGAGAATCTGATTATGTCGTGTGCTTACGAGATGGTAAGCAAGGTATGTGGGGAGGATCAAGCGTAGAAACTGAGTGTCATATCTCTATCAAACAACACCATCCACAGACGAATCGATGACATGGCATCAGATATCTTGTCCCAAGTTATAACAGAGATCAAAGAAAGCTCATATAGTACATTCTCCTTGCAATTTGATGAATCGTGTGACGTAGCCAGTTGTGCTGTTCTCCTTGGGTTCGTCCGTTACATCCACCAAGACAGGATCAAAGAGGAGTTCCTATTTTGCGAGAATCTGCTGACAACCACGAAGGGAGAAGATGTCTTCAATATCATCAACAGTTTCTTTACCAAGAATGGATTGGATTGGAACAGCGTTCAACAGGTAGGAAGCGATGTTTATATAAAGTCTAAATTAGTATAAATACAATGAATTACATGGCATATAGTCATATACAGTTTTATTTATTGTACAAGTAACCGTAGTGTAGCTAATATTTTGTGCATGATTAACACAAAAAACATCGTACGTCGTACTGAAAAACTAAAGTACCAAAATAATTAAATTAATACCATATAATTATAACGCAAAAGATAGGTAACAGTGACTAACTGACGTAATCTATAATATATTTTTTCTTTTTAATCCAGCTCTCCGTCGATGGAGCACCAGCGATGATGGGTGGTCATCGTGGATTATGGGGCCTCATTCATCGGTACTCTCTTGGATCGAAAAGCCTGCCTGGTAATCTGAAGTTAGTGTTTGAAGATGTGTTGAAAATCGTCAACTTCATCAAGTCCAGGGATGTGAATTCGGGCATATTCAAGGAGCTGTGCTAGGAAATGGGAGAAAAGTATGAAGTTCTGCTCTACCACACCGATGTTCGCTGGTTGTCACGAGGCAAGGTTATACATCGTGTCATTGAGCTCCGAAAGGCTATTCAAGAATTCCTGGAACAAAAAGGATCTCCTTTAGCTACCAAGTTCACTGAAAAGGAGTGGCTTGCTCGACTTTGTTACTTGGCTGACATATTTGCGGAGCTGAACTGTGGTAATCTGCAGCTCCAGGGACGAAACACGACTGTCATTGATGCCCATCACACTGTGGCTGCATTTCTGGGGAAACTGAGACTCTGGATTCGGCGCTTGGAGAAAGGAGTGATCGCTCAGTTCTCCACCCTAGACCAGTTTATTGAGGAGAATAGTCATGATACTGGATCTCTTCTACTGACCATCAACAAAGAGATGAGCGACCATTTGAAGGGGCTTGAAACAAGCATGCATCACTACTTTCCAGAGAGTGACCAAGAAACAGCCAGTCTTCAGTGGATCATTCATTCCTTCTCTGTACCTGATGAGGCCATTCATGATGATGATTTCCCTGCAAAGGAGGAGTGGATCACAATGCGAGCCAATGAAGCCTTGAAAATCGAATTGCAAAACCAAAATGCAGATTCGTTTTGGATTTTACGACTAGCCGACTCGCCAACTCTGTCCAAGAGAGCCTTGAAGTGGTTGGTATCATTCTCAACAACGTATCTGTACGAGAAAGGGTTCTCAACTGTGCTGGGCATAAAAACAAAAAAGAGGACTCGTTTGAATGTTGCAAACGATGCCAGGCTGGCACTTTCAACCACGAAGCAACTCCAACCATCTCACTGATGCTCTTGACATCTTTGGTAAGTCATTAGAGATGCAAAATGTACTAATACAATAAATAAAAGAAATTATCTCTATTGTTTTAGTTTAGCCATATATATCAATGTTGACAAAATTTTGTGAAAGGGGTAACATGCTTAATGTGGCATGCTAAATTGGGTAACAAGCTGAAAAAGGTTGGGAACCACTGCTTTAGTGTGATTTCAACGGAAAATAAAGAGTTTTAGTTTGATGTTATTCTCTGCGTGACACAAATACCTCGTTCCTTTATTATAATGCGTGAAAGTGCTATAATAAATAATAAACAATTTTTTTATTCAAGTTTATCATAAAATGGTGGGAGTGAGATCGAGGATATTTAAATTCCATCGTTCTTAATAATCAAACCCAATTAATTTAAATTTGTATGAGTAAAAATGTGTGCCATAACGACTATCTTGTGTTGGTTAATACCTGATTTGCTAGTTTACAATATCTATTACGTGTTATATTGTCATATCAAATAGATTAATCCAAAGGAAAATGGTATGAATAAATGAATGAATGCAATTTAACATAACTTTAGTAACAAGTTTGCTCATAAGTTCATTCACTCCTACAAAATCATAAAAATATAGCAGTTTATCAACAGAGGCTTAACTTAAATATATTCTGCTTCATAACCCGGGACAGAGAGCACTGTTGCAAATTGTAAGAAAGTCATCTGTAATTGTAATTGTAATCTGTTGTAATTGTAAGTAACTCATCTTGTGATTTTCTAAGTCCCCCGGGAAGAGTTGTACTGAATTTGAAATTTCAACTTATGATAATGATTGACGAGATCGTGAAAATAATAGAGTTCAGCAAATCATAAGATTACAACATCAGAAAACAAGTTCCATCGACATATTTTCAATGGGAGTCTTGGTCTGTAGGATGACAACATGCTGTCACATGGATCCACACCATCCATGCGTACGCCATACAATTTTATGGGGTAAAGTTGGGTCACTAACTGCCTTCCTTTATGTTTCACTTTTCTCCCATTTTTTGTTCAGGAAAAAATCTGTGATAGTTACTTGTCACAGTTACTGTACAGTTGTTCCATTTAACACAAAGAATGGTTTCGCCTGACCTGTAGTTGTACGTCCCTCCATCTGTTTTCTTCATCTCGTTATCAGGCATTTGAGGACAGAGTAGTATTCACTGTGTCTGTCCCACAAACACGAACTTTTTTCTTTGTGAACTTCGTCAAAAGCTTGTGATAGGTGAAGAGGTTGTTGAAGATCGGAACGCGAAATTCTTGTTTTTCTAGAGGTCGAAGCATCATATGCACTACATGAGGTCACAAAACAGCTGTTCGGTTGCTATTCTTACCACAGTGAGCTTCAGAAATATTAGAAAAGTTTTTGAGCTGTTTTGCGGGTATAAGTTATAGTAACATCTCTACATACGAATTTAATTCGTTACGGGGCCTACATCATATGTTAAATTATTCGTATGTTGAATCAATTATTTTTTCATGTAAAACCATTCAATTCGTTCCACAGCCCCAAAACCTACAATAACTATTTACTAAATAGATAATTACTCGTAGAAATCCTACAGAAATGCATTGTAAAATATTAGACATTTAAAAAGTAATATATTATAACTCGCACTAGCCTTCTTGGGACCCATGATAATGAAATAGAGAAAGAGAATGAAAAAATACCGCTAACTATTACTGAGAAGTAAAGGCTGATCACCAGAGATGTTTACGAAGCGGAGCGCAACTGTAAACTGAACTCTCCATCCCATCATGAGTGCTGGCGCATAGCGGACGAACCACTAACCTTCGACGTCGTATGTTGGATTTTTCATCGGGTGTAGAGTCGATAATTTGATCAAATTTCAAGTTGTATGTTGGAAAATTCGTATATAGAGGCAATCGTACGTAGAGGTATTACTGTATATCAATTATTTGGATTAAGAAATCTGAAGAACTTGTATCACACATTAGTCTTTAAAATGATCTGTTATACAAAGTTCAGATTATTGTTAAATACAAAGGAAACCTATCTTTAAAATTATAAAAACTTAGTAGAACATGACAGTTATAAATACTTACTCAATGCGTGTTGCAACTTACGTACAATAAAAGGGTATAATTTACAATTTATTTGAAATTATACAGTGACATAGAAGGATGCAGTCTCCATTTCTTTTTGCTGTGTTTAACCTTGACGTGACTGATACCAAGATGCCTGAGATGATAACAAGCAAGCCTAAATAAACTTCAACTTGTATAAATTGTATCTGTATTCACAAACAAATACAAGTAGCGAGTGTTTGTACTTTGGAAACATCAAATTCAAATATCAATTTCATCGAATCTCATTTTTATTCTCACTATTTTCCAGAGTTTAGTACTACTACAAAAGTATGTTTAAAGCATTTAGTCTTTTAAGTACAAATATTACGGACCTTATCGAGATTTTTGTACTTATTTTATAACATCAATTTTTCGTAAATTTCAAACTTGTGCCGTCAATCAATGAGAAGAAGTAAACGCCAAAATTGGATTAAATATGCTGATTAGACCTTCTTCTGATAATTGAATTGAATAAGTTAAAGTATTTTGTAGTGGTTCATCATTGATAAATTTTAAAAATATGTTCACAAATTTGGAGCACTCGACAATAAAGGATTTATTATTAATACGATTCTGTTATTGTAAATAATAGAGGGAAATGGGGCTATAAATTTTTGATAACCTTTAACTGATATTAACTGGAGTATCGGTGATGTTGTTGGTTTTCCCTCATCTAACATTTAATGAATTGTGAGTTAAACCATGAATCGATAAAAACCATCAGGAAGGGGGAGATGAACCCGGGCCTTCACTTTAACTACGCAAGTGCTCGATTACTGTTTTAAAGTCCGGTGCATCGTTTTTGACAAAGACCAAGATTACAATTTTTCAACGTATGCTCTATTCTTTAGCCTTTGTTCAAGAAGGTTTTTTGTGGAAACCCTCTCATACAACGAAAAAAATATTTTGAGAAAAGAAAATAGATTAAACATTCCTAGAGGCTTTCAATAATCCCAGGCATCGTTGGACATGTAGACCAGATAAAAGGCTTCCTAGAAAAATATAATTTTCAGAACACAATTTTACATTGATACACGAGTTTACGATGCACTTCATAATGTGACAATGCAACTAGAAGCATTCGTGAAACTGTGTAACTTTTGAAAACATTTCACTACTGTAAAATTTGCAGCAAACCAAAACGATAATGCTACTGAGTAATCCGAGTTTGACTACAGCAATACGCCCAGGAAGCAGGCGAGACTCAAGTGTGGCGTACAGACACCCATAATATTGGTGCAGCTGCTGCAGCCAGGTGCTCATCCATGCCGTTGATTGTGCTGTGTAATTGAATTGGGATTGAAGTGGGCACAATTTGATGATTTTGATGTTGTTTTGATTGCAACTTGCCATAGACTAACGCTGGAGTTTGGTGTTCAGTGTTTACATTGTGTTTTCCTTGTTTTCTGTCAGAAGTGAACGAAGCTTTAACGGGAATCTATCATACATTTTCATAAGCACTGAAGGGGATGAGATGTGGTAAAATGCCAAATAAACTTCTGTGATTATTGTTGCTGCTAGAGAACTTATTTGTCTGTGGCTAGTAATAATGAAACTCTTGTTTTGGGTACATTTTGTTAATAACTAATCTCATATTTTGTGTATGAAAATTATATAAAAACGTACTTCAACCTAGTTCTTTAGGCTTAATTTTCTATTTATTGAAGTTAATTTTCAAAATAATTTGTCATTGATTACATATAAGGCATCACACTCCTAGAACTCATTCAAATGTTTCTCAAATATGAGTACATTCAGAAAAAAATAGTTCGTTATGAATTTAATTTATTCAGTGAAATAAACTTGAAAAATTTTGTTACATTTTTTTGCACTGCTAGTCATCGACATTGAACGAACAATACTTTTTCCTTAAAATCAGTTATTTATACCGACCAACGATTTTAGTCGTACCTAGTTTTCAGCATGTATTTATGACCAAAGAAGATACTGTTTCGGTATATTTCCAATCATTCATACTGTTGAGTTTGCGTAATATTTAATGTTTCATAAGTGTCGTATGATACACATTTCTGAACAGTGTGCGTAGATTCTTATTGTTTTCTTTTTTTTGAGAGCGTGATGTCATATAAAAGTTATTTGTTAGATATTTTGTTTGTTACGATACTGAGTTCTTAGTGGAGTTGTGCCAGCATTTATTAATTAATTTCTGTACTTTCTTTTAGCTTTTTTATTAGGTGTTGGCCTAATTAATGACTTTGAATAACAACAATAATATATTAAGTGAAAAATCATTAGTGCCTGTTCATTTATAAATAGTTTTTCCATTTTTCTGTACCATTACTTCATAGTCTTAATGTATAATTTCTGCAATGAGCAAGTATTATGCAGCAGAAAAAACCATGTAAATAACAGATTACCTCATTTGATGTTTTGTCTGATTTCGATTTATCTTGAATATCAATTAGCATCAAGTAATATTTACGTTATATTGTTACACGCTCAAACTAAATAATTTTTTTATGATTTTACAATTAGAAGTTTACTATATCATCTGGCATGGAAGTATTTATGGATGATTTACAGGCCATAACAATTCATGAGTTTATCAAAAGGAAATCAGAAGCCGAAGTGACTCAAAATATTTACTCGGCTTATAGACTAGCTGACCTGATAAACGAACTTGCAGATCATGATTCGCAAAATATTGAGATGAAGATTTCAGCCTTGAAGATAACGCCCGAATGGGTGGTCCAGTAGAGTATGATTTAAACTTCTTTGTGAAATCACTTGAAGAAATATTCCAATATCAGTTGAAGAATTAGTGAGGAAAATAGTTCAAACCATATAACTTTTCACTATCATCATAAACAGCTGAGAAACCGTTCAAGCTTTGAAAAAGGTTTGTTTCGTGAATTGTTTAAATTAAGAGGCAAATCCAATGCTGGGATCTACTGTTTTCTTCATTCATATCATTCATATGAATTTATCTCACCGTTGTTAAATAGACACGTGGCTTGCTATGTAAAACAAATATTTTTTCAAAATGTTAAGCGTTGAAGACATTGATTTGTTGAGTGAAATGAAGCCTCCGATCGAAACCTAAAAGAAAACATCATGCAAAGAAGGTCCTTTTCTCTTGTTGGTGGGATTGTGAAGAAGACATTGGCTCTGAGTTGCTCCCCACGAATGGGATAATTAAGGATCAAGTCCACCGAGAATAATTAGAACCTTAAACCGCTGTTTAGAAGTAAAAAAACAGGCTTTGTTAATCGAAAAGGAGTGTTCTATCATTAGAACAATGCAAAACCTCATACTGCAAAGGTACATTACAGGATTTAAAGAACATGTCTGGAAGGAAATTGACCATCCACCCTGTATTCGTGAACGTTCTGATTCATACTACGATCTGTTACATAGCTTGTAAAACAGTATGAATGGATTAATTATCATAAGTTACAAGGAAATAGAGACACATATGTCAGAGTCCTTTTTCTTGAAATTGAACAAATGTTTCTTTGATGAGATTTAAAAGTTAATACATAAATGGAGAGAAGCCGTACATGAAAATGGGCACAAATTTCAATAAAATGTGGTACGGTGTTTTTTTTAACCTCTTATTATGCTTTTAGATGAGCGCGAAATACGCAGGGGCCTGGTCTGCACGTCGTGCGATTACCCAAGACCCAAACTTCAACGTCTGCCGTTGTCGGCTTCAATGCGTCAGTTCAGTCGTAACCGAAGTACGGACAATTGAACATGACGGCTACGATCGGTGTTCCCGTAAAATGTGACTTACGAACTTTAATCCGTTTTTTATAAGCGGAAGGACGTAGTCCTGCTAAAAACTATCGCAAAATGAGTAAAGTGGAGAGTGGCAACTTTATAAGTGGAAGTGATGTACAGGAATGGTGTAGAAACTTAGTGAAAGATGTGTGCCCTTTGGGTCTGCGGCTGTTGTGCCCGTCGGGACGTATCTTACCTCACTGGTAAGTTCTTTGAAGAGGGCATAGAGAAGTTTGTGTTACGATATAACATTCGCCTCAACTGTTTTCAGAGATGACATAGAAAACTAACTAAGATCTTGCAGTAATAATAGTAATCGAATTATTATGTTACGCAAACTTATTTATTTTATAGCCCATCATAGATTGAAAACGAACAGTCCTCGTATCTGACCACTTTGAGTTCTCTGTTTAAAATTCTGGCAGAACCATTACGAAAGCCTGATAGTTTCCGATTTAACCCAAGGATGCACCTGTTAACTCGTGATCCAATACGAGTGTAATGTAAAGTTACAATTTCGATATTTTATAGTAACAAGGGTTTGCGAAAGAGTTACTCATTTTCTCGGAAGTAATTCACGAAAAGAAAGTAATTTGCTATTCGTAATTTCATGTTTTTTCGAGTCTTCTTAGTATGCAAAGAAAAAAGGTCTACGAGCTACGTTAAAGGTTTGTTGTAATTGTCTTAATTTTTTCCTCGATCCTCTAAAAAATACTGTAGTAATCAAAATATGGCAAGTTCCTAAATTCGACATGATCTGCGATTATTATTCCGCCACAATGAAAAAATATGGACTTATTTTTGTTCCGTATAATCGTTAGAAGCAGTATTTCAGTTTTTCATTGAAATATGTATATGTAGCTGTGGAAAGTAATACGTACTAACCCTTTCGGTCCCGACGGCATCTCTGGTAGCCGCAGTCATTTTTCGCCTATTAAGATGCAGAGCAACACGTGTGTCTGTGCAAACGCTGGTAGGGCAGTGCAAGCTACAGTTTGATCAGGACAATACAGTGACCGTAAAACATCACAAAGCATCTTTTTTAATATTTGATGCTAAATATGTTGAAAAGGTTCTGATATTTGCATCATGGTACCGAAAGGGTTAAACACACACAGCAACATGATGTATGGTATAATATTATCACCATAGTTTTTAAGTTAACTCGGTCGAAATAACTTACAGTAGTCTATCTAAGTAAGTTGATAACGTTAAAATATGATACTCGGATTATGACATTAGTTGGAGAACTAACCGCAAGCACATGGCTTACCCTAATTGTTGAAGCCAATCAGTCTGCTCTCAAGTCATACCTACCAACATAATTTTTCTGTTCCTGATTATCACAGAGATGTAATTATGTGATATAACAATGCTTGTCTTACGAGACGTAAAGGCTCCTACTAGAAACAAAGAGATAAACTCGTCAAACTGAGTTATTATTTAAGGTATTTATGTAGATATATTTTATTATTCTTTGTATCATTGTGCCTATGGAAAATATCATGATTGTATTTTTTCTTCGTGTGATACGAGGGGGCTTCATAAAGTGCGTAGAAAAAGGACAGTTAGAGGAAACGGTCAAAATTATCATGCTTAGTTTTCAACATATGCTTCATCTAGGTCAGTACACTTCTGCAAACGTTGAGGCCAGCCATAAGTCCATCTGAGTAAAACTGAAAGTCATGTGATTTGAGTCATGTCAGAGCAGCTCATTTCACATCCCCAACTGATAGAAACTGGGTACCTTTCAATGACTTTTTCAGGTTTGGAAATAAACAGAAGTCTGATGGGGCCAAGTCAAGGCTATAAGGGGGATGTCGAATGATTTCCCTTTGAAATTTGCGTAGCACAGCTCTTGTCAACTGAGCACCGTGCGCAGGTGCATTGTCGTGGTGGAAGAGGACGCGCCGATGCAGCTTCCCAGGGCGTTCCCTCGTACTCATGGTTTGAAAAAAACTGATCTAATTCAACAATTTTCAAACGCAATGAAAAAATGCACCATTGAAAATATGATAGAAAGCTAATTCAAAATAGATATATGAATTCATGACACAACAATTAGTTCCAAATTAAAATAAAATTTGTTTCGAACGCTTCACAGTGGGTATCTGAACAGTAAAATATCTTTCATGTATCACAACTTAATACATTAAGTACGGTAGCATAGCTAAAGCAAAGAACGAAAACATTAATTCTTCATTGCAAAAAATAATTTACAGATGTGCTTAAAATGTTAATAGCAGCGGTTCAAATGCCAAGAAGAAATCTGGAAGAACGCATATTTTCAGAACGTCAGAGAAAATTGCTGTTGAGCAGAAGCATGGTGAGTGTTTCTGAAGTTTCCATTCGACGGTTAGCACAAGAAACTAAAACATCAAAAATTTCTTTGCACACCATTACCAGAGAAATTTAAATTTTTACCCCTATAAGGTTCGAACTGTTTAAAATTTTCCCATCATAGATTCACAGAAAAAGTTTAAATTCGCTAGGCGTCGTGAACAAGAAATCTGAACAATCATACGTTCTTGGATAAATTTATGGGTTCAGACGAGGCACAATTTCATCTGAAAATAAAGCATGACAAACAAAATTATAGAATTTTGCCTTTTGAAAACTTACTTGCAATCAATGAAATACCTTTATATTCTCTACGAGTCATTTTTTGGTGTGGGGTAATTTTTTTGCGAAGTATATGGATCATATTTTTTCAAGGACGAAAGTAACAACACCGTAACTATTAATGCTGAAAAAGTGGAAGATATGCCGTAAACTTATTACTTTTAAACGTTTATAAGTTGGGGGACAATTATTGGTTCCATTAAGATCCAGCACCATGTTATATGGCAATATCTTCAATGGTTGTTTTAAAGAACCAGTGTCTTCATACGTTGATTTACAGATTCGGATCTTTGACCCTTTACTCCTATTGATGGGAACATTTCAAAAATCATGTGTATCGAGGCAACCAAACAATGATCTAATCTAATAGAATTGATCTAGTTTTAGAGAATTGATCTAAGTAAAACTGTTGTTATGAACAAATGAATTAGGTCACCCGAAAGGGCTGGATGGTGGAGATTCATTGCTACCCCATGGCCAGCCTGAAGTGCGAAGAGAACTAAGTAAGTAGGGGGGTTGTTATCTTCTTTTCAATGGTGTACTTGTTTTTATTCCAAGATTAAAACTTTTTGAGTCATATCAGTTTCTTTAGGTAATTCAACGTTGGGACATCGTGTTTATACACGGAACAGCGAAGGGGGAGAAGCACATCGAACGCGGAACTCTACTTAAGCGGCTCCGGGAACGTGAAGACAGCGCACATTACCAGACTGTCTGACCGGACAAAAATCCCGAACAAAAACAGTAGGAACAGCAGTCCTGTGTCAGTGACATCATCACTGGCTTGTAGATCTCGAACCCTCAGGAAAAACTCAAGCAGTCAACACCGATCTTCGTGAAGGATCTCAATTCCATCAAGCCCGATGGGTAGGTAAGGCCATCTAGTGACTCAAACTTCAGGTACTGAAATCCCAGCTGTCGATGACATTGAAAGAATGCTGGAAAAGAACGAGTAGCGCTCTTCGTTGCTCTACAGTAATGGAAGCAATCAATGAGGCACAGAGGTCTGTATGAGCTCCGCTGAACGACGTGCTTCCTCAAGATTTTCAAGACATGCCCTGGCAGCAATGTTGCCAAGACAATAGAACACGCCCTGCAACGCCATCCGTAATACGTTTCCGAAGGAAAACTTGGGACTGGCTTTCTTCGATTCAAGGACAAAATTGACGTAAAGAAGAAGCAGATGGACAAGGCATTAGACAAGTCTGCCCCGAATAAGGAACTCAAGCGATTGCAGGGACGAAACTGACGATGTCTACTTCCGTCATGTCTTTCGTCACTCCGAAGACACGGTCCTTGTCTCAGAAACTGAACACAAACGACGGCTTTCTAGCAAAGGACTCAGAATTATGGGAGGATGATGGCCGATCAGAGACGGTGTAGTTATTGACGCTGCGGGGCGAGGTAACGTCCTAGTCCAGCGCCATCTAGAATCCACGAAGTCGATCGCGTAGGAGAAGTATCTCCTCTAGTTATGCCACCAGCTTTGGAAACTTGTGGGGTTAAATAAATAGGACCTTCAAAGACGGTTTTCTGGATCGAATCAATGTAAGCTGTTTGTTTTGGTTTCCTTGTAAGTGTCTTCTTACATGTTTGGGAACATCTTATTTTTTTCTATGTTTTGAAGGATATTAGAAAATCGTTCAGCGTATCGCAATCCCTAAATATTCTCGGAATTGCATCCAATTGCACATGAACTCTTTGTTTTCATGTGACAACAAAATCAAATTCATGTGACAACAAAATCAAAATCCAAGAAAGCAAAAGAAACCCGTTTCATTTCTTCCTATATGGTCTTGGGACCGCTTGTTATACAGGATGGATAAAAAATGTTACTCAATTTTGTAAGATGTTATACCTGTGCTCAATGAGAAGACAATTTTTAGGTACATGCGGCTTGAGAAAGTATTTGAAAGGTTCAGTTGTGTGGCGTTACGTGCTCTCTCTCTCTACACGGTTACAGCATTAAAATGTAATAATTACGAGCATTAATTGAATTCTTCCAAGGTGAATGTATTACATACACATTTTACGTTAATTAAAATGCAATGAGTTGCACAGCGAGAGAGAGACATTGCAAATTGGAACAACCTAAACCCCCTGACATGAATGATATATTATATGTATATTAGTGAGGCCAACACATGAAGAGAACAAACACAAGAATAGAATAGAATAGAATGAGGCTACAGGAACGAACCTTCTGGCCCATTCTTGGGTCGGATAATTACTTCGATAATTATTCGATTGTTTACCCAAGTCCCATGCCGTATTTCTAGCCGCGTCAACCATGGCGGCAGCGGGATTCGAACCCGGGTCTTCCCGCTCGCAAGCGGATTCGCTCACCAGTCGACCAAGCTGGCGATAGTTGACCAAGCTGGCGATGTGTGATTCTTTTCGGAGAGGAGGGGAGCCTCAAAATCACACACAATTAATAAGCTTAATATTTACTGGAAAAACACACGGAAAAACACGTAATTTTGTTATGAAATCAATGTGACCTATCTCTTCAAATCACCCAATTCCAGTCATAATAATTATTTAGATCAAACAATGCCGAGTGATTGCGGAATGAAATTGAAACACTGTTCCATCTGGCGATACATCCTAAATACACGCGAACATTTTAAAATTCACTGAAAAATCCTATCACTTAATCTCAATCTTAATACTTAACCAAATACATTTTCATGAGTTAATAATCACTGCATTCCCATTAATCAATTTTATTGACAAAATTCTGCAGTTCTCTCTCCACTATTAATGCAAAAAATTGCGCTGCACGAACACACCGCACATACAAAACACACACTCGGTAGAGCCTGAAAATTATTTTATTATTTTTTATTTATTATTTTTTTATTATTTTATTGTCTGAAAATTTTGTTTGCATCGGTCAAGAAGTTTATAAGGTACCTTACGCAGAACTTAGATTTAGTATTTGTTCAGTTTTTTTTCGGCCCAACCGGTAGATGAATTGCTTTTTTCTTTGTAAGCTTCTTCCATGTAACGCAACCTATATCGACACTATTGAAAGTGTAAAAATAAAAAATTAAATTGAACATACATATATTAAGATTTTTGAAGGTGATACTATTGCCTTAGGATATACTAAGTGAACTTTTTTAGAATTTGCCTTCCTAAGTATATTTTGTTTCAGAAGGTCTCGCACTTGTTTATAACTGCGAGGATTTTTCCGTTAGTTCAGGTTCAAGGTTCCGTCGGAGTTGCACTAGATCTGGGTCAATAATTTCTTCCCTTTACAGAGTCTGTTCACCTAGGAAGTACCCAAATTTAAATGCCTATTCCGCTCCATGGGTGCAGTTGATAGTATATCATGCATGAAAATTCTGAACGTTGATGGTTTTAGAAATATGAAGTTTCTTAGCTGGCTTTCTCGTATTTCTTTTCGGAGAGGAGGGGAACCTCAAAATCAGTTCATCAGAGGTTCTAAGTTTCATTTGAGATGAAATAACACATTGTATCATTCACTCAATTGTATCGCTACGTCGCTAGAAAATGTAATAGTTTTTTAGAAGGAACTATTTAATCATTTTATGCTAACTTCATTTGAGGACATAAGCTGACCCATATTGGCTCCAAATCACTTCGAGCTATCACCTTCATAATTTTTACGAGAAATTCGTATTTTTTTATTGGACGCCCTGTAATTACAAAACAAGACACCTTCAACACCTTAATCCTCATCCAACGATATAGAAGGGATAGGAATTCTATAATCTCCCTCGAAAAAATAAAATCCCAGTTTCATATACATGTGTAAACAAAATTCTATAGGATAATCAAGGTATTTTAACTGGGTTACTGTACTTGGAAATTTTTGCTGAATACGAACCAACATTTTCTTCATGAAGCTCGTTATTTTACACTACAAATCACTCTTTCATCAAGGTTAGTTATCTAATTATGAAAATTTTTTGGTTTGAAGTACAATTTTCATGTAGTAAACTTTAAATTCAGAACGCTTGTTAGACAAAAGGTGTGTTCAAAGTTTAGTAGTCATAATTGAACAGAACGTCTTCGTGGCAGATATTCGTTGGGAAACGAGTACCTGCGTTTAATACTGAGAAATTTAATATATCAGATAAAAGATTGCAAATATTTAAGCAAGTGATTATTCCCTCAATAAATGCATAGCTTTGAATTGAGGATACAAGCGTATATTGCACCAAAATTACGGTTTTCTGCTGTTAAGTTCGTAATTCCTCTGTTGTGCAAAATCGTGCCTAAACACGCAATAGCTATACACAATTTATTTAAAAAAATACTTTAACAAGGTTATTGTTAACTTTAGTGGTGAAACTGTGAAATAGGATCTTGCCATATAAATGTGTTTCATGATAAATTTAGGACAAAGTTGATAAACTGAGTTAAGTTCAGCATACACAGTGTAAGGGCGAGACCTAATGTGTCACTCCATTTATGATTCCTCCTCAGTAAAGAAAATTCTGGACTTTCTTATCGTTATATCCACAGTTAAAAACACACAGTTAAATTGACTAAAATATCGAAAACTCTTTTTTCAAGTCGTGAGCTGATGCAGTTTCTTCCAAGGAGTGTTCAGTCGTAACCTTGCATTAAATTGATCAATTGGTCTGCAACACACTATCCACTTAATCTTGTTTGCGCAGTTGGTGGTATTTTTTCTAAGAAGTTGAATTCAAAATGCACAGTATAGATATCGTTTCAGAACTATCATACACTGATCTTCCTTTTACCACTTGATTTTATTACTCCATAACAAATTTATTTATACTGATACTGGAGTTTGCCATTTATTTCGTTGTAACAAATCTTCAACACGTGCCAAAACGATATGGGATCAAAAATTGCTAGACATATGAGTATCGTTTACTTTTTTCAAAAACTCCTAACAAAGCGAGGTAACGAAGCCCAGTTACAAGATAGTGTAAACTAACACTGTGTATTCTTCAATTGTACATCGTTCTGTGAATTAAATATGTATATCTCCTCATATTATTGGGAGCTACTTTTTCTCCTGGACGCCAAGGAAGAAGCTCATCACGACTAACGATCCCTCTCTTCCCCGATGAGAATTAACGCGGCCATAATTCTATTTAGTGGGTAGGTAGAGTTAAATAGATTTACTTTCTCAATCTAATAAACTTCGGCAAAAAAAATTTATCAACTTATTGATGTTATAAAACGCATAAATACATTGTGCACTATGGTCTTTTAATTGTCTTGCTGATTATGTATGAAGTTGATCTCTTTCAATTTTGTTTTCGACTCACTCAAATATTGAACATTATGCCAGAGGATTCCCTGTCCTGCCCTGGAGCTCAGAAGCCTTTGCGAATACGGCAGCGGCAAGTAATGAGGAAAATATCTCTGAAATCTTTGTCTCGTCTTCGAAAGTCATTTTCCATTATTCAGAGCTTCAATTTAGCTCCTCACTTCATTAGTGTGAACAAACTAATGCTGACAGAGCTACTTCCCTCGCAGCCTCAGTCCAGCTTGAGTGCTGTCTCCTAGGAATGCTAAGCGGAACACTCATCTCATAAAGCGAGATACAATTACAGAGGCTCAGGGCAATTTCAAAGAAGAATGATTCACGGGTGGTGGAAGTAGAATGTTATCGCTGCATGTGAACGCAACTTGCATTTCTATTTATAAATGGAAAAACTATTTGTTGTTGGGAAAAAATCATCTATGATAGCGGATGCGATAGCGTAGAAACAAATAGAAACTATGCAGATAATGTATATATTTTGTATATTGCTGATGTATTAGTGTAAGTGACTGCATATTCAGCCAAGTTAAATCTTGGACCTCAAAGGAAAAGGATAATTGGGAACACAATTTATGTCTAACATTTTGCAAACTCTTAGCAATGATTGCTAAGGGAGAAAAATTCTATTTAGAAACATACAAAGAAGTAATGTTTCGTCTGCATGGACATGAGGACATATTGCTTCCACTCGATATAGTATTATGAAAATGAAATATTGCCATCCGAAGCAGAGGAGACTAACGATAGAGCATGCACCGACATACAAACTGTAAACTTTAAAGACCGAAAAACCATCTAAACTTTTTTAGATGTTCAATTAGACTGCATGTCGTGCAATATTGTTCAATTTTTCATGAGTAAAAGGTATAACATTTTCGGATCTGTAGCTATAGAGACTGCAGATTCAAGCCTATAAATTGTCATCTTAGTTAACTGGAATGCCACTCCTCTTCGAATGGGAAGCAGATGGCTAACTCGGAAGAAGTCGAGAGGCGATTGTTGGTGCGATATCTCTAGTTAGTTTGTTAGTTTAGCAATCATCGTATGTACGATGATTGCTATTCATAAAATGAACTTATATATAACTGACTAAAAAGAACAACTATGTTTATAAACAACTGTCCAGAGCGTACCCTTCGGGAGTTTATCGTCATGATTTAAGAATGACAAACTGTATACTACCTTCAATTACATGTACGAAATGAAAATTCATCTACTTGAAAAGTTTCGTGGAAAAAGGTGCGAATTTTTCAAACTCTGGGATTGCATATCACAATATGGAATAAATCTGTATTATATTCGATACGGTCTGTAAAAGACAACTGAAGAAAAACTTTCAATTACAAAAATGTCCGTTGATTCTACTACCTCAATTTTTTATAATTTCAAAAGCAGTGAGCGTCATTCTAGTACAGTTTAAGAACTTCTGCATTTCGCCTGTGGTTTGTATGACCTCATAAAAACCATAGATTTTAATTTATTCACGTTTAAACAAAACCTTCATTAAATAATATCGAGTTTGCACATCCTTCACTGATAGGTAAAAAAATGTTTGGTTTTATTTTATTTTATAGTTCTTACATCTGAATACCTTCAGCAAATGGGTCAGAGTGTTTTTTTATTCAACATATTATACATCAATAATAAACGTTAGGGAAGAAATTTAATTTTTTTAGGCAGATGTGCACCTGATAAACAACCTTTAATAACTCTTATTACAGCAATATTGGTGAAATTTGCTGCAACGCTCTAAAACTGATAATTTTATCCCATATCTAAATGTTGGTGTATAGATAAAACTGGCATAAATTCAGTTAGGAATGAAATTACTCGTGCGACAACCAACGTTTAATCACTTTAGTTATTTCTTAGAATTTTGTGTTCATATGATTCTAAACTCCTTATTGATTGATAAATACATTGAAAGGATATTAAAACGCAGTGTTTTCAACGAAAAATTTCATTCAACAAACTCTACTAGAAAGTGAAAAGTGAATTGATAATATGTTCCTCCAGCTTGAACAAGAAAATGTAACATCACAATCGCATGACGTTTCATCCTGATGACTTTCATAAGACGGGTTTTTATACTTTCAATCAAATTTGAACATGTTTTTGATGGGATATTATTCCATCTATTAACGGTAGCATGTTCTAATCTTTTATAGGTAGCCGAAACCCGATGCAGAATTCGAACTTTCAATTCTTGCCATGGATTTCCACGTGGATTCAGGGTAGGACTCATCAAAAATCATGGTAAACCTGTAATTTTATTTTTTTTTTGGAGTCAAGAAGTCACCGACTCGATGTCTTTTTGGGGTCATTGTCGTGCTGGAATTTGAAACACCCTTCGAGTCCACGGTTTTAAGCTGTTACCTTGAACTTTACTTTCATTGTATTGATGCAGTCATTATTTTTCATTGCGCCTTTGATCGTAATTGAATATACTTCCGTTTGAGTTGAAACAACAGTAAAACATCATGCAACCACTTCCATGTTTAACTATCACCGCTGTGTTGTTTGAAAAAATAACATGATTTTTCTGACGCCAAATCTTATTTACATTTTATGTAATTTGAAACGAACACAGTTTTAGTTGTATCCCCATAACACTTGTCCCCAGAGATAATGTTCTTAGTCCAAAAAGTTTTGCCAATTTCATGTTTAGTGAAAAATTATTTGGCTTGTGAGGCGGCATCCGTCGTGATTTTCAGGGTGTTTATAAAGTCTCGTATGAAATTCTCCCATCAATCTCAAAAGCACCTCTTTCACAGACAGGACCCATAAATACACAAATGCAAGATGTAATTAAAATTTAAACAAACACTGAAAACAATAGAACAAATTCGAATAAAATAGCTTATTAATTGCATTGGTAATAAATTTTTGAAATGGTAAAGAAACTTTATGGACACCCTGTGCGTCCCTCTTTGTTATTTGAACAGACTTTCATCGGTATCAAAACGTTTCTTCTTAATTACCTGATGTATCATAACTATCGTTATTTAATTTATCGGACACAATTGGGCTTCCTGCCAAAGTAACACAGAGACAATACTTAAGTATCTTGTTGTACAACGAAACATAATGAAAACGTCGGTTTGCAACGATAAAATGTATACTACAGAGTGTTTACGGAGCTTTGGTAAAAGTATGGCGAATTGACGACAATTAAAAATACAGTAAAACTTCTAAACAACGAAGCAGACAGCTTTCTGAACTCAGGAGATAGTTCTGATTTGAAAATACCATAGTCCGTATTTCAATAGAATTCATTTCTTGAAAGACATACAGATTGGTTCACTGTAAATATTTTCAGTGATGTTTCCATCCAATTAAATTATGTTTCATTCATACGTAGTATAGATTCAGAGTGAAATGGGAGCCCTACCATGAATTGTTTGATTAATTAAATTGAATAAGTATACACATATGCAGTACTTATGAATGCACACGATAGCAACGCAAAGAAATTTTTCTGGGCTGATATTAAAAATATTTTATTCATTCTTTAAATATAATACAATTCATAATGAATTAGTTTTTCCCCCCCCTGAATCATTATGAATCTAGGTTATCTGTTGAATTATTCATATTTTGACGAGTCCACAACATTTATCACTGCTAACCAGCTAACTCTGTTTGAGGTTCCAACACAATAGGGAGTCTTTAAAATTGCTAATGTTCTTCGTCAACATCTTTCGATGCATTCTCTTCAATTTTTGTGTACATTAATTTATTTATTTATATCTAATTATGAGTGAAGATGTTCGACTTTGGTGTCTGAAGGCGAATAAGCAGGAGCTGAATACATGTACATTGCGTCAGTTCCCTTTTTAGTCTCCTTTGTTTAGGAGTCTTGCTTTCGAAGAATTTCCCGTCTTTAGGAGTCCTTTTTTTTTAAATTTGTACCGTATTTTTTATAAAATACCATTTATACCCCCAGAATTTTGCATATACATCACAATCTTTGGGTAAAAATTTAATTTTTGGTTCAATTTCATGGGTTCTAAAATGGAAGAAAATGTGAAAAAAATATTCCCCGACACTAGCGTAAATTAATGATAAGAAAATTTACTTCAACTCGTTAGATTCAAGCTACCAATATAAAATTTTAAGAAGTTTAAGTGAAATACAAACAAGTGCGAGCAAGAAAAAAGATCGATGTGCCGCTGATAGCTTCACACGAAGGCTTCAGATCTGCGCTCATACGAATGAAAATTTTGAAGCTGAAATTTATACACTGATATTTTATAGAACAAAATACGGAAGGTCTATTTTTAATGTCTTCTTTTTGATGAAAGTTACGAATGGTGTATGATGTTGATTCTGTAGTGCAGACTGTTTTTCAGTTTCAGAGGAGCGTTAAAGCATATTTAGAGATGCAAATTTCCCTCATCATTGCAGAAAGAATACGCAAATGGTTTGATATGCATTGGGGCAATGTTCAGTTGGAGATTATTTGGCAAACAAACTGAACAAATTTGCAAAAAATAAATGGATGTAATATAGTCAATATGTTTTAGGAAAATTGAGTTCCAGTCATATAATCATCCAATTTAATGAACTCCTACAGTTGATCATCATATTCTCAAAATGACTTTTTAAGCTCATATTATTTAGTTTGGGATATCTTCATTAGAATCTGTTTTCAGTAGTTGAATCAACATTATCACGTTAAAACCGAAAACTTTGCTAGTAATAGTAAGAACCCCATAGCTGAACTCTCTGTGCTTACATTCGAGTCGTTATTACAAAATCAAATAAATCAGAGAGTGGTCGTCATCAATAGTACTTTTAATACGGTTGTGGGGTATATTAAACCCTATTTTGGGGGAAAACAAAGTAAGTACCTGTAATACAAATTGTAAAATTTTCTCACCCAATGCAATTTCTATTCTAGGAATTCAAACACAAAAACGGTTCTCTACACAGTCAGTATACCAATGTTTATATGTTTCAAAGACATAATTTAATTGTTAAAGTTTTAAGTATTATTTATTTATGACTTTGCTAGCCAAATAAGCTATTTAACTGTGCGGTAGGCGCATGTTCAACAGTCTCAAATTCAATTTATGTTGGGAGAAGGATGGCGCTCGCGGGTTAAGAGCTCCAGATTAGGTAAATTAAATTTTGGTTGGGCGTAGAGAGCGAAGTGCTAGACGTCCAGCAGCATTGCTGAGACAAGACCGACTGCCAATCTGAATCCGAAAGAAAAATTTAATTGGTTAAATGAGAAACTAAACTATGATTTGATATAATGAGAAATATGTTGTCAATTCATTTTTATTATGCAGCTACCAAATGCACCCAACCAGCAGCTTAGTCCACACCAATTTGTACGTAGAGTCGGCACAAGCGAGACTGAAGTTGAGACTAAAACCACTGGGTCAGTGACCAGGACTATGCTTGCCAGAGGAACAGTGGGAGCGACCGAAATAAAGACATGCTACAGGAATAAGAAGCAATGAAATACTTTACAATCAACACTACGAATATCTAACCACAAAAAAATATGACTAAAAATGAATTTAAACTCTGAGAATGAGGACCACTTAGCTAAGTTTATTTGTATACTCGGTGTGTCAATAAACCACTATAAGAGGTGCTTGAAATTAGGAAGAAAACAGTAAAAGGAAGGTGTTCAGGTAACGTACAGTTAGGAAAGTTAGAGATTCATGTTTGTTAGAAAGTTATAGGCCCAGAAGAAACCTAATCTCTAGAAGTTGTTGCAAAGTTCGAGGAGCAAGAAGCGACTCATCTCCTTAGTTTAGAGGCTTTACATCTAGTAATTTTAAGCCGTTTGTTAAAAACTCCAGTTACGTACATACTATGCGTTATTAATTATAGGGTCTTTTTAGATCCGTATTTTATTTAGACATCAGCCTGTGGCGAAATCAGAAATACCTCATAGCTATTATTTGTTAATTAATTATTTATATTGAGTTATTTTCTAGCTCATAAAACACGTGGTTTTTATTTCAAACGTAGGGTTTTCTGTTGGCTTCTTCTTCCTTTTGCGTTCTCAAATTTTTGTGAATCACAATGTTCATAAAACAATGAAAACAGGACATAATCCTCTTTGAAGGGCCCTAACCCTGCACATGGAATAATTACAGGGTTTCCATTCCTGATGGCAGACGTGGGAGATGATATTAAATGTACACTGAGAGATGAATCACAATTTTGTTCTAAAAGTCTCGAAAATGATTAATGGCAGCAGTTTACCGTACTACGGCAGATGAATTACCAATATTATACCCTACTAATACAAATTAATTGCATCCCTAAATGCTAAATTGACACTGAACAATCAAAATTCTATGAAAATTTTCACATTGAAAAATACGAAAAATTTCCCGATCGCTGACCACATTTCACCTTGAGATGATATCAACCTTATCACTTGCCAATTGCACTGGAAATTAGGCACTGGGGACAAAAATATGAAAACTTTAACACTCGTAAATAACACTTAAGACAATACTCGCTGTCTTCCTCCCATTACGGAGCCAAGAACTGAGTCGTATTCCACGTAATGACTTGCTACTTTGGCTCCTCGCACGGGATGTTCCCCTACTCTATGAGCCACCTAGATGCAGCAAAAATGTTCAAGCCTTCCACAAGGATTCCCTCAACGCACACGTTTTAGAGTACATACGTGTAAGATCTCATGTCACTCACTATCATGATGGGTTTGATTTAATTCGCTTTGAATCAAATTATAACTTGCCCTACCTATTCCCAAGGCGTCAAAATTGCCTAACGTGGCTACAAGCATATCACCCACCTTTCCTCGCAAAATCGACCTCCCAATCTCCTGACTCTCTGCGTCCCTACCATATTATACGAGGTTAAACTCATCCCTCGTGTGCCTTCCCCTTACCATGTAAGTTCGTTTGACCAACACTATGAAGTCGATCTCTGGTAGACGCAACTGCAGAAAACCTCTATAATAGGCTCTGATCATCCTGTGATAACTTTTATTTTGGACCTATTAAATAAAATCGACCGTTGGCACAACAGCACTCGTGTTTTTTTTCTGTTTCTTCGGAGCGTCCTGTGTTTCTTTCAAAGTGGCAGCAGGTACATCCTTTAAATTTCCTCGTTTGAAGTGCGGTCTACCCATGCAACACTAAGTGCGCTCTGTTTTCAAATCATCTTGGATTCATCGTTGAAGTATATAAATTTTTCTTCCATCACAATTTTAGAGCATGATGTCTGAGAAAAATTGTCACAATGACTATTATTCTCATGACAAACTAGAGTACGGTTTAGAATTTTAATTATATTAAAATCTGAACACTTTTTAGCTTCAAAATATTAACCCAAAATTACAATAATGGAAACAGACTCAGGCGCACAAATAGAAAACAGTAAGATACAGAAGCTGCGAGAAGTCAGGATATTAACACGGCATCATGCCAAGCGTCCATGTCAAACCCCACGCAATGACGCTCGTAGTAGAACTTACAAGACCCACAACCGGATACCACACAACATTGAACGAGTAGTTTCATCCTTCAAGTGTTTGAAGTCATTGCAGCACGGAGAACAATCCAAAACATCACACCTTCCACCGGCTTCACGAAGAAAGACAACAAAAGAAAGGCGTAAAACGACTACTCCACTACTAAAGGTTCCTGCATCAATTACAGCTACGAGAACAGGTGGGAAGAATTTCACGCAAAATTTATCACATATAAATAAGTACAAGAAAATGCAATATTTCTATTTTTATTTCTACTTTAATCATTGATAATACTGCTGTAAAGTGAGTGTGTAAGTAACGACTGAGAATAAGCAGTATTTACAGCAAAAAATAAATACATTATATTACCAGAAATTGAAAACTACAACTGAAATCTTGAAAGATAACACACACTCAGGTCGTCGGCGTTTCAGCTATAAGACTGTCAGCTTTCTGTAAGAATCACACACTCTATGGGAGAAAGTTAATTTTAGGGCACAAAAAAAAGATAATGTTACAACTTTTAGGTTTTGATGTTGATTTCTTGATTGTCATCAAGAAAAGAACAGAGCTGTGCAGGAGTCAATTTGAAAGACATTTTGAACGTTTGAAGCTATAACCACATTCGTCCCACTTAGTCGTAGCATTGTCACCCTTATTTGATTCAAATGCAAGAACAATTTATTTAGGAGTTATTGTATTAACTAGTATACCCAGTCGTCAAAAATGAGGGCAGAGATTCTGTGATAATACCCGTGCCATAAAAAACGATGATCAATACTGTTGGAAAGATATTAAATAAAATTACATATAAGAACGCAATGCAATATATTTAGTTGTATATATATATTTAGAAAGGACAAACGTTTTAATTAAGTATTTCTTTAATGACAACATTCCTAGTGAAAACTAAGACACTTAGTTTTCTACTGCTGCAATTGCCTCTGCAATTCATGTCATATTCGGGTACAATGTACCCGAATCATAGGGCAATACCCCGCCCAACTCGGTATCCACGATACAGACTCGAGTAAATAAGGCTCTGGATCTCTCTAATTTTTTTGAAAGTGACACAAAACATATAGATAAATAAATATATAAATATATAAATTAAAACATAAATAAATAAATAAATATATAAACACACGACGATCATTCTTAGTATTAGATTAGATATCACTGTTAGTAGATCATACAGTAGCAAAACAAACCTACGGAAACTAACGAAGCCCGAGAAATTCAGTAAAACAATCAAGTTGTGCACAACTAGGCATCATATGTCACAAACATATACGTGAAGTAACTATATGTCTATTAGCATAAACAGTTGTAATAAGGTACTATCGATCGGTTAGGAATGAAGTTATTAAATCTAATTAACAAAGGGAAGCTGTACACAATGAATCTTACTCGTATCCTTCCCATTTACGACCTTAAATAATCATAGCTGGGTATTCGTCTACTTTCTAACTTTTTTCACAATCATGACAAATACATATGTACATCGTTTCAAAAATAGGGCGAAAGATATATGAAATTCATATATGAAATGGAATATTCTACATACCGGCGTGATCAGCAATCTATTGCTGGCTTGCTGGCTTGCTGGCTTGCTGGCTTGCAGGCTTGCAGGTTTGCAGGCTGCTCAAGTCCGCTAAGCCTCTCCACTGGTCTGGTTTCTTTGACCAGGTCTTCCTCAGGGCGATAATTGACTTCATCATGGGTAAATTTATTTCTTTTCTAAAACATGGAGAGTATCATAAATTTTTTTATGGTTTCAAGGTGGACATTTCATGTCATTTCTTTCATTACATGTTATATTAGTCACGGTGACACTTCTATTCCAACACAGGTTTTCTATCAAGCGCATAGTAACGCAAATCTATCATATATCGCAACTAAATAGGGCCTCATCATCGGAAGTACTTACTGGGCCTCTCTTGAAAGTAGAATTACAAATACTACTGTTATAACGTCATGTCAATGCTTGGTTTATCTTCAGCACAATGTCATTTATGTAAAAGATGATATAAAACCGATGTAACTAAACCCAATTGATCATAAAAATTGTCTCGAGTGTCGTTTGTATATTTTTAAAATATTTTCTGATCTGGGTGAATGTATTTGTATGAAATATTGTGCTATTATTTTTAAGAATAGACCGTTAAGATTAGAACAGCACTAAAATTTTGAAAAGCAGTAAACTAAAAAACAAGAAATTGTTGAGTCATTTTAGCGTATCTTGTTGACTTAGATGACGATGGTGTTGCTGCTGGCTTCTTCAGACCGAGTAATGAAGAGAAGCCATTACAAGCACTCAGCTGCCACCGTCGCAAAACACCCGATCCAATTATAGATACGGCTCCTTCGAGCCAATGCTAAAAAACCTCCTCAAAAACTCTAACTTATCGTAATTGGACCGATGTCGACCCGCAGGCTCTTTCCAGACTCCCAATTGCCTCTATTAGACGACTATTCTTTCCGGGCATCTGCTCGCAGAATATTTTCATTCTCATTTAGTTGATCTTTCTTTTTTGGTTGGAAAGGATATCAGATGTGAGGAAAACGGAATTCTTTAATTCGTATCATTCATCAGTAATTTTATTCTTGCCGATAAATATAGTGTTGCGATATGAGTTATTGAGTTTCCGGTTAAATTCTGCCTTTAATACGTTTTGAGAGAGATATAGATGCCATTTCACATCTTGAACTCGACCCACCTCAAACTTGCCTGTTAAGCCCCATGGACTAGCTGGGTAACACATCATGTTTAATGTAATCTCTACTAACACTCTGGCATGCAGAGAAGGTATTGCCACTCCCTTCCGTAATGCACACGCTTGACATCAAACCTGACCTTGAACAAGGAGCATTTGAAACAGTTAACTTGTAATCATGTATTATCTGGTAGAAATATTTAATTCTTGGTTTGGTACTTACCCTTGTGGTGCAGGAACCTTACTCACGTAGTTCACCTCATGCCAATTCTCTAAGTTTTTCTTACACGAGAATTCTTCTTCAGATCTTAATTTCGGTGTATGATACATCAGTGTTCATTTAATTTATATTTTACTGACCCCATGAGCTCATTATGCACTACGTCAAGGAAATGAAGTACCCTATCATTTAACTTTAGGCTAAAACTAGCCGGGCATACAAGATCCCGATCTCTATTCGTCATAATAATTTAATACATGTACAGGGTGGCCCATAAGTAAGGTACCTTTTTAAAACTATTATAGGTATAAAACTACAAATGGTAAAGCAATTTGGTTAAAAACTGGGAACAAAAGAACATCCTAAAACTGTCGTTCAATCAATATGACATCTGTCACCAGAAAAATATTACACATAATCGGTATAACAAAGACCCTTTATGACCAAATCTAAGTACTGACATTCAGCACGGTTTCATGAAAAAATGTAGCTGCTTCACAAACCTCTTCGACTTCTTTGGAAAAGTCAACCGCATATACGACTGTATACAAATCATAGGCCTTGTATATTTCGACATTCAGAAAACCTTCCATACAGTTCCCAACGAAAGGCTCATGACCAAAGTGGAAGTGCATGGAATACGAGGCAATTACTCTCGTTGAATACGAAATTGGCTCACTGGTCGTACTCAACAAGTGGTGGATGATTCACGATCAAGCCAGTAACTCGACGCATGAAACATTAGCAGTCCCCATAGTAGCGTTTAAGGCCCGTTCTCTTCATCATCTACATGAATGACCTTTAAATAGGAATCATCAGTAAAATCAACAAATTCACTGAGGACATGAAATTCTGTCACAAAGCGTTCACCGAAAGAGACAGAGGCATTATCCAACCAGACATCAACCGTCTTTTATAATGGACTGTCACCCGACAACTGAACTTCAACATCGACACATGCTCAGTAATTTATATTGGTGCAAATAACAGGCATTTACGACGCACGATCAATGACATACCAATAATTGAAGCAGTACAGCAATAAAGAAATCTAGGTATCTTTTTCGCTAAAAATCCCACACATGGGAAAAAAATGGAGAAATGTGACAGAAACGCGAACAGGATTGTTACTTATTTCGCAAGGAATTTCGAATAAAAGTTAAAGAACATAATATTCCCGCTCTATAAAATGTTTGTCCAGCCACATATGGAATATGCAATAAAACTTTAGTCTCCTACTCTACGGGGAAATATTAATAAATGGTGAATATTCTGGGTACAGCAACGAAAATGATTCCTGAACTCTGCAATAATAGGCGTGAAAGGTGTTTTCAGCTGCTTCATCTCATTTCGCTAAAACAAAGACTACGAATTTTTTTAGACCTATAAGTATCTCACCGGCTTGAAAGACGTTACCTTGGAAGGCATTTTTAACAACGACAATAATGTGCAAACTAAAAATAATGGTCCAAAACTACTTATGAGAAACTTCAAGATATCTTAAGTCGTAAACTTCTTTCCAGTTGGATATACTGAAACTTGGAAACAGCTGCCCAAAAACATTGTTTCTGTTGGTTCTGAGAACACATTAAAAAATCATCTTAACAAATCATGGATAAAGAGCTCCACCGTTATTGTATCATAGTGAATCTATATCCCGAACTCCTGGATCCTATATACGATTGCATTACAGGTATGTGACTGAAATCCCTGAGTGTGAATAAAATCCGTGTACGCGACTGAAACGGTGTGCATGATGTAGGTTCATGTGTCATCTCACTCACGGTATGTTCCCTAAACAATAATATGTATCACCCTCTTGTCATTTACACATTACCAGCTCAATTATTGAGGACATATTCATACATTTTTTCTTAAGAATAAAACAATGCAAATGTACCTCCAACTGGTTCACAAGTCCTCATACTGTTTATAAAGTTATGATCAAACTTTACATACTGAACGTTTTAGATATAAAAACAATCATGAATTGTCTACTAAACTAAAAAGCTTGTTATGAAAAAATAAATTCTGTTGGTCAAACGGTTTTCTTAATGAGATATCATGTCCTCGAAAACGATGTCTTAGAGTGCTGTCGATTTAACATTTTCTAACTGATTCTATTGCTGAGTAGAGAGTTTTCCTAACTTTCTCTAGTCCGACGGTGAGCACTGTGGTTTTGGTTTTTATTCTAGGATAAAACAAAAATTTTACTTTCGAATGCGTTTAAAAAAACAATCGAAAATTGTCACACCATACTTCTGCTTTTTGGCAGTCAATTCGTTTGTCCCTTGAGTAAAATTTATGAATACGATGCGTAACGAGTTACGCTCCTTCTGTATAAAATAGAATAAGACAAGAGAAACGAACCGTTTGGCCTATTTTTGGGTAGATACTGAAGTTCCATACCGTTGTATGCTTCAAGTGTCTCAATAATAATTATTGTGCACCATGAGTAAGGTGCGTATTACCTACAACGAGTCTTGTAATAATTGTGTATAGTGATTGATATAATTATCGTGTACCACGAGTTATATTAAGTGTACTACAAGTAATTTAATGCATCTTTCGCCAGCCATATTATTATTTTGTAACGTGGGTCTTGTAATTATTGCGTAAAAATTTATGGCCGTATGTTTTACGCCCTCTCTTCCAACGTTAGTTTACTCCTGCTGTCTGTTTCTGATTGAGGAACGTGTCTGTGATTGAAGTGCTTGTGCTTAGGTAATGCCTTAACTTGAGACTGCATGGAAATCAAACTGAGATTGACGAAGTTTTGGCTTAATTGAATAACGTTTACCATTGCCTGCCAACACATTTGGAGAACTATTCAAAGGCTGGACTGGGACATGGAGGAGTGTCAAACTTTTGTTGCTACCGTACATGCTAAGCAGGCAAAAGAACATTGATGAATGAATTGCCTGATCGTGGTCCGAGTTATATGTAGGTATATGCATTATATGGCGAAAAATTGCCGTTATTCTTCATAAATGAAAACCTCTTGTTCTAGAAACCTGATTTTTGTTTCATTTATTAAAACATGCTTTTGGTTTGAACTTTTACTCGCACTAACTGTTCACTAAAATTTATAGATATAATTATATGTTACGTTGCTGAGATCCTGTGGTCCAAATTCTCGAAGCCGAATAATGTACTTTCAACCTTCGCATTCTAGAGTTTCAACAAACATGAGTTCTTTGTAGAAAGACTCTGTTTATTTTTGGCTACACATCTCCTCACATCGCTGGTAGTGAGTCACTAAGTGCATAATTGTTGAGTCTAATACAGTGATCATACATTACGTACACACTATTTACACTAATACATTCCACTATTTGGCAACCGAACTTTCGTCAGTATTCATCTCCAATAACGTGTCATTGGTACAGCCACTCTCGTTCTGAAAGGTCGTAAGCATGGGTATAAACAAAGACATCAGCCAAGATCTCCGCGAACGCATTGTGGTGCTCCATAATAAAAGTTTGGGATATAGGAAGATAAGGGCACAACTGTGTGTTCCTATAGCCTCGGTTGGAACCACAATACGTAAGTGGAAATGCCAGAATACGACTCGATCTCAGCAAGTGTCGAACTGGCCGTCCACGGAAGATTAACGACCGTGCTGCTCGAAAAGTGGTCCAAACAATAGTGGAAAGGCCTCAAACTACTCGTGAAAAATTGAAGGATGATCTGAAGGTATCTAGGATCGAAGCTAGCTAATATGCGATCAGCAGGGCACTGCGCCGTGAAGGTCTTCGCTTCTGCACCCCACGTAGGACACCTCTTCTCCAGAAACGCCATGTCAAGGCCAGGCTGAAGTATGCCAACGACCATTTGAACAAGCCAGCATTGTTTTGAAACTCAGTACTGTGGTCAGATGAAACTAAAATCGAACTATTTGAGAGAAACAGCACAAACCATGTTTGGAGGCAACAAAACGAAGAGTATAAACCATAATTTACCATAACCACTGTTAATTTTGGAGGTGGCTCAATCATGGAATCGGGATGTTTCGGCTCATCAGGAGTAGGTAAACTTCACATCAATGAAGGAACCATGAATGACAGGAAATAACGTAGAATATTGGAAGAGCAACTCCTATCTTCACCTCGTTTGTTAAAATTGAAGCTTGGATGGAAATTTCAACAAGACAACGATCCAAAGCATACTGCAAACGAAACCAAAGAATGATTGAGGATGGAGATGATAAACATTTTAGAATGACCATATCAATCCCCAAACATGAATCCGATCGAAAACTTGTGGAGGGAAATGAAATTGAAGATTAAGAAGAGAGGTCCCAATAACATCACTGAACTTAAAGAAATTTGCATGGAAGAATGGAATAAGATTACGCCCGAAACCTGTAAAAGGCTGGTAGTGAACTACCATAAACGTTTCGAAGCCATAATTAATAATAAGGGCTATGCAACGGAGTATTTGTGTCTGTATGTCTTGAAATGTGTTGTAAACTTTTGTTCACGTATTTATTATACATGGTCCTATACGTTTTTTATTTATTATTTGTGGGGTTTAGATATATTATTCCCCCGTTCATACTGTTGTTTACATATTGTCTAATTTTCGTAACTAGACGTGGTCTAAAAATGGGCAATCTGACGATTTAATCAACTTGTTTTATCATTTTGCTCCTCACGGTGTATATATATATATATATATATATATATATATATATATATATATATATATATATATGTATAAACACACGCACAAGTGGGGGCAAAAAATTGCAACACGGTGATTAAATCGCCAGATTGCACTTATATAGACCATGTGCAATTACGAAAATTGAACTATATATAAACAATGAAATACAAAGGTTAACAATATATTTTAAACCCTCAAATATTTATTAGAAAAATATATAAAAATATGTATAAGAAATACGTGAACATAACTTTACAATACACAATTTTTTCTCGATATTATGTATGAAAACTATTGTAGGATAATTCCAGAATGTTCCAATACATTCTACTATTTGACAACCGAACATCCGTCAGCATTCATCTCCAATAACGTGTCATTGGTACAACGGCTCTCATTCTGAAAGGTGTGAGCATGGGTAAGAATAAGGAAATCAGCCAAGATCTTCGCAAAAGTATTGTGGAGCTCCATAATGAAGGTTTGAGATATCGGAAAATAAGTGTACAACTGTGTGTTCCTATAGCCTCAGTTGGAACCATAATACGTCAGTGGAAATGCAGGGATACAACTCTCAGCGCGCCTGGAACTGTCCATCCACGGAAGATTAACGATCGTAGTGCTCGAAAATTGTTCCGAACAGTAGTGCAGAGGCCTCAAACTACACGTGAAAATTTTAAGGAGGATCTCAAGGCATCTGGAATCGAAGCCAGCAAACCCACGATCAGCAGGACACTACGTCGTGAAGGTCTTTGCTCCCGAACTTTTCGTAGGACACCTCTTCTCCATAAACGTCACGTCAAGGCCAGGCTGAAGTATGCCAACGACCATTTGAACAAGCCAGCAGCGTTTTGGAATAAGCCAGCGTTACTGCAACAAAACGAAGAGTATAAACGAAGAAAGATGTTACACAGTTTGGTTAATCTGTTTCAAATATTTACCACAAAACTCTTCATTCCAAAATGTGTATAATGAAAGGCAAATCATATTAAAACCAAATCAGAGGATGATATTTTTTATCAGAGTATATTGTTATTCCAGAGTACAGGCCACTATTCGTGCTTTGTTGTTTTTAACGGCACAAGAGAACTTTCAAAGAAATTTAGAAAGGTTGTTGAAATGGAATTGCATTTTTAGGTCCTCTGAGATTTTATTTTTGAGCTCCAGTTGCCCATTTTTATTTTTGTAAATTTTTATGGCTCATAGAATCAGTGACTGGCACTGCGTATACGGGCAACTGCGGTGGGGAATTTTCACTGTATTTTGTAACACGCTGAACGGGTTTTAGTCCGTAACCATGTCTTAAATTTTGTTCCATTTGTAGTTTTGGGGCACGTAGGATTCAGTGACTGACATTAAAAGACCTTTCGGCGGTTGCAAAAAAGACATAAAACTGAGCTCGGTTTCTTTGGGCGAATATTTATGGTCAAATCAACAGTATGGCTCCTCAATCTGAGCTATGGCTGCATTTGTACCCCTGCAAGTTCTGCAATGCATATCTGAGCACCAAGTCGAATGCATAGACCTGCACTGCATCTTGCACCTTCTCTACATTCGTATTGATTCAAAAATCTGGTCTGTGTTGGGTGTTACTAAATGACAAAGACACAAACTGTTCGTCAGTAATTCATGAACAAAAAACTTAATTTGAAACCATGCATGCATGTCACCAACCATTTCTCCCTATTCAAGGAAGCAAAAAATTACAAAAAACTTAATAGCGTCTCGAAAAGCGCTGGTCAGTATATCTGGGAACCTTGAGTTTACAATATTTGTTTAGTTCAGCAACTAAGGAAATGTACATAATAATTTGGCTTCATTTCCGGACATGAAACCATCTGGTCATGAAACAATATGTAAATTAATACAGCAACATGAATAAAATGGATTTGATGTGAACTTTTTTGCCGACATATTCTATTTAAATGAAATGAACATATTCTGAGGTAATTTTCTTCTTGCGAGTCTCCTACCACGCTTACAACATTTGAAAAATAAATATATCTGACAAGTTAATAACAGAATTTTACAAAAAAATGTTTTCAAATGTCATTTCTTATTCTAAATTTGAAATAAGTTGCATCCTTGTGTTTAACGACGACAACGCGTTTAACATAACATGAAAAATATCGTTCCGCTAGCAAAATCCTCGTAATATGAGCTTCCATATTACGGAGTATGTTAGAATAAAGATGCAATCTTGCTAGTTGTTTGCTGCATACATACCCATCTCTGACCTCTCCGCCACTCTGAAGAATTTCCATTTATGTAAACTTGTACTCAAGTTCGCGTGTTAAATATGTTGGTTGGCTCGATACACATACATATCCACGGTTAGCAGCCACCGTGGTCGAGTGGTCTGCGGCCCGTGTTCTGTATCGGGCCTCTGCTTCATGTAGAAAGACCACGGGTTCGAACCCGGCCAAAGACACGAGCTATTTCTCGTACGCCGCGCCGTGATCTCAACCCGCTAAGCACTCAACTCCCCGCCCATGAAGACGCCCATCAACCTCCCGGGATCGTCGCATGGAGCTCACCATCACCCTTATTCTTAGAATGTTAACCTTAAGAATTTGAAAAACCAATGTACAAATGTCTATGTACTGTGTACTTGATTGGAAGTAAAGATTGTTTTTTATATCACTTCAGTCCTTTGCTTACAAATTAAAGAACCTCATGACACACTTTTTCACAGAAAGGGCTCTTATCTTTACTAAGTTAGTTTCAATTATTCCAGAAGAATGTTTATCTGCCGCGACATGTGCACACAAAGTCTACTATACTTCCTTGTCCTTACTCTAGGCTTGCGACTTATTTCCTGTTATAAGAAACGCTGACCATTTATGATGAAATGTGATGCTTTCGCGAAAAAGAATTACCGTTCTTAAAACCATGCTCAGCGTAAAATATTTTAGCTCATCGTTCATGATTAGGCAGACTCTTGCTCTTTAGTAGTTCATAACTTTTCTGTAAACTTTCGAAGTACAGTACGAACATCCACCATATCGTCTCGGCTTCATTGTTTCAACTCAAGAGACCAATAATTATGATTTGATATGAGTCAAATGGGGGGAAAAAATTATGGCACGGTTTTTTACTTGATCACATAGCTTCGTCAGTGCTCAACCAGATATATATATATATATATATATATATATATATATATATATATATATATATATGAAGTAAAATTCAAAGATGTTTTCGGGATGCCCAACTTCATATGCAGAATGCAGGAAAATAATTTCCTCTTTTCAAAGTTGATTTCTTTGAAAAAAGGAAGTTATGCTGCCTCACTTTGTACAAGTTTCAGTAGTTGCTAGTAATACATGCACCAAAATGATTGGTCTCAACATCTTTATTTCACAAGCACTGCAAAATATTCTGCAGTTTTAGTCGAGCTAACCTTTTTTAAGATGCTCAACAGGATAACAATCTCATTCATGTTGTCATGCAAAATTTGCACCAAATTTATCCTACTGCAGATAACTAAACAGTGCTAGAGCGCTCCTTTTGTCTAGCTAGAGTTTCATTTGAGTTTGTTAGCTCAAAAGCTGTTCACTCTTGTCACTGTCAAAGTTGGTGCCGAAGTTCATTGGAGTGTTTTAGCTAGTTTTCGTGAAGCAGCGGGAGATTCATTGAGAAACTCTTTGACCATCTTACGTTCCATCCATTAGAGAGCCAGTTCGCTCGTTTTAATTACTGAGAGAAAATTTCAAAATTTGTCTTCTTTTCGGCCCCATGGACTGAAGCATTGGTTTTCTGTTTGTGTTAAAAGTAGATAATGATTCATTTCGGCTACCAAGATAACTAGGAGGTTGTTTCATTTAGTGTAAGAACTTGAAAGCTTGATCAGCTTCAATTTATGAAGCCGGCATTTGAATTTTTTTCTTTTTCTTGAGCAAGATTTTCTCACTAAGTCATATTAGAGATTTTTAATTTATTTCTTCAACATAATCTTTGTACAGTTGTACCACGACATAAGTGATAAAATAGGTTTGAGGCTACAATGAATAGATCCAGAGCAACGTCATTCAGAATAAATGTTTTTGCAATGTTTAGGTACACTTCAAACGTTGAAAAATATTAACATTCTCTTGCCTAATATCGATGGTTTCGATTCCCTGATTTAAGTCGGGAGACTTTACTTTCATTCAGAACGATTTTTACACTTTGGTAATGATGTAACAGAAACTTAACGATGCATTCATTTGTACTATGTAAAATGTTCTCGGAAATGCAGCAAGAATAATATCCATGGAGATGGTTGATGAGCGCTCGCACAATTCGTTGGGGAGGCATAATAATAACAGTCAACAAAGGTTTTGTTACTTGGATTGATTTATCGAATATTGATTGATACTACACAGAGTATGATAATTCAAAACCGGTAATCAGAATTATTCTATCACGTCAGGTTCCTGAGTCACACGCATAGCCTTTAGTACCGCATATGTGCAATACTGTTTCGGTACTTATAACTTATGATTTACGAACGATGTGTTGTGTGCAGGCAGTTCCTATGTTCAAGCTATGAGATTTAATCATTATTATAGTAGTGGTTGTATAGGTGTTTTGAAACGGTATTATGTACACTAATTGATTGTTTTTGCAGATTTGTCTCCCAATGAATTTGTAACTAAAGTACATATACAACAGGATATGTAAACTGAATTGAAAAAAGGAATCAGCAAGGACGTTTTCATAGTCCAAACTATTTTTGTTACAATTGTGTAAAAATTACTCTGATCAACCAAGAGAAAAATTTAACCAAAAGAGCAAAAACTGCCTGCATGTATTATTTTGGTTGTAAAGTTCATCCCCATGATAACCGCTGGACACCTCACAAATCTCGTAGTGTGCTATACGGGGCTCTCACAATGGGTGAATGGCCAACGAAAGGTTATATCATTTGTTGTACCAATGGTGTGGCTGAGCCAAGAAATCGTCTTCCTTATTAGTATTTTTATGATAAATAAAGACTTTTCAAATAACAACACGTTAAAAATTTTACAACCATATGGTGAGGCAGCAATAAAACCAGTCACATGTAATATCAAGGTGCAAATTCCAGTTCCTCCAACAATCGGTGCAATTACAGAAGATGAATCATCGGCTGAAGGGAAGGATACCTGATAAATACAGAGAGATCAAATGATTCGGTAAAGAATTTGTAATTCTCAAAAGAGAATGCAGAATTGTTGGGCTCCAGACAACAATAATGAAATAATCTGGAAAACGGTACAAAAATATTAATTTTCCGTAAATACCATGGAACCTTACCTGCCTTCTAAAAGAAGAAAATGGTGGTTGTTTTTGTACGGATGTAAATGATCTCATGAATCAGTTAAGGAACAAACGTTTACCTAATTAATGGAGACTATTCGTGGGTGCAAACACCGCTAGCCACAAAGTTGTGTTGCTACACAATGGCAACCTAAATTCGTCGATTCGTGTCGCAGTAATCTTAGGACAACGAAGATATTTAACTCAGTGAAATTTGTTTGGAAGGTGTTGATTACTCGCATCATGAGTAGAATATATGCGGTAATCTCTAAGTAGTTTCTTTACTTATTGGTCTTCAGCTAGGATATACAAATAATATTTTTGTGTGTGTCTATGGAACAGCCATTACGACAAGATTCATTATATTGTCAAAAAGTGGCCCACAAGAGAATCCCACTCGGGTTGCCGATATTCAGCAATTGATTTTTGCATACACAGATCTATCTTGCAGCCCTTTGTAATAAATTTGATCTTATAAGGAATTTCGTTTAACACGTTAACCGCCACATGTACCACCGGTGGTACATTTGAGGGTTTCACTTACCGCCGCATGTACCACCGGTGGTACATTTCCAAATTTTTAATAATTATTTTCAAAAATTAATTTAAAATATTTACGGAAGGTTAAATGATAAATTCGTAAAATGGTAAAGTCGTGGCGGTAGTGACAAATCTCTGATATCAGGCATGGCGGTTAACGTGTTAAGCAATTGACCATGATTCTGATGGATTCCAATATCTCCAAGAGAATTTCGGTGCAAAGAAAACTGATATTAAACGTAGAGCAGTTTTTTTTGTAGAACTGAAGATCACAAATTTAAATTGGTCAGTTAGTTCAACAATAAATGGCTTCCACTCGAGTCGGCAGCATGGGACTCATTTGTTCATGTAATGCTGAACTTCCTTGGTACTCATGGCTGAACAACTAATGAACAACTAATGGACAACATGCCAAAGGCCTATCAAGCAATGGGGTATCGGATGTATCCCAAGATACGGTTTTGCATTTTCATCTATATTTCTGCCCATCCAATTTGGATGATATCAGTTACGAACATGGTGTAAGGTAGCCCCAAGATATCGCATAAATAGAAATCAGGCATCACGGACGCTTCAACAAAAGCATGATGGTTGACTACAAGTAGCTCCTCCAGCGAGAGAACTCAATGCCCAATGGCAAGTTCATGAGCAAGAGTCTCAAACGTTTTTGACTATATTGTTAGAATAGTATATGCCTAGAGAAACGAGCAGTTTGGTCCGTTCTTTGGCTGCTACCCAAGTCCCATGCCATCTAACGTAATGGCATCAATCATGTACATGCACCTCGACGTACATAAATATTTCAATCACGTGCGTACACCTTATTCAATAACAAGCACTTCCATCTCGCAAACATACTGCAAATATACATAAACAAGCTCAGAGTTAAGAAAGATATAGAATTAGTATTTTACAGAATTTGGGGTTCCTTCCCCACACTTTATCGATACCATATATGAGCGTGTTCACAATGCTTGCAGCGATGATATATTCGAGTAGTTGATTCCAGGTGTTGGTGATTTTGACTAAACAGAAGTTTAGAGCCTGGGATGTCATTTAGTTTCTTATCAGTTTGTGACCGTTTTTTCTGGTTCGCACGTTATCGTCTCTAAAAAAACCTTTCTAGGGTAACATCGTTGAAGCCATTGAGATATTTATGTTTGATGAGTTGTCCATGCAGACTTCTTTGTTTTAGGAAGATAAGTTTGAGCTGCTAGAGACGCTTTTCGTAGCTGAGACTACGGAGGGCAAAAATTATCTTCGTAGCTTTTTGCTGAGTTTTTTCCATTTTGTTAATGTCTCTTCGGAGGGTAGGACACCACAGTTGTATTGCATATTCTAGGTGTGGTGTCACTAACGCTTTATAGAGCGGTGAAACGATGTATTTTGACTGGTATTCAAAGTTTTTCACAATGAAACCGAGTTTTCGTCTTGCATTCTTGAGTGGTTATTTTGCACTTGTTTGTCATGCTTGAGATTTTCAGCGATAATGTTGAGATCTGAGAAACAAGGTGGATGGTTCAAGGTTTGAATATTATTGACATCAAAGAACTGTTTCGATTGGCTAGCGTTGTGTACTGCTGTACTGTCGTATTGGAAAATCCAGTTTTCTCCACAAATTCTAAGACACTCAGTGAGGATAGAAGCACGTTCAAGCATGGTGACGTATCCAGAAGACGTTTGGTGACATTCCACAAGCTGTAACTCAAACGCCTCGTCGAAACAAAAAGCTCCCCACACAATCAATCATCTTTCTCCGCAATGCCTTGTTGAATAAGTTTCATTTGAAACAGATTTGCCATGTCAGTAGTATAGAAACCCATCAGGGTCATCGAGGTTAAACTTCTTTCGTCAGAAAACACAACTTTCTTCAATTTTTCTACATCCCATCTTTGAAAAGGTGCAACAAATTGCATGTGGGAGGCTTTATGGCAAAGAAAAAGACTGCAGTCGTTTCAATTTATTAAAACTCTTATTATTTAAATGTCGCGAATTATACGAGAACTATAGTCTGCATCAGTATTTGTCTTTATTTGTGTCCGGGACTTAAGCGTGCCCCGTAGGATAAATGATGAGGTCGTTGGAAGTTGTCTTTATTGACTTGCCTTAAATGCCGTGATCTGAGAACAAATCACAAATTAAGTTTACACAGCTAATTATTTAACTTAAAATTAAATACTTTGATATAGTACTGGCATCTGAAATGGCATACATGATTATCTTTTCAATGTGTACACACTAGAAATGTAGCTAATTTCCTTCTGCAACAGTACCAGCATTAATAGAATTCATTTAGAAAGGAAAGCATCTAGATAACTGAAGGTGCAGGTATAAATAACTTGAGGTTTACCAACCTCAGTGTCAAAACATATAAGTGCTGCAATTCAGCATCACAAAAGAAAAAAGAATGGCTACCTGTATTTAGCAACAGGTACTGTTTGTTGTGAAAAAAAAAATCATACATGAGCACACTGAATTAAAATGTAAAAGCTGTAGACCAGAACTCATTTGTCTACATTAGACACTGTTACACAGAAAAGTCCTACACTTAGAGCACACTGAATTAAAATATAAAAGCTGTAGACCAGAACTCATTTGTCTACATTAGACACTGTTACACAGAAAAATCCTACACTTAGAGCACACTCAATAAAGGACACAAAATTGTCTAAGGAACTTTTCAGTATACCTATATGCATTAATTCTACAGCTATACTTGTGCTGGAAACTGGTAATTGAGCATGACGAACTAATCACATTTTATTTATCACAAACTTGGATGAGGTAACTTCCTGGCTCAATGAAATGCCTATACTGATACTTGTCAGTATTACACATAGATTCTACAGCTATACTTGTGCTAGAAAGCTGGTGATTGAGCATGAAGGACTAAACACATTTTATCTATCACACACTTGGATGAGATAACTTCCTGGCTCCCATGACATATATACTGACACTTGTCAGTATCACACATAAATTCTACAGCTATACTTGTGCTAGAAAGCTGGTGATTGAGCATGAAGGACTAATCACATTTTATTTATCACAAACTTGGATGAGATGACTTCCTGGCTCAATGAAATGCCTATACTGATACTTGTCAGTATTACACATAAATTCTACAGCTATACTTTTGCTAGAAAGCTGGTGATTGAGCATGAAGGACTAAACACATTTTATTTATCACAAAATTGGATGCCTATACTGATACTCTTCAGTATTACACATAAGTTCTACAGTTACAACTGGCGACAGAATATTATGTTAAATGACTCTGGCCCCCATGTGGACATTACAGTTGGCCACCTGTCTGCATAGGCTATGGCTGCCTTTTCACAATTATGACAATGCACAGTTATGATAACGCTGGTATCAACAGGCTTATGCATCTAAGTATACTCACGATTACGTTTTGCACTTTTACGCATATCTTACATTTTTAGTTTGGTGTGGAACTTAACACTGTTTTTAAAAAATGATACTGCCTACAGTCTATATGTAGCTTGGATGATGGTGGGACCAGACAAAGGCTATGCCGACACACCGCTGGCGTCACAGCGTCTCGGTATTGCCAGCTAACGAGTATCCCTCTGTCCCTTTTTCCTCTAATACAAATTCCAATTTATTTATAATTATTATATATCCTGACCTTCAGGACAATTTGCTTTGAAGTTGTGTTTGTGTTCTTAATCTCCGCTCTTATTTGTCTTTCAAGAGCACGACTGATCTTCTTGGGCGACCGGTCGATTTTTTCGTTCTATATTCAGTAGGATTTTCAAGAAGTTTGTGACGACAGTTTTACTCATATTTAGTTCATTTGCAATTGTTCTGTGTGGCATATCACGTATTTCGAATTCTGCAATTCTAACCCACTCATAACACTGGTCTGCGTTTCAAAACTTTTTTAAAAAGGTCAAGGATTTTCGAACTAATTTCGGACCTTTTTCCATGCTGAATTCAAAAATACAGTTTATTTTTCTGGGTCAGGTTTGGTTTCTAAGATAAAGTCTATTTTTTCCAGCATATTTTTGTAAAATATCACAATCCACTTGTTTATGGGCTTTGCTTTTGCAAAACCGGGTCGTGGGTAACCTTTAATAATTTTTTTCTGTTTTCAGATCTAGAAAAATGGATCGGAAGCGTAAAAATGTCCTTATAGGTTCTGTTACATCTGCAAACATGTGGTTCTTACAGACCGTCAAGCAAAAATCACGGATTTTGTGAACAAGGTATATCATGCTTACTTTGGAGTCAAACTAGGGGACCAGAATAAACTATTCGCTTCCTATATCTGCTGCCAAACATGTATAGAGAACTTACAAGATTGGAGGAACAAGAAAAGGAAGAGTATGTCATTTGGTCTCTCAATGGTGTGGAGGGAAGGGAAAGATCACGTTACCCACCGTTGCTTTTGTAGGACAAATCTAAACGGCATCAATTGCAAAAACAAGCTCCATCCATGTTCAATACCCTAATGTTCCTTCTGCCATAAAGTAAGTACTCCGTGGCCCCTATGTTCCTGTTCCTGAGCCAAATGTCAGCATGGAATCTAGTTCTGATTCCGAATCTAGTGGCATGATTGATACAGCTAAGTGTGATAAATACGGTTCAGAAGAGGACGACCAACCAGTGCTTTTGACCCAAGCCGAACTCAATGACCTGACACAAGAGCTGAACCTTTCGAAGACCTGCCCAGCTACTGGATCCTCGTCTTCGAGAGAAACGTCTACTGGCGCCAGGAACAACATTCTATTGGTATCGGGTTCGCGAGAGAGAATTTAGAAATTTTTTCATGTTTGATGAAGCATCTTCACTGGTCTTCTGTAGCAATATTGCTGACCTGATTGAATTACTTGGTGTGAAGTATGACGCTATGGAATGAAAACTTTTCATTGACTCATGCAACAGAAGCCTCAAAGTAGTTCTTCTAAATATCAGAAACAGATTTTCATCGATCCCTGTTGGGTACTCAGTTGAAATAAAAGAATCCCACAAAAGCATGGAACGTCTGTTGTCTGCTCTGAACTACCAGAAACATGAATGGTTGATCAGTGGACATTTTAAAGTTGATGGACTAATCCTAGGACTTCAAGGTAGTTATACAAAGTATTCATGTTTTCTGTGCGTAGGGGATGGCTGAGCTGATGACCAGCATTGTGTTAGACAAGTTAACTATCAAGACATGGATTAAAACCTGAATCACATAACGTTGTGTCCCACCCTCTGCTTTCTACTTTATCCAAACCTGCATGTGGCCCCTATTCTAAACTGGAGTAACAAAATGAAAAAATCGATTTTCGATAATCTGAAACCAAAAGTAGAGGCGATATCAATGAATCTACAGCGGAGGAAAATAATAATCGGATAAGCGTTAATCTGGCATTAGTATCACGATAATTCATCACAATAACGCCAGCCCATGAATTGATGAACGTATCAATGAGCTAAAATCGACCACAAAACGAGGTAATTAATTATTATCGTCTACAATAATTCTAACACGTAGAGGAAAGTATGGGTTTTCAAGTGGATGCAATAACAATAAGCAATAATACATCTGTAAAATTCGATGGAAACATTTTCAAAGAACATCAAGCCCAAGAAGACATTACAGAAACTTTCGTTCACAGTGATGAAAGTCAGGAGGGAGAGCTGGTAGGCCATATGAAGCTTACAAAATGGCTAATGATTAATTAATGTCCCGTTAAAAAGCGTGCTTTGGCGAAATGAGCATCCGCTCTTCTAGTGCTCAGCGCTACGTGAATGCTTGTTATGAGATTTGCATGCAAATTAGACACGGGTGGAATTTGCTGTGCTCAAAGTCTTCGGAAGGCACTTAAATAGCATTTTCTATTCAGCTCTACATGGTCTGTCTAATGCCAGGATATACTACACGATACACCATAAAATAAACTAGTTGATGCGGTTTGTCACTTATTTTAAGCCAATAATATGATTTATTCTAAGTGAAACTCTTCAAAAGTTGCAATATGTGCTGGAACAAATCATGACACCAAACTAGTTTTGATTAGGTTTTTGCACAAGCATTTGTATCGCAAAAAACTCGTCACATCACATAGTACAGGGTGCGGCAGGAACATCTCAAATTTAAACTTTCACATTTATGTTGCTAATGAACTGATGTAGTCACGCTGTAGACTCCAACAACAGTCTGTCATTATGTGGCTATCTCATCTTTCTTGTTATTCCATATTCTTAACGTCCTGAATAAATTTTTCCTCTGGGAACTAATCTAAATTGTTGTGGGAGTGCGGAACGTTTATGCTCGTGTTTCAACCGAGAATATTAGATTAGGAAATCACATTTTCCATTAATTCAACTTAATTCAATGTATTATAATATCTGCTAATTTTTTTGGACGTAAACAAATGGGCAACAAGCGTTAGATGCAAACTCGTTCATTGATGTAGTAAATTACAGATCATTGATAAGTTACCTCATATACAGGCAATCAAATAATCTTAGTTTCATTTTGCCTTTACTAATCCCAAGAAATGTACGTTTCAGGTAACTAACGCAGAGCTTTTCTAGATCTAAAGTCCTTACAAATTGCTTCATTAACCCCAATTTGGTACGTAAGGTGGAAATATGATTTTCTTTCTCTCAACGAAAACTTCGTTAACTACTACGTTTTGTTGCTTTCTAATCATGTAATTTCTTGGAGGCACTATAACCCAGGGCTGATCCTTAGCTGTCCCGGGAGCGACAAAAATTATTTTGTACAACCGCATTGCTGTCCGAGGAGGACGTTTACTCTTTTATATCGACGTAAACACGCATAGATGTTTCCATGCTTAACTTTTAGAACTAGTTATATTGTTTCATATTATTCTTTCATGCAGGTAGAATAACTTATGAGCATTGAACCGTGTTTATAACATTTGTGTAAAATAACACACATCAAACAACTTTTGATTTGTCAAGAAAAAGGTATCATTCGTCCGATGCGTATTCTGATAGAACCATTTCTTCTAAAAATCCTGTGTGGTTACAGAATACCAGTTTACTTTCCTGTGAAAAAAAGGCTGCAAATCCATGTCTATATCAAGATATGATAAACAACTGTAACTGCATGAAGAATATTTTCTTCGTCGAATCGAAAGGCAATTAATTCGTAAGATTATTAAGAGAAGTTTAAATTTGTAATAAGTTCATTCAGTTTTTCTTGACTGAGACACTGCGGCATTTCTGAATCTCTTTGAAATCACTGTCAATTTCTGATAGCATGCAATGAACTTCACCAGACGTTGATGTTTCAGTGTATGTTCCTGGAGTAGAGAAAAGCTGTTGAATGATGTAATAGGTACTTTTTCATATTGTTGTACAGGTTTCTTTTCTGAATCTAGATCACGAGACGAGTGTTTCCATTTGTATCCAATGTTCCGATTGGTGTCTATGATATTTACGAGTCAGAAATCACAGTCATTTGAATGGTTTCGTGATACCCTCCAAACCACTGGTACCTAAAACTTCAAGAGCTTGTTGTTAATAGTCCACTGTCGCAAATGTTTGAAACCCGTTTTAAATGCGTAATGTGGAACCCTAAGTTTATCTTTCTCTCTAAACTGGAAGCCGGAATAGACCACGTAGGTCCTTTTCACACAGCGAAAGATGGTTCCTAGGGCTACGTCTGCTTGTGAATGTTCTATTTTATTACAAAAAACTGAAACTTTGCACAATGTGATAGCATAACTTCAATAATGAACACTAAATAATGAACTGAAACTGGCACCGTAGAAGTAGCCACTCAGTAACATGGGTTTGGTTTCATAGTAAGGGGTAATACCAAGGAACTAAAACTGGCTAATTGCATGTGAATTTCAAGTACGAGCGTTCAATTTTGACGTGTGAAGTTATCAATATTTCATCTATTGTATTATTTTTTCTTATTTTACATCATATGTACATATTTTGATTTAGCTTATTAAAACTATTATACAACAGATTATACTTTTCGGTTCTCAGGCCAAAGTTTTATTTGTTTTCCAGTGTAATAACTTATCTACACAACCCTTTAAAAGTTACGAATTATTCTAAAAAAACTGATATTGAGACATAAACAGGTAACATTTCATGATTTTTAAATAGCATTGTAAGGTGAAAACAACGTCAAAAATCATAATTACATTGATAGAAGGCAAAATAATATCATGGGAGCTAAATTCATACAATTTTAAGTGAAAACAATATGCACTTCGTACATACACTTCTATGCTGTCACGAATTTGGCTAAAATTTGCTTGCTAGTTGACATCTTGCTATGAGGAATAGACATAGGGAATTCGCTCACTACTTGACACCTATTTTCTGTGTAACGTTGATCCAGTTAGTTCATAGATCGATAATCGCTACATTAATTTTTTGTAAATTCTTCAATTCTGCTGTCTTTGTTGTTGCTTATCGCCCTACATGGAACAATTTTAACTCAGAATTCTCAATCATGGGTATTTAAAGAAACGTAAGTTATATCACAGTTGCCGTAAACTGAAGGCTAGTGTTACACTCAAATAAAAACATACACACAGTACTCGGAGAGGGAAACTTGTGAAGTGGTACGCACCGAAGGTCAAGCTATGACACTTTCACAGATTGTGAAAGATTGTACATACTCTTACATACCAACTTGATGCCGAACGATTTATCCGTAATCATCTTGCATTACGCTTTTCACTTGGAAGTTCAGCAATCCCCAAATTTGTTAGTTAAAATGAATCTCTCTAAACTGTTTGGATTATTAAACTTCAGCTAAAAATATTTGAAATAGTCGTCTCCGGCAGAAGACGAAGTAAAACAACACTTGCACACTTACATTCCCTTATACTAATATTTCATTGGCTCGCCTTTTAATTTTAATGTATGATAGTGTGGAGAAGCTCTCCACAACTTTGTTAAATCTTCAGATGTTGAATGTTAGTTATCTTCGTCAGAACGCATGATCAATGATATAATTTTGCTAATCAGAGTAATCTAAGAAGGGTGTGAGATTTAATGACGTGTGGAAGATGAACATAAAAACCAAAACTTGTCTGAATTGGGCTTAGGCGTTTTACATGCAAGCCTAGGAATAGTTTTTTACTCTGACCTACAGCCATCGACGGGCGCGAAACTTGCGTGAGTAATAACATGAAATAACAAGTTTAAAATGGAAGTAGAACAGAATAACAAGATGGTCAGATGCTGTGGTAAAAAAGTCGAACTCTAAGTTGATAACCTCTATTTACAGAACACCGACATTCACCGGTATTATAATTAATTGCTTCGGTTGTGTACTCGTATAAATTATTTACGTCGAAGAAATGATGCATAACTATTTGACTATAAAGAGGTTATTAAATTTAGAACACCTATGAATTTTCTTACCATGAAAGTAAGTGTATGTGTATATTTTTAGTTCAAAATATGCGCCCTAAATTTTTAATCTATAGTCTTATCGGTAAATTTCTCAATAACTTTTTATTCTTCTCTTTACACCCAAAGCAGGCAATGATATTTTTTTCATGCATAGCTCCCACTCATGGCACATATGAATATTGAGTTGATGGGCTCGAAGGGCTTTTTAGAAATAATTTTACGAATGCCTTTGTTAGGAAGAAAGAAACGGCTGGAGGAATGCCTGTGGGGTGTGTGTGTGTCTACTTTTATAAGTGTGATTGCTAAATGTAATCTGGTGTTGGTGGCATTAAACTCGAACAGTTCATCGGATACAGGCAACATTCTGAAATTTCCCGAAGGCCTGACCACCCAGTCGCTTTTCCCTCTGTCAAAAAATAGTGCTCACTGTCAAAATTTCAAGCATCTCTTTAAAATTGGTCATTTTTCAATCCCTACCAAGGAAAATAATCAGTACGATATTCGAATTTTAGCGCCGTTTCTCATATGTAACCATAAACATGGTGTAAATAATGGCCATTCAACTAACACATTATGGAATACACTAATCTAAAGACATACTGTAGGTCTGTGTGTGTGGGAGAGAGAGAGAGAGAATAGAGACACGGATTAATGTTGGTTCATGAATGTAAGATAATTAGGTTTAAGTTATGGTGCGAAAAAAATTATTCTCTGTTTTATTTTTGGTTTATTTTAGGTTTGTGGTTTGTTAAATTTTATACTGAGGGTTCAATTTTTTTATACCGAGGCGTTGCTATTCAAAAATGTTCCCTCTCACGTTGTTTCTTCGTTCCGAATTACAAGTAAGGTTACGCATATATTGAAAAATAGCTCTTCAATTATTATTATTATAATTAACAGCAGAGGTATCATTCTTACTGAATTATGAAAAATATATAATATAGACTGCAATAAACATATGTATTTTAAAAATGGAGTGTAAAATATCTTAGGAGTGTTAAGTGTGTTCGTACAATGTTCGTTTTCGGTGCAGTGAGGGAGATTATGGAGCAGGCGGCACTCCATTCTAAAACTCAATTATATCGTGCCTTAGGTGTGTGTGGGGTTGGGAAGAATTTTAGCGAAAATAAAGTTTGCCCTTTTCAATTAAGCAGGTGAGTTCTGCTTAAGTACTGAAATACAATTTTTTATAAACTCGTAATGTATTAAACAGTCATTAAATAGAGAGGACTGGATAAACAAATCCTTCCTGTGGTTTACGATACATACTTCAGTTGACGTATAAAGGAACACAAACTATAGTCATGCATAAACAAAAGGAGAAGAGTGGATGACGAATGTTTGCATTCTTTAATGATTCGAGAATTTTCGGACGGTGAAGGTGAAGCAATACTTTGCATCTAAAATTGTGCTACACAGTGTCCAATTTGAGTAGTGTTTTTAACATTATAGACAATTACTTTCCTTCGTTAAACTTAGTTGAGCGTTCATTATGAAATCAAGATTTATGGAAGAACATGTCATTTTATTGACAGAAAAGAACAGATTTGCGTACGATTATAAAATATGAAAATAAACTAACTTTCATTCAAATATAATTAAAGCAAGAACATTGTTAATATTCACCCAGTTCACGTTTGTTGATGTAATAAATCTTGTTAGTCTATAAAACAAGCATACGTCCCAGTTTTACTGAGTATTTACGCACAATCTTCTCTAATACTGATTTTATAGACGAGATATCAGATACACGAAACATTTCACGAAGCGTTTAAATTATGAAAAATGTATGGGAAAATTGTATCATATTGCAAAGAAAACTTACAGAATTTTATCATGAACACAGTTTCCATTCGTATCTGAAATCTCTTGCCCAAGATTAACAAGTTTAAATACATCGCTTTAATAAAACTCTACATTTTGATGGTAAAAGTTATGAATCTTCAATCCCATTTTTTTACTGTATGCTATTTTGTTAGACTTCAAATTGTCTTAAACCAGAAAAAATGATAATTTGTTGGAAAAATAGAGTGCAAAGTATCAGTTCCTAAACAAGATTTTTTATTAACCTGTTAAACGTTATTTACATCATATGATGTTTGTACGAGTTGCATTCTACCAGCAACTTATACCATATGATGTAGATGCGCGACGGTACCACAGCGGCGTTAACATCATATGATATTATAATGTTTATTAGTTTAATCAGCGTTGTTATTACTGTCATAATACATTTGTAATATAACAATAGTATTATCATTGTCGAGTGAGCGGTAACCGTTAAAAGGTTAAAATTAAAATTATTATTTACTTAGAGGCGTTTTTGAGTTTTTATTTGTATTCACGAAAAAAACATATTCAGGTAATTCTATCACTCGAATTTATTGCTCATATGATTTTTAAGATAGAAAATAATTTTCTGCGTCGAGCTAACAAAGAAAAGATTGAAATCGATTGATAAGCAAGCAAGTTATACACATACAAATACAGGTTTCCAGTTTTTGTGGAACAGCCGGTATGGTAAATTCGACATTTACGTAGTACTTTTTGCAAATAACAAATAATTGACACATTTTCTCCGGTAATTTTATCACATGAGTTTCTTTTGTAAAATCTTCAACATTTGACATTATTCGAATTACAGCAAACGTTCAACGAATATTTTTGTTTCATTACTAATTGTGAGACGAGACATCTTTTTTTTCGCGAGTAGGTACCCAACAATTTGAACACTGCTAAGATGGTCATTATTTGCAATTGTTTACTCTACATTTCCAGCCTTGCTTGCTCATTGGTTCAATTGAATGACGCAAATTATGTGTGTGTGTGTGTGTGTGTCGGTACCAATAGGAAAGATTCGAGGGAGAGTTTAGCCCAGGGTGTACCTAAGTAAAGAGGTGAAACGGAAAGAAATACTAGGAGGGAAATAGAAATGAGCGCTCTGCGCACATGTATTGAGTGGTGGGGGTCTGTCCCTGGGGTTTGTTCTTTTTACATTGAATATCTTCCGCTCATCTCTCCTACTCTATATGAGTAGGAGAGATGATCTCTCCATTGAATATCCGCAAATTATTATAGCATACATCATCGACTGCAGAAAGGACAACCTTTAGTTTCTGTATAACACATGTATTAGCGAAAAATAGCTCTATAAAACAAACAAACAATCTTTATTTCCAATCAAATATACAGTACATAGACATTTAGTACATTGGTTTTTCAAATTCTTAAGGTTAACATTCTTAGAGTAAGGGTGATGGTGAGCTCCATGCGACGATCCTGGGATGTGTCCATGGGCGATGAGTTGAGGTCTTACCGATAAGTGCGAGCTCACGGCGTGAAACTAGAAACAGCTCATATTCATTGCCGGGTTTCGAACCCGCACGCAGTCTTTCTGCACAAGCAGAGACCCGATACAGAACACGGGCCGCATACCACTCGACTACGGTGGCTGCCACTAATAATCATCTGGTCGCTAATAATCATCTGGTCGCACACTAATTGATAATCTGGTCGCTAATACATTAAGAATGAAAGAATTAATGTTTTATGTCGGAGCACACGAAAAATGACACACTTAAACATCCTACCGCAATTCTAGTTTGCCGAGGTTTGAGGTATAACAGTTACAGAAGTTTAGCATACCCCAGATGGTGGCTCAATTAGGACAAACAGAAGCTCCAAAGGATGTGTAGTGATCTCTTTCATAATTACTCTTCAGTCCCAACTCTCAGACATCTCTTATCTCCGAGTAGACATCGAATATTTTTATCTTACTCGGAGTGAGCACCTGGGGGAGTAAGGGACTGTCGAGGAGCCCAATAGGAGAAAAGGCAATTAAAGGCCGGATGAGTTTAACAGTTTGTACATAGACATTTGAATATGATATGAGTTCTTGGTTCTTCATTCCACACGTCTTGACGTTGAATACTGGCGTACTGACATCTTACCGGCAGGGCGCCGGGACGTATAGAGTTGGAGCCCGTGGCGAGTTGGAGTACGTGGATTTCTTGTTAGTTCGTATGTTGTTTGAGCCCATCCTGTCCGCAGACAGGATGGTTTGTTTCTGCTTTGTTCGCTCTGCTGAAGGCTGTGAATTGAGTTGTTCAGGTGATGAGAGTTCTTGGTAGAGATATTGACTTTGGAAATGTTTGGTAGAAAGTCCGTGACGCAGAGCGTTGCAGCCTTGTTATATAGGGCGGTTAGCTGGGCTCTGCTGCCTGAGTGTGACCGCTCATTGGTTAATGTCGTGCGGTCGTAACGGGACCTAGCCTCGTCGCTGGATTCACTTCTTCTGTCATGTTTGCTCATTGGTCGATAAACCTAGCCTCGTCGCGGTACTTGTTCGTAGTGGAGCCATGCGATTCACTACAGATGCCTGGTTAGGACACCCGAGCGGGTCAATCCGCGCACTTATGACTAAAGACCATTTCTTCAGCTACGTTACAAGTGCAACTGCTGCAGCCGTCGTGTCAGAGATCATGACGTCACTAAACAATGAATACATAATAAGTCCCTGAATTATAATAGAAAAAAAATGTTCATTGAAGGATGCACAACTTAAGAGACAAAGTCACTAATTAAGTAAATTTAATGCTACTATGTAACAAGTGAAAACTGATAGCTTATAAACAGTCTTTTTATTCAATAGTTTGACGTAGACCTCAAATCAATAAAACATTTGTGCAACTCAACTCACATTACTATTCTAAAAATATCAAAGTATCACATACCGATGGCTCCTAACTACAAACAACAAAAAACCATCGCGATGTTCGATGGTTCAAGATTGTTCAAGGACAATTTCTTAATTTTCCATCCAAAGTCGATTACTTTATGCTTAGTGAATACAACCAGGGGCCAAATAGAAAAAGACAGTTCCTTCATAAACAGAGGTATCTTTTTATCCTCATGTCTGTTCAATCGTCATGCATTCGCACAACCAATAAAAAAGATTCACCAGCACTTGCTATTGCTATTGCTATTGATGTTTTGATCTATTCTGTCTGAACCACCCAAGAACTTACTGTATGCATTGATCATGTAATGTTGACTTGCTTGAAGAGTTTATTTCTCTTTGGATACACACCTGTTTATTTTCACAGTTGGTTTGACAAAATATATGTTTGAAGCTACAATAACTGTGCCATTGTCCATCCGACGAACATGAGATATTTTGTTACAGTTATCAAACTTTGAATCGATAGAACTTCTCAGTCTTTTCATAAGTTGCGTGCTCCTTAATGGGGCAACATTTTTTAGCCCTATTTCCGCACAAAGTTCCTGCTCTGCAATTGATTTTTTTACAATAACCTACATAATATTTTAGTCATAAAATAGTTGAACTTGTGATATGGTGTTTTTCCCAATAGTTCTATCGTGGGTAGTTCATTTTCATATGTACTTGCGTTTTGAAAAAACGTTGGCTGTGATTTGTTGATTAATTTTCATTTGTAAGGACTCATGACTCTTGAATTTTTATTGGATTTTTACATAATGTTTGAACTGTTCTGTTAATCATTTTACTCTCATTCATCATTGTTAATAAAAACTGCATTAGCTGGTAATTGCTGTCCTCACAGATTATGTACCATTAATCCGCCATCACATTCACATGTAAAGTGTTGTGGATCGAGACAGCTTGCGAGATACCATTCAAAGCAGTCCTCTGACGTCCATGCACCAACACAAAAACAAACAAACAATCTTTATTTCCAATCGAGTACACAGTACATAGACATTAGTACATTGGTTTTTCAAATTCTTAAGGTTAACATTCTAAGAGTAAGGGTGATGGTGAGCTCCATGCGACGATCCCGGGAGGTTGATGGGCGTCTTCATGGGCAGGGAGTTGAGTGCTTAGCGGGTTGAGTGCACGGCGCGGCGTACGAGAAATAACTCGTGTCCTTGGCCGGGTTCGAACCCACGGTCTTTCTACATGAAGCAGAGACCCGATACAGAACACGGGCCGCAGACCACTCGACCACAGTGACACGTCAGGAAGCTCAGGGTTGCAGCGGCCACAGTTAGACGAGCAGTCGCAAAGCTCGGATATAAGTCCCTTGTCATTGTTAAGAGGCCGCTACTCACGCCAGCCATCCGTGCTAAGCGTTTTGAACGTTGCCAGAAGCTTATGAATGATCTCAAGTCTTCTCCCCTCGTCGAGTGATCATCGTCTCAGATTAGAAGCCTTGGACAATCGACCAGGTGAGAAACATTGAGTCAAGGCCTGTCGCATTCGCCACCTAAACATCACCGCTCTTAAAACATCTGTTGACCGAGACAGGATGACCATGAACACGGACTACGTTCTCAAGACCTGCAAAACCTTCAGGTGCCGTTTTGAGGCCATTATCGCTGCGACTGGCAGTTATATTAAATAAAATTAAAGATTAGACCTGTAATTCATTGCCTGAAAATTTCCCTCACTAGGCCAAGGAGTTTATAAGGTACCTAAGGTGGAATTTAGAATTAGGGTTTGTTTAATTTTTTTCGGGCCACCCGGTAGCTATACTTAACATGCTTTTGTTTTAATTCCCGTCGCACAGGCATGCTAGTTGTCTCTCTCCCTAATCCTACTGGTTTATTTCTTTCGTCTGTCGTTCAGTGGCGTAGATTTTCGACACATAGTTCACAAATATTGTTCGGGTTTAACAGTTTATCTCGTAACGTAATTCAATAGAAAAGTAAAACAAGCATGCCCTTTTCAGAGTTACTGGTGTTCAATCTGTCAGTAGGTGCAGTGAAAGAACTACAGATATTACAAAATGAAGGGAATTCATCCACTCATTTTTTATGAGGACCTAATACTGATTATAATTTCTTGAAATAAAGTTGAGAAAAAAATCATATCATACACAATTGTTATATATATAAATATATGTATATATATATCATCATTTGATATAAATTATTTTTTACATAAGTGTCCTAATAATGGACCAGAATTAATCAACCAAGAAATCGTACCTAGAAAATCAGTCGGTATCTATGCTAAAACTACTGGTACTGATAAATTTTATACGGAAATGAAATCGGAAGAAATTTCTAGAGGATAAGGTTTACTGATGATAACTGTGCGAAACATTAGGAAATAAACAGGAACTATTTTGAAAATAGCTTCTCGAATTTCAGAGAACATAGTTGTAATTAAGTCGATAACATAATTCTCTATAATATAATTCTACAGAAGATGGAAGCTCCTTTATACATCTGGATCTAGAATCAAAGGAACAAAGATAATCTATTTAGCCTCAGCATCATTCAATCCAAAGCACTCTTGCTCTTTGAAGCTGTTGTGACAGAAAGTAATGTTAATGGAATTTAAAGTTTTCAGCCAATTAAAGTGTGGTTAGCAAACGTCAAAAAATCGGCAGTTTAAGAAACGTAAGGCTATAATACGAAGTAGTGAGTGCTAATCACAAGGCTGTGCGTTTTTTCTTCAATAAATTAAAGAACCTAGTTGATGTATATGCTCATTTACCCAGACGAATGTTTAATTGAGAAAAAGATGGAAAAGAATGCCTGAACAACTGAAGAAGCAGCCAATGTATTCTCCTTCAAGTCTTATCAGGACCGTCTGATTTTACTTTTTTGTGGCTACGGTAACGAGTATGTTCAGATAAAATCTTCGCGATGAGATTCAGACGCAGATGTACAAGGAAAAAAAATCTGAGAGCCACGGAGATTGCTGACAAAAATAGCATAACGTTACACTAGAAAGTAATAAATAAGCCTGAGTAACTCAAACAATGTTCACCGAATGGTTCAAAAACATTGTTAACGCTTTCATGTAACTTCAAACGAACATAAAAAATTAAATAAACTATAAGCCACTTTTATTTCTCTACAATGGTCCAAAAATCCTCAAAACCTCAATAACGTGAATGCACAGTTAAAGGTAATGTTTGTGTCTTCAAATATATCTTTGCTACAAACATGGAATCAAAGTTTTCTCCAATTTGAAGTCTTATTGCCACAAGATATCGATGAAAAACCTCGTGGCTATGATTACGTCAATTAAGGACAGCGTTTCTTCTTACTGGAAAAATTTCGACATCTAATGCGCATTAGAAAATATTCACTAACCTTGCGTTAAAGTCTCATCAGCGACGAAAAATGAGCTGTGAAAAATTCTGTGTCAAGAATTTGCTATAATATCGAATGAGAATATATCTCCAGCAAAATACATCGAGAAAAGTATTCAAATCTCCCATTCCCTTGGATTTGGTGAAATCACAGTCCATAATAAAACGTAGCTCTTAGCAAACCTCGATGATGACTTAGCGTAATAAGTTCGTACAGCTTGAAAACTCTACTTATAAAGAATACTTAACGATAAATATTCTAGCAACACAAGCAACAGCACTCGAGATTTGAGTTAAAAACTGTCCAACTGTCTAGAAGGAACAGGTCACTCGCAAGATTGATGTCACGTTACCTGTTTTGTTTAATGATATCATAGATACTTCAATACTCTACTACATATACACAGGAATGCATTTAATAAAATATAGAATCATGGACCAAATTTCCAATTCCGATTTTGTGGATTGATCAACACACATGCTATGGACTACGATGAAAGTAGTTTTAATTTTATTTAGGAAATCCGTTTCTTTCAAGGCTTGTTTACAGTAATAATCTAAAAGTTTGTTTTGTTTGCATGAATAAAAATATATCCACTGATAAACTGATATTGTAATTTCAGTGAAAACGTATTTTCCTACCTTTTAAACTATTTAGTTGCTATTTCGGAATAATTTAACACGCATCCAAATCTTTCCTCTGGTTGTCTGCAGCATTAAAAAGAATTATTCGGAGTATAACTCAACAAATTTTATTTATATCCTGTCCTTGATATATGCCCTCATTTTTATCAACCCATCTATGATATGCATTGAAAACTATCTGCATTCACGTTCTGATACATTTAATGTATCAGATAAAATGTTCTGATACATTTAATGAAAGAGGCCATGTTCGATTTCAAGAGGCATAAGATTACTACTAAACTATTCCTCATTTTATCACGATCGCCAGAGGTTGACATTACTGGCCCCCTTATCGAAGTGTCAGAGCAGAAAGTGATATACCGATTTTCACATCCAGCACCTTCGATGTATAGTGATTGTTTGATATTTTATTGAAAAAATAGTACAATATATCGAAAAACCACATGAATCCTGTATAAGTCTATGCGCTTTGTAATTGAAGTAATGTTAAATAGAAATATCAAACTGATAGCTCTTTAATATATGAATATTGTATTCATTTTTAGTCTCAAATAATAGGTTGAACCCTATTGTTGGACCCCAGCAGGTACAGTGTAATTTTTTCAATATTTTTGAGTCGTAAATTATGTTATCGTATGTAAGGCCAGAGCCACTATAAATAAATTTACTTCACATCAGTGGATAACAAAAGTAAAGCTCTTATTCTCAGAGAATTAACATTTTGAGTCATCGTTTCTGACTCAAAATGTTAATTCTCTTAAAATAAGAGCTTTACTTTTGCTATCCACTGATGTGAAGTGAATATATTTATAGTGGTTATTTAGAGGACTTGCTGGTAGACTTTGTTAATCTTAATATACTTTACGACTTATGAAACTTGTGTGATGTAAAGCCAATTGCAATGTGAATGAGGAAACTACACGATGTTTAACTTACTCTATCTCATGACAAAATACTCTGATGTAATCATGTATACCAATGCAACGAGGAACAGGGTGCAGGTATTACTTGGTTATGGAAATAGTTCCAGATCTCGTCCTGCTTGACCAGTCATGAACTTACTCCCACCGTTTTACCTACGGGAAATTTCTGATTTTGAAGGGTTCACTTCGTTCTCCTCTTTGAAATGCTTGAAATTTTTATTCGTACTTTGCATGATCAGGAATACTGATCATCCCAAGTACGAAACAGAAATGAACATTTTATACTACGTTGAACCAGCACATTAGGTGCAGCCAACTATAAAGCAATCTTCTGTTGCCTTAATCTACAGCTGGTCTCCAAAGTTGTGGAAGCAAATAACCGTACACCAATAAACATAATTCTATATACTCACTAAAATAAATAAAATTTGTCATTCAAATAATAAAAGCATGCTGGTGCTGAAAGCAAAACAGGTGTAAAACCATAACAAAGCTCTGATATCAATTAATTGAATTTTTACTCATTTTAAGGTACAAAAAAAGTATTCTCACTAAACGAAAACTAACAGTTGTACAACAGAATAGACTAAGGCAACAAGAACGAGCACTTTGAGCCATTGTTAGGTTAATACACAAGTCCCATGCCGTCTGACGTAAAGCCATCAATCACGCACATGGACCTCAGTTATACATAAATATTTCAGCCACGTCGACACACTTTAATCATTTGCTAGAATTTCAGTCATGAAAACATACATCACTTATATACAGACACCAAAATTAAAAAAAGTCATGGAATCAGTACCTCACAGCATCTGGGGATTCCTTATCCAAGATTTGTCGAAACAATTTTTGACTGTGCTCGCTATGTCTCTTTCGACCCCTGCCAGCACGTCGAAAACGACAAAGACTGTAGAAAGTGATTATCTAAAAACTTTATGTGAATATCTTGTTTAGTGTTTGGCAAAAATTTTTGCATTTCATTGCGTAGTACAAACACTCTTCAACACTTTCCCCTTTGACAGCCACCTAACACGTGAGTGTACCAAAACTGTTTCAAAATCAGATTAAATTTCTTTGCATAGTCAGGAAATAAACGCGAGTTAAGTGCAGTCACTTTAATCAAGTTTACCGCTTTGACCAGAGCAGCAAAAACATTGTTGGATTCTTTGGGTGCTGTTTTCATTATCAAAGTTTGGCGATCAATAATGCAGTGTGACCCTATATTATTGAAACTTTTGCCCTCGACCAGTGTTTGAAACCTTGAACGGCATTCCAACATCTGGGTGCTTGAACTATACACACCAACTGCATGTTGCCATTTCATACCATTTGCTACGAAAAACTCGTCTACTTCATTGAATATCTCTGTTGCAGTTGTTATTGTACGAATAGTTTCGCAAAAAGGAAAATTCGGCTCCCGGGTGATGATCATTCATGTACACACAAAGTTGAGCAAAATTAGCGATATTTTTAGTTTAATCAAGTTGAATTACATAAAAACTGAGAGTAGAATTTTGAATTTTTTATGATTTGAGACAATATATCATCAGACATTTCCAAAATACGACTTTCAACAGTAATATTTGACAAAGACACTTGCTTTAGTTTTCAAAAGTCAGAAGGTACAAACAAATTCATTATGATATCTTCGCAGCTGGAAGTATGAGCTGCTCTACAATTGTATGAGATTTTTTAGCTGCAGCTATTTTCCTGGAAACCTCATAGGAAGCGGTCAATTCTGCTGCAACTCTTTGCAAAAATTTTCTTGCAAATCAAGCCTAGAGTCGTCCACTTGTTCGGCTTTGGGTTTGAAGAAATCAATATCTTTGTCAAGAAAAGCAGAATGCTTCGTTTCCAGGTGTCTCTTTACCTTGTTTGATTTAGAGAGGTTGATGACATTACCCCCAAATATATCACACATTATAGTTTCTCTTCTCCTCTAATTTTTATGAGAGCAAAACATAGTTTTCGAAAGGAATCACCATATATCATATGTTTTCAAGCCATCGTGAATGTGAAAAAGGACAGATAAATATAAAATTGAAATATGAAACAATGATATCTCAATGTTGTATTGAAAATAATGAATAGCAGAAAGTTAGGTTCACAGAATGAAAGAACGTTTACATTGTTTACAATGCTCCCGTTAAGCTACACAAGCTTGCAGTAAAATTTGAAAAATTGTCCATCTTCAAGTGCTGTAAGATGGATATCTCGAAGTTTTGCAATACAATCCATATCTAAGAATTATGATGCATTAATAATATTATTTAGTAAATAGACAAGGACCGACCCAATTTCAAGTTATTACCATACCAAACTCATAAATAACAGTTTCAGAATTACAGTGACTATTAAATAGGAAACATTTGAAGAACTATCAACTCTTTTCAAATCGCTTCAACGTCAAAATTTAACTCCTATAGATTCATATCATTTTGTCAGAAGAAAAATTAACAAATCAAAAAAAAAAGCACGCCGCTCTAGCACGACTTTTCGTGGTCCTTGTTGAAACTCTTCGCAGTCCCTCAGGATCAGCGGTCCCCAGTTTGGGACCCACTGCTCTATAGTGAACACTCGCGCGTAAGAAAACAAAGAATATAGAAAATTGTAACAAAGAGGAGCAATGCAAGAAACCTATAGCTTCCCAGCTACCATACTAAAGCGCATTCTGATAAAAACAAATTAAACAAATACAATCTATAATTATACAATCTTCTGTACATATTGTACAATAGTGTAGCATTGTTCACTGTGAAAAATAAATAGTGATGTAAAAATTTGGTTCTACAGCAAACTAAATATGCAGTAGTATTCAATTCACTACTCCAGCGTGATTCCTATAATTGAGGTTATAAAATAAACAGAGAACAGTAGTATGGTAAAAAAGCGTGGGAGGATAATTCTCATTAAAGCTTAAAATTCCCACATGAAATAAAAAATATATAATATAATCAAATTTTTTTATTATAACCTTGATTCCCTAGATGAGATTAAAAAATAAAAAATGTAATCAACAAAAATGTATAGTAAAAGAGCCTCCCAACGCAATTTTTATTATAATGAATCCGAAGAGACGGACGGTTACATTTTACTAGTTAAGAAATTTGGATTCATTGTGGAAATGCGTTAGGGATAAAATATCGAGCAACACCAAAGCGGTACATATTTTCACAACTCTATGGATTAGATTCTGTATGTATTGATCATATCGAAGCAACACGTTCAGCTAGCGAGCTCAACAAAAATGAAACACAATCAGAGGAACAAAAGGATTTAATTGTTGCTAAAGTAAAATAAGCTTACTATCTAATAGAGGCTGGATTAAATAAAATAGAAGGAACAAATTCAAACTCAGAGCAATTTATGATTGCCAATCGAATGATTTGAAAACATTTGTAAGTTCATCCAGGCACTTGCAGAAGAAAACTTTGTGAAAATTGGCCCCATAATTGAAAGGTAGGAATAATTGGTAGTTCTCAGTAGTAAGGTACAAGAGCGTGAGAGGACAATTTTCATTAAACCTAAAATTCCCTCTTAAAATAAAAAATAAAAAGGTTATCAACAAAAAATTCTTATTATAACCTAGATTACCCAGATGAGATTAAAAAATAAAAAATGTAGTCAATAAAAAACGTATAGTAAAAGAGCATCCGAACACAATTCTCATTATAGCCTAAATTTCCGAGTTGAGATTACAAATAAAATATGTGATAAATATAGGTTTCAAGTTTCCCACTATTATATATGGAATTACATTGCTTTACTTCAATTCCTTTTATTTATTCTAGGATCTTTTAATGCTGTTCGCATTATAAAGTAAAATTCCCATGCGAAATTAAAAAAAACATTTAATGAATATATAGGATACGATTTCCCATTATTGTGTTCGGGATCACTGAATTATTGCATTGCTTTACTTTAATTCATGTTTTTGGGGGGATCAATAAATCCTTTTCGAATTTTATCCGAACACTCTTTTACTATACCGCTGTTTCAGTCTTATAATAGACTTGTTCAACAATACGCTAGAATCACACGCTAGCGTTGACACGTCTATTTTGATACAGTTCCCTCTCGAAAGAATCTAAAGAAAACGGATCACTACATACACATCCACAGCCGCAAGCTTCAGATCCCTACGATTACGCAATCAGACATGCAAACGCGACTTTACATCTGCAAGAAAGGGAAAGTGATGCAGCAGCACCAATGTTTTTTACGGCACTGATGCAGTTTTTATACAGCAGGTACTTCATAGGCATATAAACTTGGTTAAAATTCCGGAAATATTTTCAAAATGTAAGATGTTTATCTCGGTTAATTATCATAAAGCTGTACGGTGACTCATACGGTTTGACACGCAGTTCTCAAAATTCAAGGAGAGGCAAATCGCAAACAATATAATCAGTATGAATGCTTTTCATATCAATGAGAGGTAACGGAAACAGAATTAACAAGCTTGTATTTCTCCAATTTGTCTGTCTAGGTGATACATAATATTTTTGTGATAAGTAAATAAAACTACAATTGTTATGTCCTCCTCACATAAAGAAATTCTCAGCAGGATTCCGATTTTTTTCAGTTGCAATGTCATCAAAATTGAACGGATTTTTATTTATGAGATCTATTTTTTTAGATCAGGCACTAAAGCTGTATCTTCAAAATATTCTACTGAATATTTAGGAGTGCGTTTAATATGTAATTTATTAAGTAATTCATCAATATTACTTTTTCCATTCTCAAATATTTTAATTACTTCATTTTGGTTATAGCCTTTATTAAAAGCACCTTTTGATAATTTGTATTCTGATTGATGAATTGAATTGCTATAAAGAAAAGGTTTGTTACAATCAACAATTTTTTCCCACAGGAGTTTCGATAATAACGGCGTTTTTTCACAGTTTGACCTTGCAATTATGAGACACCTTAAACTAGGAGAAAGAAAAATGAAATGATTTTTTGTTTATTCTTATCACCTTCGTTCCACTTATAGATAATTTTTTAAAGCTATGAACTTAAATAGTCTTTCATATATAATAATTCTGCTTGTAATTTATATAGTTGAAACTTCAACTGGTTTATTTCAGTTATAAGGTTTTGAATAACTTCCCCAATCTGCTCAAATTCAATATCCAGCTGGTTAATGTTTCCGAATTAAGAACAATTTTTCCTTGAACATCTGCAATAAATTTATCCATTTTTTTAAAAAGACAATTTGATGGGGTTCTTTTCGATTCAATAGTTGTCTGGATAGGCAATACTGGAAAACGGAGTTACTTTTAGAAATGTTCAGGATTGGTAAATGCACATAACGGTCTACATATACATACATTAACATGCGAACCCAATTTCAGAAGAGCTGCTTATTAGTTTCAAGTAGTAAAACACAGTTCAACCCAACATGAGTTTTGAAATGTTTCCTTAACTTTATTAGTCAAAGCTTACTAATTAGGTTAAAATAAAATGAATATGAAAAAGAGAAGTCTTTATTAGCTCTTGTTTCTATGATGAACAATAAGCGGAAATATTTTATTTCACCGGATAAGGAGTAAACGATACATTTTAACTACTAGATATGTCAACGATATCGAAAGTGAATTTTACATCGCTATAATGGCAAGTATATTTTTAACAGTTCTACATTGATTGCTGAATACCTGGCAGGGGGTTTGGTGTGAAGAGAATCCTGTAGTGGTTTCATGAGATCGAGTTCTTATGGCTTGCCTCTTGTAAATGAATTCCAGAACAGCCCTACTCACAGACCACAAGTAATCCGCACGGATAGGTTCATTCAAACCGTTCCAATGTTTTTGTAACATCACAGAAATACCTTGCTGCAATCTTCATTCGTGTTCATCACTGACAGTTCCACAACTTAGAAGAGACAGTTAGACTTAGACAGTTCCACTGTCAGTGATGAACACGAATGAAGATTGCAGCAAGGTATTTCTGTGATGTTACAAAAATACGTTCCGTTGCCAACAGTAGGGTGATGTGGGGGCAAGTCGTACTACTAGTGGCATTATATTTGCCAAAATTCAGGTTTCGATGTCAGAGCAACTGCAATGGGTACAAAATCAACTTCAAATATTGTGTTAACTATGGCATCCACCCAAGTGGCTTTCCTAGTTAAGATAGTATTTTT
>VCRD01000193.1:15574-79547 GCA_006783055.1 Trinorchestia longiramus | reverse complement strand
CATTTGTTTTTTGTCAATCGCGACTGTACGGGTCGCCCCCATATACGACTTGCCCCCACACTACCCTACTTCAAGAAAAATACCACCAATTTGGATGTAACATGTATCTTTAAATTCATTTTCTCTGATCCCATCCAGAACTGTCATCCAAATTGGTGGCATTTTTCTTGAAGTACTGTTGGCAACGGAACGTATTTATCTCCTCTTCTGTTGCCTAATAGCAAATGTATAACTCCTTTCAAGGTTTCCATAACTTCTTTTTCTTCATTTTCCTTTTTTTGGCATGAGCCTCTATAAGTTGTTAAATATGAGACTCTCAAAATCTGCCTTCTCTAAGCTTTGAAACACTCAATCTAAGAAATTTAACTCCTAAGTACTTAAAAGCTTGTCTTTCCAGGTTAATATCTTCAAAAAATTTTCGTCAGGCTCAGCTTTGTACGCAGAGGGGGAAGATTTTTTGGGTTCACAAGAGGCTCGGGAACGACGATTTTTTCCCCAAAGTAAAGATTTATTACAATCAAGATCGCGTTCCTGTAACGAAATTGTTATTTCCAAATATATGTAACAGAACTTGTTCACAAGATTTAGACATGTTCGATGAATTTTTATATTGTAAATTTTACACTTCAAAAGCACTCAAAAACCAAGGACTTTGAAAAAGAAAAACACAGTCAATGTGGAACTCATAGCACCAACATCAGTCATGGCTTTCACTTACAAATATCAGGGGAACATTCAGTTTAGAGGTGGGACATCTCCCAAAAAAATGTTTCCCCCATACTAAATTGGTCGACTATAAAAAATGATGTCACGGGATCTCTACAGCAAGGGCTGTGGAGATTTTCTCCATTTTATAGTGATTTTGATTTCATCAGCAGTGAATACATTAGAAACCATTAACATGAGCTCGAAAAAATTACATCTCTGGTCAGTGTCATTAGCAACATCGAATTACGATGTGGATAAACTATAAATGTTGTCATGCTTTCATTACCACAAATTTTTACAGCCAAGTAGGCTACTAATTTCCGGCCGCAATTCTGAGTAAGTGAGTGACCCAGTATTTAGAGAACAGTATAACCTTGACAAGAAAGGACCTTGTTTTAATAACGGAACAATCAACAAGTTGCTCAATTGCTTCAATAAGTTCCAATATTTTTAGTTTAAACTCTTGATACAGTGTGTTTGAAGTTACTGCACATTGTTACAAACCAGGGAAGTTGAATATAGATTACCGTAGCATTTTTGTAAGAAACTGCCAAAATACTTGTTTAATAATTTAGTGTCATGAGACAATAGGTCATAGTTATACCCAATAATTACACAATAGTGAATAATAAGGGTTATCATCATTGATATGAAGAGTCTAGGCTCATTAGATTGTCAAAACAAAAATTGTATTTACATGTTTATTGTATGGAGGCAAACAAAATGTTTCTGGTAAATAAAACAGAAAATAGCATTAACACTTTTTTTCAAACACATCGAACATGAATTCAGAAAATTATTGTCAAAAATTATGTTCAACGTTGAAATTAATGAAACCTCTAGTATGTGCTGCAACATGTAAAAAAATTTAAATGGGTTTTCATGGTCAAATGAAGACGCTTAAGCAGAAAAGGAACTCTTTTGAGTGGCTGCATGACGTCGATATTCGCCTGATACGCAGATCGCTTCCCAATATCCAGAACCGATGGTCGGACAATCCTGTCCTGAGAACCGTCGAAGCTGCATCACTTGTCATAGCCTGATGATGGTTAGCCTGTTAGCAGTAACATTCAGACTCACTCTGATGAGACAGAACTGGCGTGTAGCTATATTTCATAAGAGACGAGGTGCCTGGCAACAATTTTTGCACTTCTAAATAAACATAGTATATGTACAGAGCAGCCCCATTGCACCAGCTGTCGTATCGTTAAGGAAAGATTATTTTAAAAAGTGGATACTTGAGTCATAATGTTAATTATTAAGCCCCGCATGATGCTCAAAAATCCCATTTTTCATATTGATCAAACAAGCATAGCATTTCATCCACACCTATGATATCATTGGTAATGATGGTTGAAGAAGCACACTTGTGCTAGCGTTAGCGAAAACAATTTTTAATTACAAGCAAACTTTTCTATATGAAATTATGCAAGTCCATTTCGCTAAAAATTCATGACGGTATTACTTTATACACTCGTGCATAAGAAACTCTTTTTATAGATAAATACAATTCTATATGATGTTTCCATGTAGTCAACAGTTTTGCCATTGGAACTAAAACTGAGATTCCTCTACAGTGATTCACTAGTGAGTTACTGTCACTCAAACAGAAGTACTATGTGAGTGCTCAAAAAATATTACAACCCATTTAATTGGTCTATTTTTGTGATTGACTTTTATTCCGTTTTGCACTGTAATACCGGCTTTACAACCATCTAATTCTAATTCACAAATTCCTTTTGTTGCGCCATGCAAGATACATTTAGACATAATTTCAAATAAAATTATCAGTATCATTCGAATCTGGGGTGGAAAGCGTATTAAACTCTTTATTGGCTCTTTATTAGCGATGCATATTACTCAAAAGGATTTAACTTTCGTTTAAGTATTCTCAACAACTGAAAAATGAGACATAATATCTTTTAAACACTCACTAGGATAAAATAATGCATCATAGTATTATTTGCTGTGAAGAATCTCAATTTTATTTTTAAAATTTGTAATCTTTGTGCATTACAAAGGATCACATCTCTGACAATTTTGGCTCCTGTTGTAGATATATTCGTACATGAGTTTCTTAGGCAATAAATGGCTAAAGAAAAGAGTAATTTTTCGGAGCTTGAAAAAAAACGGCTCGTCGGTCATATGCGCAAATAACGTCAAATGGTAAAAAATTGTGTGTCCTGCATTTCGAAAAGCTATAAATTTTAAATTTGCCCATCGGTAGAAAATAGTAATCATATCTTGAAGAGGATATACAGTTAAGCTCGCTAAAATCAGCGATGTTTAAACGATTCCTATCATTATATCATAACAGCCTACTGACATAGTAACAGAACATGAAGCTTTACAGACGAAATTAATCAATTTCACTTTAGCCTCTAGAATAACGCGGCACTTCAAGGAAATGCTCTATATTTAACTCGTCTTTGAGATGATGATAAAAGAAACTGAACTAATTTGGTCATGCAAGTGGTTTCTGCCTTCACTCGTTAACAACTCCTTGAAAATCATGGAAACTCGTGTGCGAAAGCACCAGAGTAAAAAAATATACTGTCAAAGCGAGTGGAACAGTCGATATTTAGTTTAACTACGCCTTCAATGGCATTAGGTTTCATATCCTAGTTGACACAGCCCGCTGCAGTCGGCAGAAATTGAAACGTGCATCTGCAAACTAAATATGAGAAATGATGAATAATAGAATACTCACGCTAGTAATCGATACTACAGTATCAAGCTTCTGATGGACCAAGCGTATGAGTTATGCAAAAAATTTACACTCCGAAACAATGTCCACACTTTACTCCTGATACGAGTACTGCAAGTGCTTACAAAATGAAAATTGGCTCTTAGGATGGTCAATCCTTCAAATTCAACAAACGATAACGAACACAATCATATACCATTTGTAAACTAATACAGGGAAACTACAAATACGTTTAAATTTTTTTAAGCCTGTTACTCATTAACTATTGAATTAGCGAGATGAAATAAGAACGATCGGAAAGAAACATTCTGAAATCTCATATGCAGTGGGTTCCAAAGTAGTTTATTCATCATCTATTTTATTTTTCTCAAGAAAAAATGATGGGTTTAAAATGAAATTTCGTACGTACATTAAAACGAACATTATCAATCAATGCTCAGAAGGAAATTGATAAACATAATTCCCAAAACATTTTTATTAACAATATTATGAAATCAACCCATACAAAAGTATTTGTTACGACATACAGTTATCATGATGGAAATAGAATTTTAAGCATGTATTCTTTCATATTAATAAATATATTTATTTTAATCAATCGCATCATTGCACGAGGGTTTGTCTATTTTTGATTTTGGTGATAGCGTGCAGGAGTGCTAAACTTTAAAAATGGTGACAACTAAAGAATTGTCAGATGATGTCCTAAAAATTATCATTGAGCGACACAAAAAAGGCATGCGATACCGCAGTACTGCTCAATATTTAAACTTAGTTTTAAGCACCAATACGACCAATGCACCAATGCGACTTTTAGAAAATGGAAAAATTGTGAGACTACAGCGAACATCCAATGAAGTGGTCGACCACACAAACTAACTGAGACTGCTTAACTATCCATAGCCCAAAATGCCATAAAAAACTTTTTGACTCGTGCCAAATTCAAAGTGACTATAAGAACGCTGGAATTGAATAAAGTAAGGATACAAATAAGAAATCATTATGCCGTACAGGATTACATTGGAGGTCACCACGAAAGTTTCCGTCATTGAAATACCTACGTGTGAAAAGTTGGATTAAATTTGAAAATATGTATGAAAATGAGTCAGAAGCATTCTGGAAAAAAGCAATCTTGTCGGATTTAACAAAACTCTTTCGAAGGAACATGAATACCCGTGTGTTGAGAAAAAAGAAACTGAATACAAGCCACTGAACACTATATGTACAGTCAAATATAGTGGTGGAAGAGTTATGATTTAGGGTTGTATTTCATATAAAGGGCTCGGAGAAACGAAAACAATTGAGGGAACATTGAATTCATCAAATTATATACACATATGGTCTAAGCGTCATCTGAAAATTGCAGAATCGCTGCAACATGACCGTGATTTCGTATTTCAACTGGACAATGACCCGAAACACACCACCAGAAAAGCCCATAAATGGTTCAGGGATAACAGCATTGATGTTTTGGAATGACCTAGTCCAGTGGTTCCCAAACTAGGGGGCGCGTCGCCCTAGGGGGACGCCAGGAGGATGCAGGGGGGCGTGAAGTAATCTGCTCAAAATTATTTGTTTAATTAGAATAATAAAATCATTCAAAGAACAACAAATATCTGTCATTACATACATGCAAAGTATAATTATAGCAGTCACTCCAACCTGTTTTCTATTAAGCTAGTTCTCTTTACAGTTTACACGTTTTGGACAAGTCATTGATACCAACCACACTGGCGCCACTGAGGGACTCGTCACAAACTCCCAATACTCCATCCCGTCAACCTGAGCACATATTCCCCTTGTCCACGGTAGGGATTTATTTTGCTCTACAATTGTGGATCACATACGTGTATGAGTGACATTGTAACCTTGACGATTTGCAAGGGTAGAACGATGCAGAATGGAATGTCTTGTTGATTGTGTGAAATACTCGTTGTGATCGAAAGTGTGAAATGTGAATCATAAGCGGTGAGTTTTGTACGCTAGTTTGAATGTATGTGGTGAAGTGTGTGCGTTGATTCCAGTATAGGCGGCGAAAAGTGTGTGTGACAAATTAAGTGTACTGTATATGTTGCTAGGTTGATGGTTCAATCGCCATATCTATTCACTTGATAAAAAACGTTAATTAAAATCTCAGACAGCAGAAAGAAGCAAATCTATTATAAAAAAGTGGAAATGATAAAACAAAGCCAAAAAACACGATAACAGACTGAACCACTGCAAACACAAACTCAACTCTCGACACGTAAACAAAACTAAACCATTGTGCGCGCACTACTCTACATCACACCAAAAACGTACCATCATATCACAATTCAGTCATCGCCAAAATCGCTAATATAAGATCCAACAAACAAAGGTACATGAGCACAACTATGCCAAGGTCGACTGTATGCAAAACATCGCTCGTCAAATCAACACATTACATCACAGTATTACTAGAAATTTTCGTGCGTGTAGTTTTACTCCGTTTGCTTCTTCTCGTTGTATTTTCCGCAGTTGTTCTCATTGTCATTATTGTTAAGATATAAGCCACGTTGTGTGCTGAATATTTTTGGTATGTTACAGATTTATGATTTCCAGTTGTATGATCTATGTTATATGAATGTGTGGTGTGGTGCATGCCAATACGGTATGTTATATAACTACTTAGTTCCATGGTGCAGTTTATAAGTTTGCTGCTATTTTCACTTTGCAGAAATGTCTGGGGCAAAGAAAAGAAAGTATTCAGATGAATATATCAAGTATGGCTTCACTGTTATAGAGAGGAATGGATTTCATCTCCCTCAGTGTGTCATATGCCATACAGTCCTCAGCAATGACGCCTTAAGACCTGATCGTCTGGAGCGACATTTGAGCACAAACCACAAAGCATTAAAAGAAAAGCCAAATAAGTTCTTCACAGTCAAACTGCATGAACTGAATCGTATGAAGCTGGACTCAAGCAGTGATTTTCATCAAGAAACGTGGAAACTGGTGGAAGCATCTTACGAGCTGTTACTACTTATTGCAAAAGCGAAGAAGCCTCACTCTGTGGGGGAGACTCTTGTAATACCCTGCCTTTTGAGTGCTGCAAATACTGTGCTTGGGGAAGAAAGCCAAAGAAAGTTTTAAAAGATTTCCTTATCAGATAACACAGTGAAGCGTCGCATTGACGAACTTTCAGAAGACATAAAAGAACAAGTTTTGGACAAAATAAAAGCATCTCGCTTATTTGCAATACAGTGAGATGAAAGTACTGATCTTGCTCACCTCTGCCAGCTGCTTGTTTATTCTCGATTTGTGAATGAAGGAACTGTGAAAGAAGAAATTCTTTTCTCAGCAGCACTGGAGACAACAGCAAAGACCATCGATGTTTTTTCAAAGGTTGATGAGTTTTTCCAAGAACACGGTCTTTCATGGGAAAAATTGGTCGGTGTTTGTACTCATGGTGCCCCATCAATGATTGGATCTCGCTCTGGATTTGTGAAGCTGGTGAAAGAAAAAAATCCTGCTGTAACTGGGACTCATTGTGTTATCCACAGACAATCATTAGCAAGCAAAACTCTGCCTGGTAATCCACGAAGTTCACTGAATTTAGCAATAAAAGTGGTGAATTTTGTAAAGAATAGCTCGTTGAATTCTAGGCTTTTCGCAGCTCTTTGCTCAGATTTGGGCACTGATTACAAAACTCTCCTGTTTCACACCGAAGTCCGCTGGCTTTCCAAGGGAAACATGCTGAGTCGTCTTTACGAGCTCAAAGATGAAGTGGAAATTTTCTTGCAGAAGTAGAAACAAGACAAACTGTATGAAGCATTCAGAGAGGAAGACTTTCAGCTCTCACTAGCATACCTTGTGGACTTTTTTGAGCTATCAACAACCTCAATTTGAAGTTACAAGGAAGAAACACAAACATCATTGCACACTCTGATGTGATCAGAGCTTTCACCAGAAAAATTCATCTTTGGAAACGAAAAGTACAAGTTGGGAACTTTTCATCGTTCTCACATCTGAATGAGCTCCTATCGGAGGAGAGGAACATTGAGCAGTATGACGTGACAAAAGAGGTTTTATCACATCTGCATTCCCTTGCTGAGGAATTTATGCACTATTTTCCAGATGTCTCAATGGAGAATTCTCTTTGGACATTGTTGCAGAATCCATTTAACACCGATGTGGAGTTGTTACTGGAATCACTGCAAGAGGAAGCCATCGATTTGAAATGTGACTCCAGCGCGAAAAGGGACTTTGAAACAATGAAGTTAGAAGAGTTTTGGGTGAAATATCTCCCCATGTACCCAAAAGTAGGTGAAGAAGCACTTCATGTAATTCTTCCCTTTTCTTCTACTTATCTTTGTGAAGCAGGATTTTCAGCTCTTGTTGTTCTGAAAACAAAACGGCGCAACCGACTTGATGTAGAAAATGACTTGCGTTGTGCGCTGTCATCCTTCAATCCTAGAATTTCTGATCTTGTGAGGAAGAAGCAGCAGCATCCATCTCACTAAATTAGTTCATAAATTTTGCCTTAGTCTCATGAGTCATTCCAAATATTATATGCCATGATTTCAAATTATTTTTTCTTAAAATTGGAACTCAATTTTGCCAATTTGCTAATGTTCAAACCTCTTTTTTAGCTCACTTTGAACCAAATGTTTCCTTTTTAGTTACTGGAATATAGTATTATTTGTTTGAGTGGCTTTCATTATTAAAATGTAATACAAACAAATATGTATTCCTGAACAATGCTAAGAAATAAATGTAAGAATCATTTCATATGAAAAAAAAGAAGCACTGGGGGCGTGCAGGTCTACTGGAAGCAAAAAGGGGGCGTCAGGTAAGATAGTTTGGGAACCACTGGCCTAGTCAGTCTCCAGATCTGAATCTTTTAAAACATCTATGGAAACAATTAAAGTTCCAAGTGGATGCAAGAAATCTTTAAAATATCGTAGAATTGAAAAAAGTGTAAAGAAGAATGGATTAAAATTCAACCAATTGCATCCCAAAAGCTTGGTGAAGGTTACAGAAGAAGAGTGAATGCTGTTTTGTGTCGCGAATTTGCACGCTACAAATGTTCACGCCACTTCGTGAATAGAAGTCAAGGTTTTAAGCTGAATTTATTTACTTCGAATTATCTAGCAATTAAATATTTTTGTATTCAAGAGATTTTCATTAACTAATTTTGACGACTTGACTGTCAGAAAAAAAGTTGTCAAGGGTTTTAAGCCGTCCCTCCAATAAAACTGGCCTCATGCTAAGCAATCAAGTTGGGCTTTAAAACCGAGGTCTGTAAAAGCCTGAACATTAATAGTGAGCTGGAGAGAACGGCTAGTCTCAGCACCTCCACGCTAGAGGTCCGTCGGTCCCCGGGGTCTAGAGCCGGAATGTCAGTCTTTCACCACCAGAACCGCGCTTAATCAGAATCCTAGGCAGCGTACGCCGAGCTCCAGCGGTAAAGGGCGTAGTTGACCCATGCTCAAGGATTGCCGACGCAGGATCCGTAGCCTCCCACTTCTTCCTGCTGCTAAAATAAAAATTTTCTTATGAAGCTCAACGGAATACCGGGACAATGTTGCTATTAATGCCAAATGTAAAGCAGGGACCTAATTACAGGCGAGTAACCTACCATAGACAGCAAGGACTTATTCCCTGGCAAGAGTTCGCCCGTCGCTGTCCCAAGGTTGGTAGCAACCACCCGATTTGTTTGTACTGTTGGAAATTGACAGATTGATTATTCTGTTAATGATGGACCTAGCAAGCGTATTTCAGTATGGTATGCTGTCAGACAACTTTCTATTTATTGATACTAACCTAAAAGATACGTGCTCTTTTAGTGTTTCCATCTGAAACTGCTTGGCGTGAGAGAAATTAAAGTTAGAACAAAAATAGTAGAAGAAGCGTACTCCACATGGATAGTAAAGGATAGTATGTAGTAGTTTTGACGTTTGAAAGAAAGGGGAAATTTTAATTTACAGAGTGGAATTCAGGGGTGAGAGTGTCTTTTCAGTCGCTCTCATTATTGGACGAATTCACTCGCATTTAAGTAATTTTATTTAGCGTTAGACGATAGTTTAATGTTAAGTTGTTTATTTTTAATTCTGGATAAAGCAGTTTAAATATGGACTGCGTGTCAGACAATTAGTGCTAGGTAGCACAACAAAACAAAATGAAAAATTCTATTTAGTAACACAAAATACAGGAAGGTGAAAGCAAGGAAGAAGTAGAAATTCATGTTTAGCCGAGGATGGAGCAGGATCAGCATCCACCATCAGCACGTAGCCCGACGACACCGCTCCACACTGCCGCGGATCCTTACTGTCTGAAGAGACTACACGGATGTAGTACGGTTAAGTTGGGTGACTTGGGACCGGATCTAACCTCCGAACGCGACGGCCCTGAAACTCTTAATCTTGTCTCATGACCTTACCTATCCATCCGCGTAACGACGTTAGTAGTTTTTTCTACTTATTCCTAGTTCTGCTCTGTAGAAGTACAGAAATTCAGAAGCTACTTTAATTCTATCGAAAGTGTAAATTTCGATATTTGGAAGATAAAGGCTATGCCGCCAAATATCAAATCAATGTACCAAATACTCTTGTATAGGTTGATTTAATAATATTATTAATTTCTCAAGCTGTAAAATTCTTCTTAGACGCATAAGGTGGGTTCAAATACCAGAAATATTTCCCAAATAAAGGCTGTACATCATTGTTAATCACTCTAAAAGTGTACGGTACTTTATATATTTCGCTACACAGTTCTCGGAATTCAAGGAAAGACATGTCGCAAGCAATATAATCAGTGTGAATGTTTGTCGTATAAATGAGTGGTAACTCAAACAGAATTAACACGTTTGCCTCCATCTTATTTGTCTGTTTAGGTAATGTATGATAACTATATGATAAGTAAATAGAACTACAATTGATATGTATTTCTCGTGGATAGGAATTATAAACAGGATTTAATTTTTTTCAGTTGCAATGTCCTCAAAAATGAACAGATTTTTATTTTTAGGGATCTATTTCACTTGGATCAGCCACTGAAGCTGTTTCTTCAAAATATTCTATTAAACATATAGGTATGCGTTCAATAGGTTAATTAATAAGAAATTATCAACGTTACCTTTTTCATTCTCAAATAATTGATTTACCTCAGCTGGCTTGTGCCCTTTATCAAAGACATCTTTTAATAATATTTATTCTGGTTGATGAATTGACTTACCGTAAAGAAAAAGATTATTGAATCGATAAATTTTTCTACTAGGAGTTGTAATAACAACGACGTTTTTCCACAGTTAAACCTTCCAATTATGAGATACCTCAAACTTATATAAAAAAATCAAACAATATTTTTTATTCCTATTATTTCGTTCCATTTATAGAGAATTTTTTGAAATAGGAAATTTAAAGAGTCGCTCACTTGTATTAATTCTGATTGTAATTCATTCAGTAGAATCTTCGAGATATTTATTTCAGTCATAATGTTTTGATTAACTTCCTCAATCTTTTTAAAGTCAATCTGTAGCTGGTTAATGTTTCCTGAATTAGGAACAACTTCTCCCAGAACATCTGTAATAAATTCTTCCATTTTTAAAAAAACAATTTGACGAGGCTGCTTTGCTATACACTATTTGTCTGAATGGGCAATAACGGGAAAACGAAGTCGCTTTTAGGAGTCTTAATTTGTTTCCATCAGAAATAACATGGCAGTTTTTAACATTCTTTAGTTTATTTATGTACTCGACAAGATGAAACGATTTTCTTAACTGATCTGTACATACTTTAACGCCAGTGAACTGGTAATTGCATTTGTCATACCTGTGTTAGTCTCACGCTGCATTCTTTTTCTAACCTTTCGATTTGCTCTCTTAAAATATCATACAACATTCCCCTTGGTTGAATCTATATCATCAAAAGTTTTGATGGCTCGAAAAATCTAACTGGAATTGCTTTACTTCTGCTTCAAGAGTTGATATTCAGGTGTCGTATACTATTATAATGTGTTTAGAGTAGAATCACGTCATCTATATATGTACGTTTGTTCAGTATGTATTAAAAAATAGTCATTCATGTTATCGTGTTTCAACTGCCAGTAGTGTTTAATTGGTGTTTTAGTTTTAACTTTAGTATATTGGTGTTAACCTTTTCTTTCAAGTTGAAGTTGATTTTACCTCAGGTCATCTGTAGTTGTTCGTGAGATTATTTTTTTATTTATTAAAATATTTTTCTACATACCAGTGTCTCTCTACAACTTATCTATTTTTCAGCAACCTATCTATCATTTATCTGTGAATAGTATTTTCACTAGTCTTCAGCTTTAATTCCAAAATAATTACTTCTTATTGTCTGAATTCTACATTTGTTCTCAGACCACGGCTCAAGTAAAATTGTCTACCAACGAGCTTATCATTTATCCTTAAGGAACTAGTCATAGTCCTGGACATGCCTAGCCTACGGCAATGAGTGTAGCACTTGCAACGTTGAAATCAAATAAATTCTTTCTAAATATTTCACTAGAATACTCGGATGAAGAAAATGAGGCTCAAATTTTGGTGTTCGTTGTAATAGATGTTGAGTGAAGTGCACGTTTCTCTTTTTTATAATATTAAAGAAATTTTAATCTTCTTTTGATACAAAATATGCAAAGAAAATTATACTTGGTCTGTTTTTAGTCCTCTTCGAGTCATGATTTTGGACATAATGAGCCCTCAGCATCTGATAACTATTATATTAAACACTGGCTCTTCTAAACAAGTCACACACTGATTTTTATTTAATGTATGTTTCTTCTTTCCATTGGTTTCAGAAACATTTAGTTTAGATTAAATATGAAGGGTTGAAGAGACATTCAGTAATGCCTTTGCTGCGGTAACTATCTGATTTAAATGTAGTAACTTGTGTAATACATAACAAATTCTATAAACAAAGGCAGGTGGAAAACTATTACGCCGTATGAGAAGGGACTCATTGTTGCTTACCATGGAAGTTTCAAATTAGAGCGTGTGTTTCTATAACAACAGGTACAGGAACCGGGACTCAACAGAGAACGATAGCACGCAGTAAATCAAATGGCGAAGCTGGTTCATCTAGTAAGAAAGTAGTATGCATCAAATTGTTTAGAGAGGCAAGCTTTATTTTTCGAAGGATTTGGCTCCAAATACTCGGCTTTAGTCGACTCAACAAGTTCTGTGCAAGCCTCAAAACGATTAATCCGTGGACCATCGTCGTGAGCTTACAAAATCGTGTGTATGCAGTTGTGCCTGAATCAGAGAGCTACTTGTGCCTTCAGTAAATCGAGAAAAACACCTTTAGTTTGCTAACGAATATTGAAACTGGAATTATGAGGACCGGAAACGAGTCTTGTAGCTCGATACCATGTGTAATATCCGCTTTCAGAATGATGTGTGTGATAGAGTGTAGCGATATTTTGCTAAACAATCGATTCACTATGTATCGACCACTCTGTATTGGTATCAGGAAGAAATGCATTGATCTGGGGCTAGTAAATTGGTCTGGGAACCGTTCTGTGACCCTCTGAGATAAAATAACTGCCTACTTTTAACTATATTTCCAGATCTTGAATGACCAAGTCTACCCTACCATCGATTTCTATTCTTGATGACGATAAAGCTGTTCAAGACGAAAGTGCTAGTATTAACCAGGCAGAAAACGTCTAAAACGAGCTCTTTGAGTGCATGGGATTATTTCAGTGTAATAAGTGGCCACAATCTCTAGATTTCTATCCCATTGCGAACCCAAGGGAGCTTGAGAGGGATTTGCGTGGATCATAGCAATTTCCTTCATTAGAACGATTTGTGTTTACAGCTGCTGCAGCTGTGGCTAAAATTAAAACTACAAACAGTGAAAGAGCTCGTAGAGTAAAAGCCAGTTAGAATGAAAGCTGTAATGGGATCAAAAGGAGATCTGCTAGTTTAATAATGAATTATTATACTGATTTTCTTATTTTTGGCAGTCAAGTGTAAAACTAAGTGAATATCAGAAATTCAATGCAGTGGATGATCTTAAAAATCCTGTTGAGGTTGTCACGATATTATTGACTCCAGCTATTGACATGCTAGCATGATTTCAATTTTACCAATGGAGAGAAAAATACACAACATTCGTACGTGTTCATTTAAATAAGTGATGTAGCCTTAAGATAAAACTAGGAAAGCGCTTGTGCCGATTTTCTGCATTGTGCGAAGTGTAAGCTACAGTTTGTTGGAGAGCGCAACTAAATTCTTTACTTGAAAAATATCTGCTGCCTTATACTCAACTTTTCTGATATGCGATTTCTGACATACTTCTTTCAAACACTGGTCATATACTAGATTGAAATAAAATATTCATTTTTTCTTCTTATCTGTGGGTGAGTCTTGTTTCACCATTATCAGAAGGCCAATCACTTGACTGAGAATTCAACCATAGTTATATTATAATTCAGTGTTCATCGCAGTCGGCCTTTGTGTATCGATGTTCGCCAGTCGCTCAACGCACTTTTATCTGTTATATGTGTCCTGAGAGTTGTTTTAAGTTTTGACAGGGTAGTATTTTTTTGCTCATGCTGCTCAAACTTGATCAATACACTTTAGTTCTTGCATTGAACATACTTACATGATGCATAATTTTATCATTCGTTATTTTTGTTCCTACAATTAGTACATCCATGTGTTAACACATTTGTTAGTAGTTTGTTACAGAATCATAAGAGCGCTACGTATTATGCCTCTGATATCTACGGAGTTCGTAGTTATATTCCGATTATGTCGACAGTGGTTTCACGCGAAACAAAATAATTTGTCATGAAATTTTTATATGTTTACATTTGCGAGAAAGTCATCCATTATATTATTCATGGCATTATATTTTACATCAGCTTTGTTCCACAGTTTCTATGTCTTTCAAGCAGTTGGTTAACATCATCACGAGAAGTTACTTGTTAGATTTGCCAGCCTGCTGTTTTTTATCAAACTGTGATGGAACATTTCAGTAAACTTGAACAAGACTGTTATTGATGCCTGGGTTCTAAATGTAGAGCAACTTCACTGAGTTGCCATTTTATAATATAAATCGAAGCTCTCTCCGCTGTAATGATGGGGCGGTCAACAGTGATGGACACTGAATACATTAAATGTATTTAAATCCTAAATACATCGTTCAAATATACTTAATTATTGCATACTAAATACATATTTCAAATTTATTTAAACACTAAATACTAAATACACGGAATCTATCCAAATAATTTAGTAAATATTTTTCTCTTATAACTAAATTTCTATATTGTAAATTCAAGATGCTCGTAAATTCAGCATACTTAATAGAAGTTTAGATATAATTAATTCAGAGTTAAAACCTTGGCGTCACTTCAAGTGTACGTACGCTATACTGTCGTACGAGAAATTAGCTTCACTATTATTGAAATGCAAATAGAATTTCAAGAAGCAGGACCGACAATTATTTTTGTCTAGAAAACTGGTTCGACCGTGGCAGCTTATAAATCATATAGAAAAACGAAGGAAAAGAGATAGAAAGTATCATTTTACTCTCAATTACTGATTTTTATTTAATTTTAAAAACAAATATTATTGCAGCTCCGTAACATTTTGCCTATACTTTCCTGCTTAATTTTCACAAGTAGTTTATGTTTGACGATGCTCGAAGAAATTTTATCAAATAAAATATATTTATGTAGACGTAAAATAGGTCCATTAATTTGAAATGTATTCCATGAGAAACCCTAGAGGCATAATCAAGGGGATTGTATTCCACTCATTTTTGGGACTTGACGTTCTTCGGGGGGATAGACAAGATTTCTTAGCTGCACTCAAGGAGGCACGCTGATACTGTCTGTCCTCGTCAGTGTGACTTAGAAATGGAGTATTCCATGACGGCAATTTGATCAAGCTACTTACCTCAGCATAACCATTGTTGTTTGCACGAATCTGTTGTAGGTTTAGTTTTTGTGTGTAAGTAGACCTTATTCATCCGTTTTCTCCTTCCGTGTCTCTCTCGTGGAGGAGCCCTCGAACCTGACCTCCTGCACGAATGTCTTCGATTCGTAATCTATAGCCTTCATTCATTCATTTTATTCCTCTAAAATGCTCTCTGCTTTGGCTGAAACGCCATTCTATCGGCTGCAGGAGTACATCACTATTGACTTTCATCTAGTAACCAGAAAAAGTTAAAAAACCTGACATTCAACGCATGATCTGAATCAAACAAAATATAATTTCTTCAATTCATATTTTTGAAAATAGGTGACCATCACACTTCATTATTATAAGGCTGTAATATTCAGCTGGAGTAACATTATATCAGTCGAAGCTTTCACACTACTAAACAAAGTGTGTTATGTGCTCCTGATAATATATTCTACTAAAGACTATAAAAGTCATGTATACATTTTTCTCCTCCTAAACGTTAAACTCTCATAAGCAACTCACACAGTGAAAATGCTTTTCAAAATCTCAGAACTTGAACTTAACAATTAAAAGTTTTTTTACAGCGCAATAATATCAACTGTTCACCAGTTTTGTCGCTAAGTTTATTTGTATGGGAGATTAACAATCAGTCAGTAAAAGAGAATAACCTTTCGATCGGGGCCGAAGGCGGCAAAGTTGTGTTAAAATGAAGTACCATTTTTAGAAGAAGAGGATGCAGTTTCAAGCTTTCAATGTTTTTGTCACTGTCGTTGAGATACTTCATAAGCTTGTATTTCTAATGACGATTCGCTGAATGAATTTTTCTTTTGGCAGCTGAAGTACTCATCTTCAGGCGACGCCAAGTTTTCCGCTTCTGAGGCATCGGCTGAACTTGCAGACTGAAATATCGAGACAGTAATTGTGAGGTCATTTTTCACTGGTCATTTTGCTCTAGCGGTCCTACGATTTGTTGATATCCACTCATCGCAACTTGAAGTAAAAATGAGTGGTTGCAGCCAATATAGCGTCATAAACGTCTGGTTCATCAACTAGCTGTAGGTATGTGTTTATGAAATCTTTTCTGAAATCCTGAAAAACTGCCCATGAGAGTGGGACACAATGTTTTAACTGCTTTGACTTCAGTTCATTGTTTAATTTGCACAGTAAGAAAGGTAAGTGTGAAGTGTTCATAGAAAATGATCTCTTCTACTTGCAGGTGATCGATTGAAGTAGCGATGGGTTCCAAATCACAACTATATTCATCAATGAATTATATTTCTGAGGTTTTCAGGGCTGGGAGCTCTAGTGAATTCCATCTCGTAGTAGGGCTATTTTTAACCTCGTAAAACGCTTTCACTGTCAATATTAATGAAAATAGTGCTTGAAATTCTGAGATTTCCACGCGTACAACATGAATATTATTTTATGATAGAACATATATTGAAATCAGTTTAAACAGATAAAATTTTCCCCACACAATAGATTGTGGGTGAAATATCAGCCAGAAAGAAAAAGAAGAACTAAGGGACCTTAATTCTGGTAAAATGAGAGCAGATAGTTTCATAACTGTTAATAATTATTGCTTATACAACGTGGACCCTCGGTCTTAGCTGTACATTAAAATATTCGGTATGAATTATTTTTTGCGACCATTAGAAAAGAATCGTTTCTATTAATATAAAAAACACTTGCATCTATAAAATAAAAACCTGTGTACATACACAATTGCTAAGTTACCAAAGAATAGTGCAATAACAGATTTTGCTTACTTTAATAAGAGTGTAAAGAGTCTTTCTACTGTTTATGGCAACTGAGATCGTTTGCACGCACAGCATTCACACTTGAGTTTAACACAAGATTGTTCTTTTACTTTAAAATAATTTCCACAAAAATAGGGTGCATTGGCGTCTTTTCTCTGTTGTCAGGACTTGAAGAGAGTAAGAGATATGGAATAGAACTTTTTGAGGTCATCTTAACAATAGCTAACGCGTACGAGAGTTACAAAGAGTATCAGAGCAGTTGCACCATCCCTCACGTAAACTCTTCCTGAACTGTTTGTCAAGCGGTGGACGTGACCAAAGAGCCATTGCGGTATAACAACGTTTGGACGCGTTTCAAGTGTCGTGCGTTGATGTTCAAACTCGTTTCAAATGTCGTACCTAGACGAAAAATTATTTCAATGTATTTAAATACACGTTTTTAAATGTTTTTGGAAATACATTTTCAATTACACGAATGTATTTAAATACAATATATATATATATATATATATATATATATATATATATATATATATATATATATATATATATATATATATATATACTGCCCAAAACTAGGAGTCAACGATGCGAAGTGTCTCGACATATGTTTAACAACTCATCACAGATGTACAAGCAGCATAGACGGACGCAGATGCTGATCTGCACAAGGTGCAAAAGCACAAAATTTTCTCGCAGACACATACGAGGGAGCGAAGTACAAACACGTGTTGCGCCTGGTGCATATACAGTGAATCGATACTACTGCACGGTCAAGCTCAAACGTTCTCTGAGTTGGTAGCACCTTACAAGGAATACGTAAATAACATTGAACAAACTCATCAACGTGTCACATTGCTCCTGAAATTGTGCTACAACGAGGGCAATTGCATACAAAGAAGCCGTTTCCATCTAACACTGTGAAGTTTAATTCAAGCATAACTGTCATAAATGTCTTCTAAGATTACGAAGTCCGTGGCCTAATTTGTGTTGAATTTAGCAAAACTTGCAACTCAAATAAGTAAATTGACGCATTTCAGAGAGTACCTGCTCAACAAATTATTTAGAACGCCCATAAAGTCTCTATATACCTTAATACATTTATTACGGAAGCAAATGTAGAGATACGCATGTAAAAATTATTGCAGTATGAGAATTGAATATTTAGGTAATTTACCTTATTTAATGTTTTTCTATGGAGACACTAATAGTTGCACAAAGCTCATCAAGATTGCTCTCGGTTTTTTACCACTTCGTGTGGATTCTCACCAACATGCATTCCCCGAATGTGGCGGTACATTAACTTCGTAGAAAATGAAGATCGATTCAAGGTCATTTAATTGTGATCCCACATATATGATCAAACACGTTGAGTCTGAGACTGAATTTGGACGGGTACGCCATTGTACCACTCTTCATCGTGAGGATGTCTGAAGCAAACAAATGCAATATTATCAAAAAGTTAGATAGCCGCTGAACACAACAAATGGAATTTTATTATGTCTCAATACTTATTATTTTAATAAATTTGATAATTTAAAAAGAGATTTATTGAGCACATTATATAATGTTGAAGGTTATTTTTCCTCATTTGCTAAAGTATTTGCTAAAATCATTGCAGTCACGCAAAGACACCTCAGACATCCATACATAGTCCTAGAGTTAACAAGGATATGGAAAAAGTACGTTGCAAAATTGAGGGTTCTTTCTCCTATGTTTATTGAGACGATTTGTCAACGTATTCACAGTACCAGCAGAAAAGATAATTTCGGCTAGCTGATACCAGGTTCTCGTAACTTTGACTAAAAAGAAGTTATGAGCCTCGGAAGTCGTCAAACTTTATATTTCCAGTTTGTGGTTGTTATTTCCGGTTTGTACTTTATCGTTTCCGATAAAATAACCTTTCTAGGGTAGCATCATTGCAGTCATTGAGATATTCATAGGTCTGGATGAGTTCTGTTCGAAGTCTCCTTTGTTCTAGAGAGATAAGCTCGAACTGCTGGAAACACCTTTCGTAGCTGAGATTATCGAGGGCAAGAATCAACTGCGTTGCTTAACACTGAATATTTTTCTATTTTGTCAATGTTTCTTCGTAGCGTAGAACACCACAGTTGCACTGGATGTTCTAGGTGCGGTTACGGAAAGTGTCTACAACCAAACATCCGGTCTCTGTGATGATGCATGGAGTCGTGGCATCAAATGGAGAAAAGATGCTTCCAGTGTGGTTCCTACGTGCCTACAGGCTGAACGCCTCTGTTTACAAAGATGTTCTTGTCACGAAAATACTACCTTGGGTGAGAAAATACCTAGAAATGCAAATTACGTTTTCCAACAAGATGGTGCACCTGCGCATCCCGCAAAAACTGTTCAAGAGTGGCTGGGGTCAAACATGAACTTTTGGTTCAAGGACTTCTGGCCGCCACAGTCGCCTGACCTGAACCCCCTCGACTACAGCGTCTGGACGCATATTGAGAGCAAGGCATGTAAAGTTCGCCACAACAGTGTAGAGGAGTTGAAGTCTTCCGTTAATCGTTCATGGGCCACAATGAGAAAAAATTACATCCGCAAAGTTTGCAAGGGTATCCGCCCTCTTCTGAACTGTGTCATTGCTGCTGAAGGAGGTCCAATTAAAAAATAGTATTGTAAGAATTAGGTAAGTGCACCATCACCAGCTTGGTCGACTGGTGAGCGAATCTGCTTTCGAGCGGGAAGACCCGGGTTCGAATCCCGCTGCCGACATGGTTGACGCGGCTAGAAATACGGCATGGGACTTGGGTAAACAACCGAATAATTATCGAAGTAATTATTCGACCCAAGAATGGGCCAGAAGGTTCGTTCCTATAGCCTCATTCTATTCTATTCTATTCTTAATAAATCTATAGAAAGCCCTATTTGTTTTTTATCCCTATAAATCGTAATTTTGGAGACTTTTGAAAAAAATACCAAAGAGTAACAGAACTTTAGTACAACCCGGTATGTCGATATAAAATATGAATGCAAATTCCTCATAATTACATGTGTGGTGATAGTAGTGATGCGGTGATAGTAGTGTTAAGGCATAGTGATGTTGAATTATATGAACATGTAAGGATGTAGGGGAGACATTATACAGGATGTGGGAAGGTGAATAGGCATGTGGGGAATGCGAGCAGCTGGGCCACATACCCAGTAAAAGCCAACGGTCATTGCGCAGCATAACCGCATATTCCGGTTCCGTCCCGGAAACGGAACGGAAAGCCAAAAGTTAGGAGGCGTATTTCTAGAAAACACCACTGGAGTATATAAGCAGGATTCAGGAACCATTACAGCAAGGCAATAAGTGCGAGCGACAGTGCTAGGAGCGGGAACGATTCCACAGTTGGGACTTAGACTGGGGAATTAGATCTCAACAGCAATGTAGGTTTGTGCAGCCAGATCGACATTGAGGGGATAGGTATAAGTTCGGGGGTATGAGTGGAATAGGTGTAAAGGTGTTTAATGGGGGACTTGGAAACTAGATCTCGTCGACGATGTAGACTGTTGGGACGGAGAGCAACATTTAGGTCTAGGGCATGGGGGAAATAAAGGGGGCACCGTGATAAGAGGAAAAATTAGCGGCATCTTAAAGTGTTTTATCGTGAGTGTTAAACATTGTAGCCATCATCAACGGCGAATCTCCTGTGTAAGAGCAAGTTTAATATAAGCATTTCTATGTGATCGAGGTTAGCGACAAGGTAAATTTTGTGAATTGGTTTGAACACCATTTAATTAATTTGTTCCGTATGCACATTTAATCATTCAATTATTTAGTATGCAATTGATCCATTAATACTGCACTGCTTAATAGGATATCATGTTGTGGGTTGTATGCCAAAATGTGGTAGATGACTCTCATTTCCCATCTCGTGAATTTACAATAGCATGTATTAAATATTTTGTGTGTATCATTACCCTTGCCATTGAAAAGAAGTGCTGGGAATACCTTTTAACATATCATGTATTCAGAGGATTAGAGTCCCTCTAGTGCGGTTACGTGTGTATGTTGTTGCATTTAATTAAATGTGTTAATTACAAGTATTAATTGAATTATGGTAGTAGAACACCATGCAGAAGACCCATGTATTTAACCAGGATTACGTAAATGATGAGAGAGAAAAGAACTCATCAACAATCAATCAATCATCATGCAATTCACAGTAGGCAGATAAACTTTTACCTTTTATATGCATTAATCAATCACTAATAAATAAATTAGACATGTCATTTTATATTCACCAGAACATTTAACGCGCACCGCCACACATGAATTGATATATATAAGACACATTTTTTTATTGGGTGATCATTTTTGACACTTCAATTTTTACATGATGTTCCTGTTGCATCAGTTAAATTAAGTCTGTCGTTCTGTAAACTGAGCTTTAAATTTTGTTTCAAATATTTCTAAAAAGTTCTCTAATCTCATCCCGAAACCCCTGATTACGGTTTTTCTAGCATATACAATTCCTAACACTGTCATTGTTCCCGAATAATGTGAAACAGGTGAATAAATGATGAAATACATACAACAGAGGCAAATAAATAGACGACCTAATTTTTCCAATGCGTCAATAAATTATATTAGTTATGCCTCATTTGAGCTAGGGAAAAGAATTTTGAAATGTTAAAGCAATTCAATGATTCAGTTAACTACAGCTTAAATTATTCGTCTTCAAAGTCATTACATAAAGAAAAATATTTGCTTTCATCAGCTTCAAGGACTTCCCCAAGCTGAAAAATTTTCCGCCTGGCTGACTAAAACCATTAAATGGGAGTCCCATTTCACAGAAATATTTCCGTAGAGACGAGATCCTGAGATGAAAAACATTTTTCATTGTAGCAGTTGGTTGTGCAATATCGGAATTCTGCTGTACTACGTTCATGCCCCACAAACAGTTGATGCAAATATATAATCATATTTAAGGTACATGAATGCAGATCAATATTTTATTCTATGTTTGCAGTTGCCGCTGATGGATTCCCAACTAGATTCTTACATCTTAAGAAAATTTATTATTCTTTGCTCTAGGGTCAACAATGATGATGCAATTCTAAAGTTGAGGTAAATGGAGCGTGTGCCTATTTCATCATTCAAGTGTTTTACAGGTTATTCACCAGAATTTCTGCTCGTCCAAAGTACTTAACAATTTAGTTCAAGTTACGCACGAAAATACTGAATTACAATTGGCTTAGCTCACTGGCACATTGAAAAGAAGCAGATTTCGCATCTTGAATTGACAGGAAGCTGACAGAAGCGAATACTCTAGCTCATTAACATGTCGATTGCACGGCACATAGTTTTACTTTGAACGAGAGTGTGAAAAAAGGAACATAACCTATGAGGCATAACAACGAGACAGACAGCCGAATCCTAGAAGATGCATTTATGAATTTTGTAGGAGCACCATCAAGGACCGGAGAGAAGCTCATTTCCGCAAACCTTTCTCAGTGTATTTGTACCTCACCGGTACTTTTATCACTCCACCTGCACTCCATTTCTCTCCCATCGCAGTTTTTGTTCCCTTTCTTCATTTCATATTCTAATTTCACACTTTTCCTGCATCGTACCAAGATTCTCCTCCAATACTCAACCTATATTTCTTTACTCATTCGCATGCTTTCACCACTCATTCTCACACATTCTAACTCCATTCTACTCATGTATTTCATCTCTACAAATCCACCATTGCAATTTACGTTTCGGCCACGAATCTCTATATTTCTCAGACCTTCGTTTACAGTTTAGGTGGATAATTAAAGACTATGATTTAATAGCCATCTAATAACTAATAGCATAGAAAAAACTCTAAGTAGAAAAGTCTTCCCAACGATTAGTTGGAGTAAAAATAAAATTTCAGATCTGCAATTGTTGCTCAATCTCAACCGATGAACAAGGGCGTCTAGCGCTTTATGCTGGGTTTCGATTATGCTATTTCGACCGCTGCCTGAGAACCCAAAGAATGGAATTCGAGCACTATTGCACTTTCAAGAATATCTTAACTGCCACCAAGCCAACGAAACGGCACATCAGATAAAACTTGCCTCGTCTTTTGTCGGCTTTTAAGATTACTGTCAAAAATATGGCCACTGGGGAGATATGCTGTACTTGCTTCTTGGATTAACTTCTCTCAACGCATAATATCGATAGAACCACAGGAACTAAGCTGGGAAATGGAGGAAGTAGAGCTGATCTTACTGCAGGTGTTCCTCATACTGCTGCACATGCATTGTTCTAATGTTAGCCTCACTTCATCATTTAAAGTCCTTATACAACATATTTTTATGTATCAGATATCATGCTCTCAACGTGCAATGTTTCCTGAATGAGCTAATTGACTATTCCATTTCTAAATCTCTAAATGATCGAAGTGCCATTTTTTAGATTGATCAGTTCTGCTTAATTTGGGTGCATTTTGTTAGACCTTTATGCAGGAATAAAAGGCAACTTTGAGCCAAAGTAAATTTGAGCTTGAACTTTGAACTAAAACACTTTTTCAGCCCTCATTACTCAAATTAAGTTTGTGGTAGTTTACTTGGTATAATACAAGTATTTGTTACCGTTGAAAAACAACGAATTTTACTCGTACGAACAACGTGCAAAAACTAACTATAATAATTAAGCAAGGGTACGAACGAGATTGAAGCATACAACATTTGAAGGGTGGACAGCACTAGTGGACTACTTGCATTTTTTCCCGTGGAAAATATAATATATTTTCCACAGGAAAAAATGAAAGTAGTCCACTCCCGTGCTGTCGCTAACACAGCGCTGACAGAGGCGATTACGATCCAGTAGTTTACTATATGAAGGGTGGACAGCACTAGTGGACTACTTGCATTTTTTCCCCGTGGGAAAAAATGCAAGTAGTCCACTAGTGCTGTCCACCCTTCATTTATAATAAATTGTACTTGATTTGATATCTTCCCATTCATTACGCACATTAATATGTAACCTACAGAATATATGACGATAGGTGTATGAATCTATTTCATAAGCTAACTTGAAAGCATGATTTCAGTAAAAGAGTTCAGTAGCCATCATTTTCCAGGTAGGAGCTACATATGAATTTTGTTCTACTTTCACTGTTTAGCATGAGAAAACACTTGTTCCACTGATGTAATGGGTGGGGCAAAAGTAACTTCATACTTTTAAATACTATTAAAAAAACCTCATAGAGGCAAAAAGTTGGATTATATATCAAATGAAAGAGGTCATCAAGAGCCACGAACATCGACTAGGAAATGTTCCAGTGAATTAGGTATTTCTCAAAATCACTACAACGAATCGAAGAAACGTTCACTGGAACTTTTCTCAGTCGATGTTCGTGGCTCTTGTTGAATGCCACAGCGGTCCTTATCAGCTGTTGATCCAGATTTTCTGAATCTTGAAATCATTGCGATAATGCAATGTATGGAAGGATTTTTTCGTTGATTAAATACTGTCATAAAGTCCCTCTGCACTGCAATTAAGGATCCGTTATGTGTGAAATAACTTTCCACTATTTTTGATCGCTGTTCTTTGCTATATTTTACCATTTTCGGGTTATTGATAATAGTGAACAGTTTATGAGTAACAATAGAAACTTTTGATCGGTATACTGGATACGAAATAAAACTTCAAAATTTCCTTTTTCATTTGATACGTAATTCAGTTTTTGGAGCTTGCTAGGTTTTGTTTTAATGGTATTTAAAAGTGTGAAGTGACTTTTGCCCCACCTGTGATATTTTTCTTTAAGACAAAATCGATTTCACCAGTGCAAGTTCGAAACAAAAATCATAAATGAAATTTCATTAATGATAAACATCGCGCATATTATCGTATTCTTTACTATTGTTACTTTGACCTTAGTTATTTGCACTACCTGCAATTGATCGTATTCTTTCTCTAAAATACTGGTGAGGTCTACAAAACATATTTATATAATATCTCAGCCCCAGATTAAAGTCTAGGAGTCTAAGGCCTTCCTGACCTTCATGCAGTTGAATTACATTTGAAATTTCTATTTAAATGAAACACAATATAACTTTTGTTTTTAAGTTACCTAGTTAGGTTAGGGTGCTAATAAATTTTCTAGAAACGAAATTGTAAAATATAATCCTAAGACAGAAAATAACCAGCAACATTCTCTTTGAGTCAAACAAAATGATTTCTAATTATTATGGTAGCAATTATCTTAAAATGACATAAATATTTATAAGGAGAATGAGAGAAATACTATTCAAATTATCTCGCATCTCGTTGCAGACATACTTTGTAATTCCTTCATCAGTATGTTCATAAACTAAGAACGTTAGCTTAAAAAGATACGGGCTGGTTCACCAAAATTGCAAGACTGGATCAAGAATTGTTGTTAGTCCGAACGTCTATTACATTACTGCAAAGAAAACGAAAGTATATATGCGGAATAGATCCATGAACGTGCGTCTGTGGATGAATTTTACGTGAATGTTTGAAGGAAAATCATAATCAATTTTGACTAACATTTCGTAATAAAGGCTTATTCTTCTACAAATAAACAAAATAGCTTTCTACTGAAGGTTTTCACAGGACCCAGGTGAGAGATATTTTTTTCTGTCATTCAGCAGGATATTCCATTAATATGATCAAGACTCTGTTATTGGGAAAACTCGTAGGAGGCAGCTAGCTGAGCTCGTTAGGTGAAATAGGACCACCTTATGGGGAGCTTCTCGGATACATAATTTCCAGTTATGGCCCATTGCGGGCTTTTGGTAGCAACACCACAGGACCTTACAAAATTTGAGCATTATCGGCACGTATAAAAAAGATGTATAACTGGATTATTGTTCGCTTTTGCCGTGCTTTGTCATAAGTTGGGGTTATTTTCTCTATCAGACAGATGAAACTGTAGGAAACACTGACTCAATGGAACTTCTAACCCTAATAAGTTTCTAGCTTAAAAATGGGTATTATACCGCCCATAGGATTGCAGGGGTCAAATTTGTTACTTCTGGTTTTGAAACCCATTTTTCATGTTTAAACGATACTTTGGTTCCGATATTTTTTAAGTTAGGAGCATTAAGTACCTTTTCGTTGATGGGGACTTATTAAAATGTCATTGTATTAATTTATGTTTTTAGCATGAAATGCCATAGAATGAACTGCGGTAGGAAATGGTTGAGAGCAGAGGAATATACTATATGCCATGTAGGAGAGATACACTCATATCATATATGAATTAAAAGACGAGAAATATAATAAAAATGCTGACAATTAGCAATTGTAGGGGCACGTAAAATACATAGTTTATGGGTGATATAGAGGTTGTCGGATGAATGGAAAAAGGTTCAGTAACTAGTTTGCAGTATACATGTTAAAACATTTTTATAGATATATAACTAAAAATGTAATTGATTTCACTCAATAACTATGTACCATCAACTGTGAGAAGTCAAAATGAATGTTTGGCATTCCAGCTAACGTCAGAGACTGACGTGTCTACATCTCTGAATTAGCCATTTTTGGTTTAAGATTTTGATCATGTTTCTTTGTTGGTTCAATTTGTGAAGTCTTACTTAATAAACTTAATCCAAACTCATATCATTCTTCGATTCCAGGATGTAAAGCAATGGTGGCAGAATTAAGTATCCATAATCCATGATCATGTATTTTTGTACGAGTATAAGACTAGAAAAAATCGCTAATTGGGGAAGATTAAGATAAATTAGATTATGTTTTCCTTCAAGGAAAAAAATGCCGCTGTATTGTTTCAATCTTATGGTTTACTTTCGTCAGAAAGGTTTCGATCCATTCAGTATACTGATAAAGTTCTTGGATTGAAGGGATTATCCTTCAGTGGACATGCTAATGCAGGGTACAGTAAGATAAACAATTTTTGACATGTTTTTTTCATGCTAGTTTATAATTGGCGTCTAAGTAAACACAGTGTGTTTTATCACCCTAAAAATGTGAATGACTAACTCTCGAGTAAAATGAATACTTTTTCAAATACACAATTGTTTGGCTCTGTTCAACAGAATTCCACAAATTTACTAATCCTTCAACTTGAAGGGGAGTACTGGCTTAAAACTTTGAAAAATGATAATGAACGTCTAAAAAATTGATTATTGCCTAGTGCAGTGATTCTCAACCGCCTTGTCGTGACACACAAGTGTGTCGCGAGGCTCCCTCAGGTGTGTCTCGAAACTTTGTGACAAACACCTGAAAACACGGACAATGTGCATAAATCTCGGTTTCATTGTCTACTAATATGCCTTGGAGGAAGGAACTTCCATCTCATCGATTTCTTACATCAAACTCAATCGTACTACACACTCAATTTTGACCTCTAAATTACAGATAGATTTAAACTAAATTAGCTTGTGACTAATCATAACTAGAGCTGAACGTTTTTTTCTGTGTTTGCATTCTCTTCAATTTGTTTAGCTCAGAATCAGTATTGTTCACGCATTTTCAAACAATTGTTTTGCGCTCTCAATACTTGAGTTGTTATACGGTGAATTAATTAAATGAGAATATTCAGTTTTTGTTATTGCATTGGTAGAATAAAGGTTAGTTTTTAATATATATATTTCAGAAGGTGATTAAGCGAAAATTTTTTTGAAAACTACTTAATGTTTCAGTTTGACTCGAGTTTGACCGTTGACACATGGATCAGTTTAACACTGCCAGTTGTTCACAGTTGTGTGTTAGAGTACGTGCTTGTTAATTGCTTATGAATACACTCCTTCACAGTGGATAAATTTGTTAAAAGGAAGGATACTAATGATGGGTGTGAGGTTGAAACAGAACATACGACGAAACCATCAAAATTCAGCACAAAAAGGCAAAAGTTCATCATAATAGACAGTATTGTGATGATTATTTGAAGTTTGGATTTTCTTGGTCTGGAGATGTAGCTCAATCATGTCCATTATGTGTAGTTTGTGGTGAAAAAAGGCCAATGAATCCATGGTACCAAATAAGTTACAAAGATATTTCACGACTAAACATTCCTACCTACAAGATAAAGATCTTAATTATTTTCAAAGACTGTTACAACAGCAATCAAAGCAACGCAATGTTTTTCAAAAAACAATGACCGTGTCTGAACGGGCTCAACTCGCTTCAATTGAGGTAGCTGAAATAATAGCAATGAAATTCAAATTCCACACTCTTGCTGAGTCAGTTATCCATCCCGCTTGTAAAAATATGGTGAAATCCATGTTAGGTAAAGCAGCTGAAAAAGAAATTAGTAAAATTCCGCTTTCAAATGATACAATACACAGGAAAATTGTAAATTTATCTGAAAACATTCAAACAAATGTTCAGAAAAAACTTGAAAGATCTAAATTTGTTTTAATAGTTGAATCGACCGATATCAGTGACAGTGCTCAATTGCTTGTATTTGGTCGTTTCATTAATGATGATGAAATAATCAATCAGTTTTTGTGTTGTAAAAAATGCCAACAACTACTAAAAAGGTCAAGATATTTTTTATATGATGACAGGCTATCTTAAAATAATGAATTTGACGTAGAAGTTTTGTATTGGTATTTGTACTGACGGTGCACCATGTATGGTGGGCTGTATTAAAGGTTTCGTATTGAGAAAGAAAATACAAATATTGTTCGTACTTATTTTTTTACATAGAAGTTTTAGTTTCAAAAGTATCACAAGAAGATTTGAAGCAAGTGTTATATCAAGTAGTTGAAATTGTCAATTACATTAAAAGCAGGACAATAAAGTCAAGATTATTCGAACAACTATGCAAATCAACGGATTCTCAACATGTTCGCTTCCTCGTGCATACCGACTTTCGATGGCTGTCAAAAGGTAAAGTGTAACTCGCGTTCATGAATTACAGAAGGAATTAATAGTTTTTCTTGATAAAGAAAGGCACGAAAAAATCTGTAAATATCTTCGATGTGAATTTTGGATGGCCCAAATGGAATATTTGGCGGAAGTATTTAGTCAACCTAATATTGAGAACAGTAGTATGCAAGGTGGAAACGAAACTATTCTAACTTCGACAGATAAGTTGGTTGCCCTCAAAAAGAAAATTGTTATTTAGAAAAACAGAACAAAATTGGATGAGTTTGGCATGTTTCCTACAATCGTATTCACTGCGCTAAAGAAATGATCTCTATCGTGGTTGAGTATCTGACAGCCCTCGAAGAAAACATCAATCACTTCTTTCCGTCGCTGAACACAGAAAAACACGATTGGGTTCGTAATTCTTTTGTAGATGTTCCTTCTAATATTGGGTTTAAGTTATGTGAAGAAGAAGAACTGGCTACCATTTGAAGTGACCGCAGTCTTAAAATCAAGCTTTCAGAGGTAGATATTGACACATTTTGGATTTCAATACAAAAGAAATGTCCTTCATTAGCTGAAAACGCCCTATTAGTTCTTTTACAATTCCCTGCTTCTTATTTGTGGGAATTGGGTTTTTCAACCTTGACAAATACAAAAAATAAGAAAAGAGAAAGACTACGTTCCACTGAAGAAGAAATGAGTCTGTTTATCGAACATACGACGAAACATTCAAGCAGTCATAAGACAACACCAGGCACAAGTTTCACACTAGGTAAGTGGCAATTCTGGGATACTAACATAATAAACTGTCTCAGATAAGTCTATATTTATTTTTAAATCTGTATTATAGAGTTCATTATATTATTTTAAATTACTATCGTGTCACGACTGCTTCACGCACTCGTAGGTGTGCCGAGGGTAAAAAAGGTTGAGAAACACTGACCTAGTGCAACGTTACCAATGCAACGTTTAAAATTTAATAATTTGAGTGAAAGGTGAATGTGGTATTAGAACTGTTCAAGTTACCATTTATGAAGTTAATGCTCGAACCTCATTACATTACTTGTTTGTACTCACATTTTTTCATTACTGTCGTTGCATAGTGTCTAAGAATAAGAAGAGCATTTCCTTGAAACAAATCAGAACGTTAGAGTATTAGGTATTCCGTTAGAAGTAGGAGACAATTCTTCACCAAGAGTGTCAAAGCCGAGACTGACCATCTGCAATTCAGCTAGGCGCCAAATCAACTTCTGTAGATGCATTGAATTTAAAAAAAATCAGCATCAATGTAAACATTTTAATTTCAAATTCTACTGTCTAAAGTAAAAAAATTGTGATGGCACATACATACCTCTTTTGACTTCCACTTACGTTGATTTTGAAACTTTCGAGTAAAACTGTTTTAGCAATATAAATTTACGATATTTGGACGCGTATATGAATATTGGGTTTCATAAAAAAACCTAGTTAATTTGTTTTAACTCTGAAAAAATCATTGTATTTTATGTCGGGAAAGAGTCATCGTGATCGGACTAGAAAAATATTTGAAAAAGTTTTGTTCACGTGTCTGAAATGCTTTATCACAGTAGAAAAGTATTTGAATATGCAAACGGGTGCTAATTCATCATGCTATATGAACCTAATTAAAAAAATTAGGTTGAATAAAATCGTGACAAATTGATTTTGAAAAATTATTGCCAACTATTATTAATATAAGAGGTCAGTTATATTCCTAAATAATATTTGTCTGAGTGTAGCTGTAAATTAGGTTTTAAGGAGTTTGGGAAATTCTATTCTACGAGAATATCGAACAATTTTATTTCTCCTGTTATAAGGAATTTTAATAGCGGCAATCCCTATACAATAAGTTTTTAACTTTAAATGATTTAATCAAAGGGTTCATGAGATTTATTTCATTCTGCGAATGAGACCATTCGTAGGCAGTACAAAATTGCGTTTAGATGCTCTGACCCCCAGCAGACTTCACTGCGCGTTGGGTCTAAGAATTATAGTTGACCACAACCTCGGAGCATCTACTCCACTGCTTCAGTGCAGCACAACTGAAACTGGTGCGGGGAACTCTGCTCCTGCAGAAAGGCTATGAGAAGCTGGTGGAGAATTAGCCGCAGCGAGGTGGAGAATTCGATTTAAACACGGTGCAAGGCAAGAAGAATCCGGTCTGCGGTGTCAGGATCAGGGCACAAACGATACTGTAAATGCAAACCAAAATAAAAAGCAGCATAGTATTTAAATTACATAGTTTGACATTCAAGGCAATTTGCATCCCAATTCAATTTTAGCAAAACTAGAGAAATGTGACTACACGCAGCTCACCTAAGCTTAATTGACGAAGCCTAGTGGGCGCAAATGATGTCACTTTCAGAGGTTAATCAACAATTTAGAAACCCTACCAAAGGAGGAGGGTGAAGTAGGAGTTAGGCTCACAAAAAAAACAGAAAGGAAAGGTATAGGTTTGTCTACTCAGGAAAAATCAGAAATAAAAGGAAACCTAATCCTCTATTCTCACTATTCTAGACCCCGATCTTAACTAATTAATTAAGCACCCTCAATGGAGGATGTCCCGAACGTTCTATGGTGAGCCAACAGGAGCACTTAACCCAGTTAGATAAATAATCTCAGGAAATAATCTCTCTCCCCCAAGCGTTAGCGTATCTCTCGAACTCTATCTCTAAGCCTACTGAAGCAGGGCTTTAAACAAACAAAGGTGCAACTGAACCTTAATCAAAGTTAATTTCTTACTTTGTATTCAAATCATACCAACAACAATACCAAATAGCGTGGCTAGGCTTGTGAGTAGATAGATCATCACAAACACATAACACATTGTAAATAAGCGGTGCCAGAAGATGCAGATTCCCTTGAACAAACAAGGTTTCGATCCCCATCACAATGACGTTCTCCCTGTCAAGGAAAATATGATCATCAGCAATCTAACATTTGAAAATCATTTCGAAGATAAATTCCTACTGAGTCAAGAAATAGCTATCAGTACAGACTTGACTGTGACGGTGTTTGCTCAATATCGTGAGATAATCCAGAAAAAATTACTATATGATGTAGTGTTGCTAAATTACAGTTGGAGTCATACTAATGTTATATTTTTTACGAAGTTTAGAGATCAAACTACGAAGTTTTACGAAGATCAAATTCTATCACTAGTGACTTTATTTTTTTACTGACGATAAATTTGAAAAGAAGTGAAAATAACAACACCTTACTAACATTTTGACCGTCAAGGTCTTTTTTAACATCAGAAAAGATAAAATGCACAAAAATTAAACTGTAAATTAATCATGAAAAATATTTTAGTAGAGGGCAGGGGAAAAAACTCACCTAATCCTTGGGTATGCGCAGATTGTGTGCAACAAGTTTGTCTTGTTAAATTAATAAAGATTTTAAAACTCCCAGTCAATTGTTTTATAAATTTTTAATTTAACGGGGAAGTCACCCTTTTCTACATGAATGCGTAGAGCAGAGTGAGGAGGGTTAGAGAACAGGTGATCTTCCAGTATGCTCAGCCACAAGGACAGCGAATACTCAACACATAGAACCTGCATATTCAGACGCACAATGTACGCAATTACATTTGTAAATAAAGATGCGAACTTATGCTTGTACTTCTAGAAAGTTTATATCTGTAACTGAAGATTGATTTTATATTATATTTATTCACATAACACCTTTTCAGAGACATATGGAAGAACTATTTAGATAAAAGGGGCAGCAATTCCATTTAAATTTTTCAGGCTGAGGTTCAAAAAAAGGAAGGACAACATGTAAAGTTTTCTCAAGAACAGTGGTTGAAGGAGTAATACTAATAATTTTTTGATTTAACTAATAGATAATAAAAAATCAGTGTGTCCTGACAAAAATTCATTTGCTTAATTTTTTGCAAAAGATCAAATTCTTCATGCAAAGCAGAAATATTTAAGCATACACTATTTACTCTACATAACATTTTAATACTATTAATTTCAAAACAAATACCACGTATAGTAAAAAAATTGATACAGAGAGCCGTGAAAAGAGGTTTATGGAACAATTAGCTGACTGTGACGCTGCAACGCTGTTGGAAGTAAATTGAAATTAGAATATTATAAAGTATTTGCTACTGCAGCTATTAATTTAATTTACGTATTTTAGAATATTTATTCATTTTAAGAGGCTGACCTGCATTTAATGACACCCACTCCGCTTACCTCCTGCGATTCGTTTGGGTTTTTATTCTCTTATCTGCTGAAATGTTTTTTGTTTATTTCATAGTTTACTTCTAATGCATTTTATCTTTCCTTTTTTTAAAAAGAACACTAATCTGCGGAAAAAAGGTGTAGGTGTTCTTATTTTCACAAATACATGCCTGAACCATGATCCATGAATACGATTAAAATATATTCGTTGACAGTTCCATGTTTTTCAATCAACACCTAGCTCTTTTTTTTGTATTCCAGTGATATTCAGAAGCGCCTAGAATAATCTCGGGGAATATGACCTAATCGATTTCCTTCCCTAACTTCAACGCTGAGTTTAATTTTGAAACAAATATGGCAAAGAAAATTGTTTCTATTGTTAGGCCAGCATTACCTTGCTTATGAGGATAAATATAATGATATATACAGCGACGATAATACAAACTGATAAATTCAGTCTTCACTAAATAATTTTTGCCTGGATACAATCAACAATTTTTATCTCTGAATTATGTATGTTCCATTAGGTAACTTATTAAAGGCTATTTAACGATCCAAAGCGTTAAGCACGATATTCTGAGGATGTGAAACAACTGTTACTAATCTTACTGTGAAAGCATTTCTCAAGGCGTTTAATTTTGCTTCAATTTTTTGAGACATTATTTGTCAATAAAATTATTTAAATGAAAAACATTTTGTCAATAAAACCAGAATTTTAGAATATCTATATCTTTTTCATAAGTTTTCGGAAATTGGTAAGACAATTTTCAAATAATGTTTCAGATAACGCAGGCACCAAAAAGAATGAAAAACGTAATTGTAAAGCAACATACCTCATCAACTTTAGATGTAGCATTTGATAATAATCAGGATCCTCGAAAACGAGATGAGAATTATCGTCTCTGAGATTAGAACAGAAAACTAAAAAAAGTATACAAATTTACAGACGGACAATGGACTTCGCAATTTATTTTTCTTAGAACGTGAGTAAGTATATTTAGGAGTACATTGAAAAAAATAATAGCCTTCGCATGATAATCATGAGAGTTTTTAAGTACTAGCATGACACCAGTGTTTCCTTAAAATTTTCTCTGACCCGATAAATTCTTCAAGCATAAACATTTAGCTCCAACGTCAGTGTTTTCGTAAACATTTGTTGGAAGAATTTGACCCTCCTTTTATCGATTGAAAACCACTCTGACTTTTCTAGCTGGGCTGTTTTATCGCTTTTTGGGAATTTTTAAAACGTAATATCGAATAAAAATATCAATCTTCGTTGTACTCCCCGGCTCTACCCTCGAGTTTTCCTTGGATGTCCCTGGGTGACTCTATACAATGAACAAGTTAACGTCATTCCGCAAAACTTGATCATAATCGAAAGAAAAAAAACAGAAAAGGGGTAGGACCAATTCTGAGCCAAAATATGTTTTGCGTCTCACCTAACTTCGTGACTAGATCTCGTGTGACATCAGTGTTTCGCAGAAGTAACTTAGGGGCAAATAGTTTGGAGCGTGATGGTGTATACGGTATATATAAAACGTTTTTCATGGTATAAAAAACTAAGATTTCTGCGTTAAAAGTTAGTAACACAAACAGAAAACAAATTATGAATTCTATTGCACGACTACGCAATCAGATTTTTCTCAATGTTGAAAAAATGATAATTCCTAGAGAACTGAAACTTTCAGATAAATAGTCTTTAAACTGACTACGTGGGGCTGTTAATTAACTCATTTTTGCCTGTAAATTATCCTACTTTAAATGTGACTTCAGCGCATTTTCACTGACTGGCATTGTTCAATGTGCGTTCATGACAGACTGTTGAAAAACTTCCTACGTTGAATCTATTAATTTGTAGCTTCATGTTATTAAACTTTTTAATGAATAGAATAGATGAATTAACGGAATGAAACCAAAATTTACTGAATCATATGGAAGTAAGATTCAGCAAAATTCATAACTTTGTACAATTGAATAAAGCAATAGGAACGACCTGTTTGTTTGATTCTTCGTTGGCTACCAAGGTTCACGCTTTCTAGTGCAAAAGCAGCATCGCTCACGCACATACAATTAATAACGAAAAACCTTTTCACTCACGCACATGCTTTTTACTCACTGACAGGGATTTCAGTCATTCACATGTAATGCAATCATACCCAGGCTCTAGCAGTTAGCAGTATAAAATCAAGACGTTTTAATACGGGGGGGGGGTACCCTACCTTATATCTGTTGAAACGATTTTTGAATAAGTTCACAGTGCTAGCAAAAACTATGTTTCCATAAAGCTGGTTGAAAGTTTTGGCAATGTTACCAGGTAAAAAATTTAAAGCTAAGACTGTTTTGAAATTTATTTTTATTAGTTGTTGACCATTATTTCGGTTATGTCAGTTACCGTCTTTGTCGAAAACTTCTATAGGGTGACATGGTTAAGGCCGTTGAGATACTTATAATTCTTAACGAGTTGTCCATTATCTACATCCTAACAGAACAGATTCATCTAAGAATTTTTCTCAGGAAAAATAATGTCCCTAGGAAAACCTGGAAGCGTTGAGTAATGTTCAATGTTCATGATGGAAATGGAAATAAAAATGTTTTGCACTTACACTTCTGATAAACTTATGTGTTGAGGTTCCTTCGTTTGTTACGGAACGAGTGTTGTTTCCGTTTTTCATAATCTTGATGGTCTTGTTATGGCAAAATACAAACTAACAATTGAAGAGTGGATAGCATTAGTGGACTACTTGCATTTTTTCCCGTGGAAAATATAAAGTAGACTACTGGATCGTAGTCGCCTCTGTCATCGCAGTGTCAGCGACAGCACAGGTCATCTAAAGTAAACTACTCGACAGTAGTCTCCTTTAGATTTTCTGCCGAATGCATATTTTTGCCCTGCTTTGCGAGCACAGCTCTACCGAGGCGTCTTTTAAAGCTGCTCTGCGATTGGTTGCTCGAGAGGACTAGGTTTCGCCCCTCCTCCTTCTGGTGTAATTATTTTAGTCCAAATAAATTAATTATTTTGCAGCTCAATCAATAGTTTGGTATACTTTAAATATCTCTGTGTACTTTAAATATTAAATATAAGAATGCCAGCACTTGTTTTAATTTAAAACGCAGTTTTAAAAAAATACGCTCGTTCATACGAGTATATGCAAGAAAATTTTTCATCATTATAAGAAATACAATGATCAAGAAAAACTTTAAAATGTATACTCTGACGTTACTTTAAGGTTCTGGGTTTAAAACAACTCTGAAATTCTGGTGAAAGAAAGAACACCAATGAGTCTTTAGAAAGAAAGGTATTGGAGGTTGCATCTTGCATGATTATTCACATTTGAGGTTTGACAAAAAAACAGTAGCCGATTTTATTCTGAGCCTAACAATTGGAAAATCGATTATCATTGAATGTGTGAGAATAATTTCTAATGTGCAGGTGTGAGTGTGACAAAAAAGTCGAATTGCTATTTGAACTACCTTTTTTGTGCATGGAGTCGAAAGGTGCTTGTGTACTACACGGCTAATTTAATCAATGACAACACAGTACTGTAACTGATAATGTTGAAAGTGTACGAGCAAAAATAAATTATCATTGCATCTAGTAAACTAATGAAATGGGTATATACAACAAAACAGTTCGAATTACTCAGTACCTTATTATTATACACTCTCAAAATTTTCAATTTAGATACTGAAACCGAAAATATAAGATCTTCGAATTTAAATTATTGTTAATGATCGAAAGCGTATTGTTTAGCTAATTTATCTATGAAAAGTATATAGAAGGTAATAGTAGAATTTACCACTGTTACCTTCAGTTTGTTCCTTAACCATGAAGTTACGTTATTGTCTACGTGTTAAAAGTCAAGACTGAACGATGAATTTCAACACTAAATGAGTATTAATACTGTTTCTTCCACAAACAGATATTACCGTGAACGTTGTAGGAGGAACGTTGGAATACTTGCCATAAATGCCACTTGTATGTGAGGATACTGTTCTGTGAAACGTATATCAAATGCAGAGGCTAAAACTAGAACATGACTTTGTTGTCGAGATCTTTGTGAAAATTATGTCTGAACGGGTAAGAAGAATAAATACAAGGAATGAGGCAACGAGAGCTGGGCTCGAACGCGGGTCTTTCCGCTCGGAAGCAGATACGTTCACCAGTTGACCAAAGTGGCGATATGTTTACATAGCTCAGGAAATGTATTCATTCTCTGTGACCCAAACTTTTTCATTAATGCGCCTTATTACTTGTAAACTTTGTTTTCATCATTCACCAATGGTCAGGTTTTCTGAGCGATGCGTAGGAGCAGAGGTTTCACTTTGTCGGGTGCAGCAACGTTATTGCCTAAAAGCAGGGTTACTGTATCCTTACTAACTTGAAACTGAGGTAACTCGTTTACAGAAAAATATGAAAGCACTGACAATTTCACCCAAAGTAGTTCTGACTCATCACGGGTGAAACATAGCTTTGGTTTGCAATTTTTGTTAATAACTTATGCAGCAGAATTGCACTATAAATTTTAAGGTCGGTTACTTTGGGATTTCTATTAAATGTAGTTACCATTAATAACTGAACATTCACTTTCAATACTCTTTTTCACCTCTAGATGTTGGAATATGGACATAATTTTTTATGGAAATTTAACTCTGCGGAACGTATTTCGCCTGGTCAAACGTAACCATGTGTTCAGAAGTATTTCATTGTCGTACGTGACAGCGTTGCAGGACTCGCATTTCGTCATGCAATTTTTGAGGAACGTTTAGCAAATTCCTCGAATTTTTAGCTGTTTCCTCAGCTTGACTGTTCAGCTGACATGGGAAATTGGACCAGACTAATAACTTGACGAAATGATATACTACTGTGAATTCTATTCACAATTTTCAATTTATAATCAGCAAAACTTTTCATTTAACTCATTTTACATGAGGACGCTTGTTTTTAAGGCTATTTTTACTAGTCGGAGCTATTATGTCACCAGGCAGAAATTTAAAACTTCTGAATAGATTTGCTTTCTGCAAGTAATTCGTATTTTTCTTTCATAGAAAGTGCAGTGCATGAAAAAAAAGATAATGAATAAATTTGCTCGAAAGAAAAGTCTTTATAACATAAGTATAATTGGCGTATGCGAAAATACTGTTCTTACTATATAGGTGAAGTATGCAGCATGCATTTATTTATTTGACATGTGATTTAACATAATGTGATTGTTAATGTAACTTTACGTATCACATTAACATCAATAATTGATTTATTTAAATACATGGCCCTCGAACAGAGAAAAAGCCATAACCGTCCTTCATACACATGTATTTGTACATGATGAAACGCACATTTTACGTTCCAAGTTAATTCATAGTTACTATTGTTCAACTTAAAATTATAAAAAAACAATCCATCTCATGTCACCAGGAAAACACGGGGCAGATGAAGAATATGAATATGATAATAAAAGTTACTGCGCATTTAAGTGCGAATACTATTGGTGGATTTTACATCTTGATAAGGTACACATTATTATACAAAAAAACGAAGTTCCTACTATCGTCACAGTACATACACACTGGCAAGGACCTCACCACCCATCCCAGGCAAACACACACGAACTACTAAAAGCTAACTGGGAAAGGTTCACCGAACAAGAGAACAACTTTTCGCAGCACTCAACACCAACCCCATAAATGACATAAATCAAACAGTAGCAGAATTCAACGCTATCATCACAAAAGCTGACAAAAAACACATTTCCAAAGGTAACAGAGAGCATCATAACCCAAACTTCACTCATGAAGTATATAGACTAATCAGAGAATGTACCAATCTCAGAAATACAACCACTCCACACACTCACCAAACCACACGACACATCTATGATATGAACGAACAAATCGCGGAAAAAATTACTAAAAGGCAAACAGAAAACTGGAAAAATGTCGTCAAATCACTAGACCACAAGACAAACTTTAGCAAACTCTATAAAACCATCAGAAACATAAATTCCAACACAAACGCCTCCCAACCACATGCAGCAATCACCACTGATGTGAACATACCCTCAAGACGGAAACAAGCATGCACATACACCACTATCCTAGCATTAACAAGGTACACCACAATCGCAGACAGGCACATGCACAGACTTAAACAGAGGAAATATATTCATTTAACTTTAAATGGGGAAGATATACCTCAATATTTTGGTTGCAATTGTTCATCTTCACAAGTTAAGCCCAGTATACATTAGTGAAAACAATTCGAAGCTTCACTGAGTTTTTATTTAGGTTGCATGACAACATTTATAAACTTTTTGCAGCTCACTCAGTCGTCAACATAAAAAATAAAGAAAACACTGTGTTCTGCTTGTCTTTCTTTATTAAACCCCTCCGCTCCGAAACTCTAGCTCAGTGGTCTTTAACCATTTTTAATGTCCATCCGTAGTGGTGATTAAGTAGAAGCTGTCCACACCCACCCCGAAAAAGTCTCATTAAAAATCTTACGTTTAATATTTAAAATCTATGTTTCATATCTAATTTCGATGACCATGTAAACAAAAAAACAGTTTCTCTTATTTTTTATGTAATTTTTATATATTCATCCATATATTTACACACATCTCCAACTAATAACATTGTTAAATTCTATCCTTAAGACATCTATTTCTTAATTTTTCTAAACGATTCATTTAATACGTTTATTAAGCGCATGTTTAAGCTGAATTTGGTACATAGAAGAAATAAGTCACCAAAACGGACCTTTATATGATATTTCTAGCTATGGATAGCAGATATAATTTAACTTTGATCATACAGCAAACAAGTGTATTGGATATATTCCTTTTTAGGTTTCAATACTATATATTTCTGGCTTGATGCGACACTTCACCTCTGTGAAATGAAACAGCATTGCGATGCAAATATTTTACAAATTAATGTTTTATGAGTATTTAAAACTTAAAGCTATCACATCATACAAATTACCTATACGTAATCAGTCATGAATATCGATAAAAGCAGTGCATATCACAACAAAGAAAAAGTCAAAATTGCTTCAAATGGCTTCCATTGGCCGGCCGATGAACGTGAGAACACATGTGTTATTCCGGGTGACTCATCTGGAATGTAACAAGTGATTAGTTTTGAACTTGCATCCCATAGTGTCATGTTATTGCACCTGGATAATGCATGTAGGTATTTTATGTTACAAAAACTGAGCTCCTAATGCATTCTCAAGAAATTTTACTTTTAGTTTTTCATACAATTATGATGTAATTTGAAAAAATATAATTTTCGGAAATTATACCACAGAAATTTTTTTGCCAAGAAATTATTTATTTATATGCATATCCTCAATTTTAGACTCCCAACTTCAATATACAAAAAGACTTACTCAATTCTTATGCATACCTAGTGACTACTAGTCATATGAAAATAAATTGAAATAGACTGTTATACTCCTGTGATTAGAACAAAAAATCCCACTTAATAGTAGGTGTTAGAGTGATGTATGACTAAAATGAGTGTTTCAGTTCTTCAGAACGCTAATTTGGATTACAAACCGTATTTTTCCTTTTGTTTACTTTCATTAAACTGAATTTGTGGTACGTTCATATATTTATGCTCACTAAAATAAATATTTTGATAATAAAGCATCGCCTTCATTCAGTTGGTGGAAAAATATTCTCAACCTGCAATCGATTCCCCATTAATTTCATTTACGGTAGCACGAGCGGAATAAATTTGTAAGTGGAAGCGCTTATTAAACGAATTAGTGATTTCTGTTACTCTGACAAAGTTGTGAAATTTTGTAGTCTTTCAGAAGATTCGAACAATATATTGGAGGGCCAATACATTACGAAATGTACAAGCCTCGGAAGCTAATTTCTAAAGATGGAGTCCAGTGGCCTATATCTCAGGGGCTGTTATTTACGACGCGAGTTGTCTGGCGGGCCAATGCAGCCGCCAGTTTCCGTATTATCGCTCCAACTTACGACCACTCGGGCCACAAAATACACAACCAGCCGTGGAGAGAAAATTGACCCAAATTAAATCTCCTTAAATCTAGGTTAGCATTTTTCAGAAGCGTTCGAGTACTCTGAAAGGCGCCCTGAGGCATATTTAAGACATGAGTCATGTCGCTGAAATGACTGAAAATATTTAACTAATTCCATGATTGTGGGAACTTAGGTTGTGAATTTCAAGGTGGTTGCTTAAGACGAACTTATGCAGTTCCCAGTCCCGGTGGGGTGCTTCGTTGGAACGCCAGAAGCAGCCCAGTAATTTAGGAGGAGTTTTCGATGCAGTTGCTTTTATTAGCACCCTTTTATCGAGCGTTCGGAGCCGTAAAAGGTATCATTTTATGAGCGTTTTGGACGACGAAGAGCGATGGCGTGCGAGTAAAATTGGGAAGTATAACGGTTGAAAATTAACTGTCGTTAGCATACAATTTGATGATGAGGTCTTTGGAAGAAGAGTATGATTACCTGAAAAATACTAAGTGATGAGATTATTAAATGTTCTCTTTTTAAGATTATTACAGATGATGTTGAGGAATATTACAGGACTTCGTGAATAACATTTATTAAACAATATAATTCAGCATACTTTTTCATTTGTGATGTTTTAAATACTTGGCTGTTCCTGAATTTTCACTTGAAGGTGTGGGACGATTTTAAACATTTCTAAGCTCCTGAAAGAAGACCCTGTAGGAGCGGAAAGCAAGTAAAATTAGGAATCAGAGAAGGAATATAATCAATATTTATTATAATCTGACTTCACTACAGTGCACTCAATCCCTTCCATTTCTCGTAGGATTCCGTGTGAATGTTGTTTTAAAATATTTTTGGTTTTTATATGTAATTACAGAGTAAATTTTTATAACCCTGGAAATACGAATTCAGATTTCTATGTTTACGATATACTGAGTATATTTCAGATTCAATTTTAAACACAGATGTTCTTCAACTCACACTCACATTACCAAAGTATCGATACAAGCAAGATTGAGCCAGCATTCTACTCAATCAATTCGACCTCTGCAGGTAAACTATTATTTTTCACCTAAATTGATACTACAGGAGTGCAAAATTCTATCTCTTGTTGAGCAATGCCTAGCCAAGGCTACGATAAAAAGATCAAATATCTCGAAGAAACCAAGATATTTGATGAAGAATTAAGTGGGAAGCAGAAACAAAGCCAATCAGTTGCACGGTACGGCGGCCTTGGGAAAAACAAAATGCTTTTTATAACCCCAAAATAATACTTTCAACAGTACACTGCATCAACTAAGGTCGCTGAATCTTTTATTAGTAGTTACGGGTCAATAAATATTTTTTTGGCTTACCGAAGCTTATGACCTTATTCTGATTGCGTTAGTTACTGAGTTTACAAATAGAATAGAATAGAATAGAATGGGGCTATAGGAACGAACCTTCTGGCCCATTATTGGGTCGGATAATTACTTCGATAATTATTCGGTTGTTTAAGTCCCATGCCGTATTTCTAGCCGCGTCAACCATGTTGGCAGCGGGATTCGAACCCCGGTCTTTCCGCTCGCAAGCAGATTCGCTCACCAGTCGACCAAGCTGGACCAAATAACAGTAGTTTCGTTCTATCGAGTTGTGTTTTAAATTTGTTCACTGCTCCAGACATTTAAATCCAATAAATATTGTAGCACGTATTCATTAAAGATTGTTTCCTTACAGAAAGGCAATACTATAATAGTTTCTCCTACTGTATACGTGAAACATGTACAAAAAAAATGACCCGAGTTCACGAGTCAAATTTTACGATCATATCCGCTACAAGTAGCATCATTCAAACCAATATTTAGGATCCCATCTGAAAGGATATAGCCGGTAAATAGTAGTTATTTTAGTCTTAGTTCTTGTTCTGCCTAAATGAGATCATGAGGAACATAAACATTGAGGATCGTTATGTTTGAAGTCATTTTACTCCGCCTTTTCCACCCATGACAAAAACTAATTTCAAACAGTCGAGGTGAAGTCACAATCGACCGCTCATCAGGACGAAGATGATTAAGTTAGTTCTCTCCTAAGAGAAAATGTAAACCAACCAAAGAACGCATTTCAAGTAGAACATTTCGAATCATCAAAAATTATCGCTTAAATTTTAATTGATGGAAACAAAGCTGATCCTTATTACTCACTCGTACTATTGAAGGTTTTCCACCATTCACATGAGAAATTAGAAGTGCATGACCACTGCAACACCACATTGTTGATTGATTTTCGTACGATCTCATTCTCGTGCTTAATTTAAAATTAAATGACTTTTCAAACAAAGACTGGCAATATATTCGTTCAAATTCAAATTGTGGTGCACTTGAAGCCTTCGAAACGGCTTGTACAGGGTGCGGCAACAACTTCTTTTTTTAAGAGCAAAGTGCTCTTAAAAAAGAAAGTTATGTTACCATACCCTGTACAGTGTATGATGAAAAAGTGTTGTATGTGAATATTATTTCTATATCGAAATCTAAAATGGCATTAATAACTTTGTAAAAACTAGTAATGTTTGAATTTTTTTATCAGAAATGGAAATGGAAATCTGTTTATTTCCACTTAAAAAATCATTATCAGCAACCAACATTCCTCAATGTTATCACATTTTCTTGAACACATTTCACTTAAATGAAATTCTCAGCTCCCCATCTTTTTATTTCGAAAAAGAATTGGAGTAATCACACTTAACACTTCGAAGGATACATATCGAATATCCTCGGTTTTCAACGGCTTGAAAGTGAAATATTTTCAAGAATGTAGCCTAATTGGGAAATGGCTGGTCATCAATGCTCTCATTTTCGTCCTCATATAAAAATAAATCATGTACAGTGGGAGAATGTCTTGAGTTGGGATGTAGACATAGATCATGAAGCATCGATAATGGACTTCGATGTTGTTAGAACAAATTAACTGCATGCCATTAATTTTTATCCGTTTGTTTCTTAAAAAAATTAAAATCACTCTGCAGAACGTCCAAATATTCAATTAGGAAGAAAGTCAACTAAAGCATAGTGAGAAATGAAACCAGCCAGTAGACCTATACTTATTTATGGGCAGAAATGAGCAAACAACGTTGTACAACCAGTATGAAAAATTATGTACTGGAACGTTTAAGGGTTTTTGAAACGATTTTTTACCTGAGAAAGAGCCGATTTTGTAGGACAGAATTAAAATTTCATAATTACTTTTTCGTCTCTGAAACGAATCAATAACACTAAAATTTTTGTCGAATTATGTCACGAAAGACGTTTTTATCGAATGCATATGCCATCACACTTTCAGAAAATTTGCTCTTAACTTACTTCTGCACGGCACTATTGGCACTAGAGATCTCAGTCATGCAGTAAGATGAGACGTATATAATACTATTGGTCCAAATTACTCCTATTTTACTTCTGTTTCTTGCCCATCAATTGTACCTAATGCTTTCTAGCCCAGATGATTCGCCATTTTACTTTTAAAGTCCACAATTTTCTATTACATTTTCGAGCGTTTCTGTGCTTCTTTCGATGAATAGCTAGTTCAGTAAAATTGGTAATGCATTGTTTATCATAATTCATCAATAAATAAAAAATTGCGTTTTTTAATTCTCATCCAATACTTTTAACATGACTGTAAATTTATAAATATCAATTTTGTTCTGCGAAGTCAAACCTTATTCTAAGTAAAACATTCTTATTTAGCATTTTTACTGGGCATGGTAAATGCAACCTTTGTTGCTTGGTTGCATTTACACACGCAGAGTTCTTTGCCTCACTACCCCAAACGGGGCCCATTCCCACCTCTCCCATACCTCTTTCCCGTCCTAGTACAACCCAAAAATTTTTACGGGAGAGATATTTATCTCTCATTATCCGTAAAAATACGCATTCGTAAAAAGTTTGAGTTTGTGGCCAAATGAACCCGTCTGGTGTCCTTAACATTTAAGCTCCTATTGCAGTGCACCTCGTTTTGTCCTTCCCCGTAGATCGAGAACGAACAAAAATATTTCCAATTACGTTTTTTTTTTGCAAGCGTTTACATCAATTCCCGTCATCAAGTTAATGAATTGAAACTCATTCGTCTCTAAGTTTGCTGAAAAATCAGCGGAAAAAATTTCCCGAGGATGAATCGGTATTGATAAGTCGGGGAGTTAGTGAAGCGGGCTCGAGCCGGAGATTGAATTCGGCAGGAAGTTCGGAGAACTTAGGGAACTTGGAATGAGTTGCATGAAAACGCGGCTGTGCACCATTTTCCAGCTGCTCCGGGTTATGCATCCATTTGACTCGACTGATATTCTTCTAGGAGCGTACCACATATATTTTTCAACTTCTTGTACGTACTGATTCACCCAAATGACACATAGCATATTATCTTAACATTCCATTCATAGGTCTTTCAGAATTATATTGTAATTATTTTCAAACCCGTATCATTTACAAGGATCGTTGCATATATGTATTCCAGCGATACAAGTATTCCACTTCCTAAAGTAGAGTGAAAGGTATTTGAAAGATTTTCGGGCCAGGTGGTCTCACTCTAACGTACTAGGAAGTTTGGTGGCCCTTTTGAATTTATTTCTAATAATCCACTACATTTATAAAAAATACACCAAGAAAATAATAGAAGAGACAATAATCTTTAATTATTTAATCTAAATAATGAATTCTTTTACTGCTCCGGAAAGGATTACTGAACTCAGTTAGAGAACCACTGAGCTTGGAAAACGTCTTTTGAGTTACAAAGCGACTTTATACGCAATGAACTATTATCTATGCTAAAAATGAAAAAGTTCCATCTCATAGAAACTCTTTTTATCAGTTCTTGGAAGGGCTCTACGAGTAGCATTAGTCTCCAGATTCGAATCTAACTCGGTTATCACTATTTAGTGACAAAAAACAGCATGCGATGTGAGTGTGTGTTTGGAGCTATCATGTTTTCGTAGCTTAAAGACTCTCTCTGTCCCGTAATCTGTTCCTAGAACCTCAACCAACTCATTTTATACTACTGGTCCTAGCGGAGCAGTTTAAATTTTTAGTTGATTTTCTTCCTCACAGTATAAACTTTCATGATGTACGTGGTAGCCTTTCATATTTTTTAATTTGAAAATTTTACACTGCCTGCCATGGGTTCTATTCATTGTGTGACTGAGGGTAATGTAAAATAGTCGTTCTTCCATTCCAGTGTTCAATCTACTGTGCGTTGCTGTGCTAAAGTTGTACATTCATAATTTATTGTACATTTGGGTATAATGTATCAATTTAAATTTGAATTTTGATCACCATTCAATTGTGTTCGATTTCAAACAATTAAATATTGCTTCTGCTCGTACTAGTGTAGTTCTTGCATGGTAAAAAGCTGTCTTCCCATTACATTGTAAAAACACAGCACTAAGCAAGAAAACTCAAGTCGAAGAACTGTGTTAAACATCCATTTGGTAAATGAGTTGCTGCCTTCACCAACAAGCAGCAAAGGCATGCTCTAAGCCAAATTAGTTGATATCTGCATCAATTTTGACTGGTTGAAACTTTTTCCCTCCCAGGACTGAGGTAGGGGCTAACTGCAAGCAACAATTCTCCACTTGATTTAGAGTCAAGAACGTTATCCTTCATGTTATTATTGAAATTATACAAATTCTTTTCTTGTGTCCATTAAAAATGGAATAATATCCATGAACAAACATGTTCAAATTTGCTTGAAAATGGGAAAAAAATTGTTCGATTGACATTATGAAAATTATATGTAATGCTATCGACTATTAATATTGTTTTTATGGGCCTTAGGTCTAACCACGAAAAAAATGATCAGTTCAGTTTTTGAAACATATGTTCAAAATTCATATGCATTCGATAACTTCTATTCTTCACCCTAATTGCTGCCAGTGAACTATATAACGTATGATATTTTAATTGGTTTCGAGCAAGAGTTTTATTATCTCACCTGCTAGTGCTATTAAACGAGATATACAACCACACACATTGTAAAATTATCGTTCGTAACTCATATGAATGAACATTTTTTGAGACAGAAATGCAAAAACATACACATTTCAATAAAATATAGAACCAGTTATCGTTGACATATAAAACGATTTCGAGCTCAGAATTTATCAGTACAGAAGACTTCAGAAAGTGAGGAAATAGCATTCTACATCGTGACAAATAATGAAATTAAAGAGTTTAAATAAAATTGAAACATCGGATTTTACCGCTGTGTGCATATAAATAATACCCATGTAGAGAAAAGATGAAAACAAACTTTTTATTCTTGCATATTTTTTAAACTAAAGAAATAGACACAGGAGCTCTTGTGTTCTCGTTTGTATCAGGCAACTATTTATACACTGACAATTTATTCATAGTTAATCCCCAAACTTTAAAGAAATTTTTGATAACGTTATTGGAAGCTTTGGCTTATTATCTAATAATTTTTTGAAAACACATTTTGATACAAATAAAAAAACGACAATACAGTTATGTCAAAGAAAAAAAAACGACAAACACTCTTTTCAGCTGGTGAGTACGCTGGGGATCATTACCATGGTTTTGATTGTGGTTTTTCAACTTTACTAATACTTGACTGTCAAAATATGAGTGACAATACAACTAAAACATTATGTTGAATACTAGAACAGCAGCGAGATCAATAAAATATGCCCGTTCATTGTCTCCGACAGGTACATTATGCAACGCTCTCTTAATGTGTTTTTTTTTTGCATAGGATCCAAATTCTACGCTGCATTATACATATTCTCGCAACTGTCAAAAAACTAATATAAAAAGAAGCTTCAATGGTCAAAATTACTATTTATGATAACAATGGAGAATTATAGGACTAAAATCCACACGTTTTATGATATTTGAGAAAATAAGCCATGAGACGAAAACAAGAATAGTCGGTTATACATGAATATTTATTATATCTCGAGTTAGTTTCTCTTAAAAAAGTGCGTATTTCCGGGTTCAAATGCATGATTTTCTGGTGTTTTTTTCTATGATTTCCGTTAGTTTTGTTATGGTACATCAATTCATGTAAATAACATTGTTAAACAAAAAATGAAACATGGTTTTATACCCGTTGGAGGGCAGTAAACTTCCACACAAAATTATTAAAAGTTTCCTATTCATTTTGGCAGATGTCAGAGAGGGTATTAAGACACAAAGAAGGATTAAATATATTTTATTCTCATGGCTACGGAAAATGAGTTAATCGCAAAAGTCAGCCGATTTACGGCATATAAATTCGTTTTCCCCCTAGCAAATCTACATGCAAATCCCCCTACTTTCAGAGTCCCTCACCTTTTATATATTATTGGTTCAACTCTACCCACGCGTGGCTTCCCGTTTCAAACTAACTCCTTTCAGTCAATAATATGAAGTCAATCTTTGATTTAGTCCTTCACTGTAGACCACCCTGATTGGCTTCCAAATTAGCTACCTGGTGATAGTACCGGCTTACTATGTGGAATGGCCCGGGTTCAACCTCGTAGCCACCACGGTGTATTTGTGCTTGACTCTCTGCGACTATAAAATGTTCAGCAGCTGCTACGCTGGACGCTTGGCGTAAGACCCACGTACACCACGCTCATCAACGTGCACCTACGAGCATCCACTTCAAGTTGCTACACAGAGGACAGGGATCTCGTTTGAAGCATTGCTACTACTCTTAAGGTCTTATCGATAAACACCAACACTAATTTCAAAATGTTAACACTAAGAATTACTCTATTGGAAATTAAGTTTATTTATTTTCACAACGTGTTTCGCCTACTCTGTGATGGTTTTCTTTGTATTTTTTAGATCAAATCGACCGTTAGCAGATCAGATCTAAGTGTTCATTGTAGTTTTAATTTATTCTTCGTAGTGCCTTGTGTCCCTCTTGAAGAGGCGCCATAAATTTACTCGTTTTGATGCGCAGTGATTAGTCATGTAAACGATACTACGCTCGCTCTATTCCCAAGCAATCTTTAGATCCTGAACTTCAGTGTTGCAGTGTTGAAAATTTCCTTACAATATTACAGTACAGCGTCTATAATATCCATATCTGTTCCAAGAAATATTACATATTCCCCCTATTTATTCGGTAAATACTATTCTCATAAAAATATAGATTTCAAAAATTATGCTCGAAGGGGCTTCAAAGAATGAGTGTTGTAGAGGAAGGAAGAGCGGGATATAAAGTGCGTCCGCATTTAAAGAGTACGAGAGAAAGCTACCGTTCACAGAGTTTGAAAAATTGATCTCCCAATATTTTTTTGCAGCCGAAATGTGAGAGACTTGGTCACAAAACTCTTTATACTACGGAACGCAAATTGAAATGCGTAATAAGCTCATGAAAAGAAGGATATAAGTCTGTTCTAACTAAAATACGAACAATAAAATAAAGAATCAGAAAAGTTATTTTTGATATCACGATAGCATCCATGAAAGACGTATGAGGTCGAAATTTGTATACAGTGGAACACCCTATTGTGTCAGAAAAAAGATGACAGTTTCCATGATGTTTCTTCGAAAAGATTTTGGCTGTTGATCAAGTTTTTTCGGTTAGTTTAGAATGACATTCACTTCATTCATTCCTTTGGATTACATGAGTGGGAAAATATTTACAAGTTAATTGAATTTTTTGATTTGATCGCTCCATTAGGGATCGAAATGTATTTTAATTCATATGCGAAACATGTTTAGTCCAATGTTAGTAGGGAATCCATAATCATGAAGGAAGAATGAGGAAAACTCAAAACTGTTCTCGGAAATTTAGAGCATCATGTACACGAATGATTTAGCTGTATACATTTAAAAATGGTGAACTTTCTGTACCGGCAGCAAGCAGGTAACACAAGAATGCTATTGGATTGTCAGAATTATAGCAGACTAAAGCTAAAATGAATGATTCTTTAGGATTTTCACCTTTGATGCCAAAATATTATAATTGGATGCCAAGGACTCGTGTGTTTTCTAAATTGCATGTGAGGGTGACGAATCTTACTGCAATGCCGATTAGCGTTCATGGAATTATTTTTAGCCCAAGATAAAAATGATTAAAAATAATATGGTGGCGGTGATTTTTGGTTCATTTTGATCCGATATTTATCCATAAAACAATGAACTTGCATCGGTTTCAGTATTGGCAGCCAAAACCATCATTGACGCCACTTTTTATCATAGAACGACGACCTGAGTATCAATCTCACATGTCTAAGACCATCATTAATATTTTTGGCTATGTACGCATAAATTTTACTGGATAACAAACTTCTTTTCAACTCTGAATACGAGTTTCTGGAGAGCTCTGTCGTGGGTACAGTGTAAAATAAGGAAAATTTTTACTCATTTATTTGTAAGTTTGACTTCAGCATCTCGCAATTTTTTGTGATGTCTAGCTGCAACTTTAATATCCATTGTGAACCAGGGGCCGTAATAGAAAGGGTTCAGGTCCAACGATGAAGGAAGATATTCCTCCGTCGAAATGAAGTGTGGAACATTGAATGCAACCACATATGCGTTTTCTTAGCTCCATGTGAGGGCGTCGAGACGTGCCGAAATCACAGCTGACATTTTTAAAGTAATGTTTAGCAAAAAGTGACTATGACTGAAAGAATGCCAATGCCGTCATTTTCTTGGTTAATCTCCCGAAAACTAGAGGAGTCGTTTTGGTTGTAGAGATAGTGGCAGATCACCACTGATGCCGCTCATTTTCTCCAAGTGACTACGCAGGTGCTAATTTCACCAGTCCCAAATCAAACAAAAAAATTGTGCATTATTATTTCACTGGGGATCAAATGAGGCGTTGCGTGTTACAAGGACGAAGAAGCCGTAAGGAAGTTGTGAGTAATTGTCATACAAAGTTTAAAAAATTGAAATTTCCAAAACATAATCAATTGAAGGGTGGATAGCATTAATGGACTACTTGCATTTTTTCCCGTGGTAAATATAATATATTTTCCACGGGAAAAAATGCAAGTAGTCCACTCCCGTGCTGTCGCTAACAGCGCTGACAGAGGCGATTACGATCCAGTAGTTTACTATATGAAGGGTCGACAGCACTAGTGGACTACTTGCATTTTTTCCCGTGGGAAAAAATGCAAGTAGTCCACTAGTGCTGTCCACCCTTCAATTACGTACATGAAAACCACCGCTCTCGTTTCTACTAAAGCACATTGCAGAAGCTCATGTTCAGTAACGAAATTAAATTTCATGTCAAGCAAAAATTTAGCATAGGAAAGCATCAATTTTGGTTTTACACTGGTGGGATTGACACAGGGCTAGACACTCAAAGAACAAAAACGGTATCAATGATAATTTGGGGAGCGATTACTGAAACCAGAATAAGTCCATGATTTTTCGTAAAAAAGGGGTTACATTTACCAAAAACTTACACTTATGACATTCTCCAACATCCCTTATTACCATGAAATAAAATGATATTGCAAAACACTGTTGGTTGTTGCAGCAAGACTCGGCACCCATACTTGAAAGTAAGAAACAGGTGCAAGTTTTTCACCCCATTATCATTAGTTCATTACAAAAGAGGAATGGTCTCCTTCATCACTAAACTTGAAGCCTTACAATTACGGCATCTGCTTCATGCCGGAGAGGAAAGTTTTAGTGACACTTCCCTAAGATTTGGAGTCACTGAGGTCAAATCTGAAAAGGAACGGAACGAAATCTCTCAAAAACTTATTCGTGATTCGTATATTTCATTTTCTAAATGTCTTTAGTTTTTTATCGATTCAGACAAGTATTTTGAATAAAATGTAGTTATTAAATATTTTCGTACTATTTGTTTTGCATTTTATACCTTTAGTTTGTTTAATAAAAATCGGTCCTTAAAGTATTAATGGTAATACTCTAATACCTTGCATGCATGTATATGTAACACTTAACATCAAGCATTTCTGAATGTTCTTTATTTCAACTTTGCCCCTTAATACAAAGTTATTGTAAGTTAAATTGAAGAAAACGTGTACTTTTGACACCTTGTGCACGTGAGAAAATTGTGCACCCAGCTAAAGTGTCTTCGTGAAAATTTTGTTCTATGATGACTTTCTTATTAATTTGCTCCATAAAACTGTTTTCGTAAAACTCCAACAATGTGGACTTGACATTGGACTTGACTTGAGCAACAATGTGGACTTGTTTTTTTGCTCCAAATTTGTTTCATGAAATCTCTCTTTTGCAAGTCCAAATGGCAATTTTGAAAGTGTTGTCAGGCTATATAACAGACCTAGGCATTGCATCTGTTAATAGACGACATAACATAATATTATATGAGATTTTAATACTGAGCATCAAAATTTCAAGATTAATACTAAAATTTCTCAATTAAGCGTGACTGAAGACCTACTGGCTAGTCGAATAAAATTTTGAATTCGTGTATCATTTCATTACATTGTTATGATCTTGATGTTAGAAATTTTATTGCACACGTTTATTGAACGTATTTTTTCATATTAATGTCGCATGGATGAAATCCACGAGCTTTGAGGAATGAAGGGCGTGACTCCTTTGTCTCGGGGCGCTGTCTCGTTCATGTGCCCCACGAAACTTGTATTACAGTAATATTATTGTCAGCTGTACTGATTAGGTGATGAGGCAGACAATAGATGTCCAAACATGGGAAATCAGATGGATCCTGTACTTGACACTTGAGGACCTGAACTTTGTCGACGATCTTGCGCTTCTCTCACACACTCACCAACACATGCAGGAAAAGAAGATCCTCCTAAACCCCTTTGCACAACAAGTTCTCCTTAAGATCAATCAGAAGATGACAGATGTGATGATGCTGAATGTGTGGAACTCCTCACCAGTTATAGCGATTTCCTCTACTGACAACTTGTGGTTGGGTTGTGCGAGTATCACTACAAAGAAACTTTACAGGTATGTTTCATATTAAAAATACTATCAGTCGTGGACAGATGGGAGCCATAATGATCTTAAGACGATCTTAAAAAACGGCAAGTTTCGCAGGAAATAAGTGAGTCATTTGAGTAGTTACATGAGCATAAAAGAGATTGGTTTTTATGACGATCTGACAGCTCAACTCCATTTTTCAAGCTACTGTATACGAAAACCATAACTAGTAATAAGCGTTTTGTGTACATAGTCAACGAATGAAGTTGACTTCCGTTGTGTCTGAATCTACAAAACTAAGTATGCTCCTGTTGATCATGTGCTTAATATCAGTAGCTCAAAAGAAGTTTCTTAACACATGGTTGAATCTTCTCATACGTGAGAAACACAGCGACCCAAAAACTGTCTTCACTTGCTTGTATTGAAATTGATAACAGCGTATTGAACAACTTGGAAAATAAAGACGAGGTACACGAGTTTGTATTGCACGAGTTCACAGTCGAACGAAGACGACTAGAGCTTGTTTATTTACATATGAAATGAAGTATTTCTTAAATTAATATTATATTATTACCGCATTATTGTCAAAGATAATTATTGGTACAATTATAAATTATGACTGCACTGTGCATTATGTTTCTAACTTGTTTTTAAACACATGCCTTGTGTTACTGTTGACTTTGATTCGCTTCTAATGAATATTTGTAAACACAATTTCAAAAGGGAATATATTTTGCAGAAGGCTAGTCTATTTAATGTTCAACCACTTTGCACGTGTCCAAACTAAATGCTAACTGAAACTCAACTGTTTTTCTGTGTATTGTACGGTCTGAGTAGTAACCTCACGCTGCTAATATGCACGTAAAGGAAACAAAATAATCAATAGTGTTCTCATCACAGTTTAGAGCAAAGTAGCAGAAAATGAGTTTAAAATTATGATCAGAAAGGTTGCACAACGGATAATGGATATTTTTTATGACTCAATTAGTCATGCTTACACTTTCCGTCAAAAATGCCCTAGTTTATGTTTGGAGAACAGAGAGGTAAGCCTATGATCCGTATTGTATGCTCCTGACACTCAAACATTGCTGTGCTCTATACTAATACCCGGGATATATGTTAGCTTCTACGCAACATATTACCACACACAATGATGAAAGAATTGAAAAAAATATCGTACTCTCGATGATGAAATCTTTCCACCCGCCAGAATGTTCCGCCATGACAACACATCCATGCACACTGTTAAAACTATCACAGTTTCCCACGATGGAAGTCGGTATAAGCCACGGTAACGACCATGAGGATTGTTCAAATAGAGATTGTGAAGCAAACTGTCACCTATTTTATCGCTTATGTAACTGGCTAATTAAGTGCAAAAAAGAATGTATTAAAGTTTATATTTTCAGACAATGTACGTATGTATGAATGTCGGTTGCATAGAACTTTGATGTTTAGCAGCGTGTTGGATCACATAATCTGTTTATGAAATGAAGAACTACCGTTGTATCCATACTGCCATCCTTGCCAAATACATGCACGTTCATTTTCGATTAAAAAATGTGTTTTTTTCATGCTAGCGTGGACGTATAACCTATCCAAATGGACGTTAGTCTCGAACTCAACGTAATATGACACAACTAATACGGCTTAGTGCTTGAAGGATATATGAAAATCTGGTCCAAAAGAGCTATGGGTCAACGAAGTCTGGATTTCTTTGTTCGGTCATATTTTCAAGAAAAGGTTTTTTATAAAACAGTAATTCTGAGGTAACACTGCAAGTTTAAAGAAAGAAGGCTTGACAAAACTTGGAAAAGAAACTATGCAAAAACCAAAGTTTCGCGGGCTTGTTAACCATGTTATGGGAGGTAAAACTTGGCCTAATGTAAATGATTGAATAGAAAATACTGTTCTTTATTATGATTTCAATTCTTGTAAACCTATTTTACGTATAGAGAGTGCTGGTATACTGATAAGTAAAATTATTAAAATTTTCGTACTCTTTTCCACTCTTTTCAATGATACTACTAATAAAGTTGGTATAAGTGAGATCAGCAAACAAAATTGGGTTTTCATACCACAGGATACCCTAGGCAAGTGCGCAAAAATCAAGTTAGTTTGGGTATTTACGATGAATTGAACAAAAACTTAATCAGATCGTTAGATCGATTGCGTTAAATAACAGCATCTGATAATGAAATGCTACTCAAAATCAAGTAGATGAAAAAATAATATCTGTACGTGTATGACTATGTGAAGAAGTGGCCGTTTGGTAATCGGTTTATAGCGTCAGGAAAGTTTGCTTGTAGTTCAAAATCAGCTGCCATCAATCAATACCTTGTCTGGATTGTCATACATACCATACTATGTCATGGTTATGTGCTTGCTCAACTTCCGTCATTTGCAGTTAGAGATTTCCCCACTTACGTCATCTTTTATTAACAGTTATCTTGAGTTTTTCTATCAACACTCGTCAGGTATATTGATAAAAAACTTGTTTGTAATGTAACAAAACATAATTACAAAAGTTTTGTATTTCATGGCGCAAATGAAACAAGACATCCTATAGCTACGTAAAGACGACTACAAGTAACGTTGGGTTCCCTAAATATCCTGAACAACAAGCCATAATAACAGGCTTCAGCTGACATAATGGGGAGATTTCTGTTCTGTTATGTCAAGCAACATTGAATACATTGATTAACTTCTGTGTCTACGCATTGTTTACAAAAAATATGCAGCTGACTTTCATTAAGTTGAGAGAGATTTATCTTACATTTAAAATTGTAAAATACAATTACACTCGAAATTCAGTACGATTGAAATTACTTAGTGTTTCGCTCAAAAACCTCAATATGTAGCTAACAAAAACATAACGTAATTCAATTTGTTTTGGAATAGTTATATTCATGATTCTTTTCAGGCACATTTTCTGGAATTTTCTTAAATTTTAATAAAAAGAGAAGAGCAAAAAACACTGATAAAAATTTCATTATAATGCGAACGTTTCGGGCTAACACCCATCATCAGCTTTTTTTAAAAGAAAATCTAACATACACCACTGAAACAAAAAGAGAAAAAGATGTGCAATCATTAATTCAGAAGCATAGCTAAAAGAGATATATGGCAAAAAAGCACAACTAAGAACCTATAATGGTAAGGGGATATGAGCTTAACTGGTTGTTAAGTGAAGGCTTGCATTTAAAAATGAAAAGAGGCTATAAAATTCTAAGATCTAAAACACTTGAAGCCACACGTGCTACTTTGAAATGACTAGAATTGGGTATCGTATTGCACGTTTCTGCATGATCGCGAACAGCAGAATGAGATGGACTGGTCAGACGAACTAACTCCAAAATGCTCTGCCATTCTAGCTCCGAGAGTACGTGTGGTCATGCTAACCTACTCAGATGCACAACGTGCACAACTGTACGAATACACACCAGAGAGGCCTGCATAGTGGACGGAAGTGTGTCTTTATAATTGAAGAAAGAACCAATTGTAAATTTGTTCCTCAATATTATATGAAGTTCTATGCCTGTAAAATGTCTAGAGAGGAGGGTGCTCGTCTAACCAGTCCGTCTCATTCCGTAGTGATGAGTTCGTCGTGACGACAGAACAAGGGTTTCTTTTGCATTAACAGTAGTTGAATTTACCCTTTAAGACCGATCACAGTCATACAAAACCCTCAAAGTAATGAGGCTGTCGGGCCGAAACTCGGCAAAGGCTAAGAACTTTGTATTATCCGGTTTGCTAAGTGTCCTAGGACTACCCGTACTGTGTGCAATGTCCAGCAACGAACTGTTTTTTAGTTTTCATTGGGACTTGGAAAATATGTAATCATGCTAATTTTGACTACTATTTAAAATATATATATCAGGTAAAAATATTTTCAATTGAAAATGAAAGTTGTGTTTGATTTCAGCAGTTGTAATTTGGAAGAAAAATTTATGTAAAATGAGCACTTCTGAGTTGTCCCATTAAATTACAATTTTGTACAGCGTTGGTACGTTTCAAGTATTGACGACTACTTAAGGGTAAGTGTACCGTAATCTTACTATTTGTAATACAAGATGTATTTAGTACACTAAAATATACAGAGAAACCAATTCCCTACATGCATCCTATCATCCATAATTTGGTCTGCTCTTTTCGTGCAAAAAGCACCTGATATGCTACTTCAGTAAAATATCTGCAATGTATTACCTCCAAAAATGAGCTCATTAATTACAGAAGCCACGTTTTCTCGCTAATTATCCGTACATCAGTCTCACAGTACGCCAAACAATTTTTGTAGGATGATATTAGACATGAACGTCAGTACTCTTGTGCTACAAACACATCGTGATGAATTAAAAGGCTCTCCAATCATGTATAAATTGGAAACACTGTTGGGAATAAGCAGCAGTTCATCCTAATGATAATCAATGCTTATCACAAGCTCTGCCTAGTACCATAAATAACTTCCAAAAAACTTGCAGAACGTCGGTGATCTCCAACAGCCACGTGGCCTACCGCAAAGTTTAGTAATGCACAGTATAGATGTAGAAAATGTATAGCTAGCATCATCTTATTCTCCTATTGAAAACACTGTAGCTATTATTTGATGTTTTTGGCCTTTATTATATCCTAGACTTTTAAAATAAATATTGTTTCTGAAACAAAACTGCTAAACGAAACAAAATATTATGGAATATTGGATGCTGCTTTCCAACGTATTTTTGTATTCATTTACATTGGAGAGCGAAGGCTTTTCACAAAAAAATATTTGGTGAAGGCGATTTTGATTTTGTAAAGGATCACATATGTATGCATTTATGGGTTTTATATAGTGTCGCAGTTAGTTCTCAATCAAATTGACCTTTTTCTGTGATATTTTTTTAAATACTGTGAACTACATGGGGTTTCGTAGGAATATGAACCCGTCAATGCATATTACATGCTTCTCTTAAAGATTTCAATTGTGAGCACGCTTATATTGTAACACAATTTCCAAACAGTATTGGAACACTTTTGAGTCCGATATCGAACTTCGTGATGGGTGTTATTACGACCCGAACAACACCAGTTAGTCATTCATACTCATTTAGATTATTATAATTTTAAGCTCCATGACTCTACGTTATTATGTTACTGGATGATCGGTTAATGAATTTAGTCTTCGAACGATTGAATTAATTACAGTAATCTAACTTGGTTGAGACAAGATAGATGGAGAACATTAGGAGAAAATCCACTTCTTGTATTATCGTCACGCAATAACTTTATTGTGAAAAAGAACCGAGAAGTTATCAAATGTAATTATTTTAATGGCATGAACTGTGAGATAAAATTCCCTCGTAGAACCTTGTCACGAGGATAGTAAGGGAATTATCAAAACTAACATTACCTCGGTAATTTTTGCTGTTATTTTTGCTGACTTTTAAAACCATGTAGTCTATTATTTTATTTATTTAACATTTGCTCAAAAATGTACGCTGGTTATTATTTTTATAAAAAATTGATCCTCATGTATCACTTGTTTATTAAAGTTACTCAATATTAAATGAATTGGACGTTACTAGTATCATTCATGAAAGGTATAAATAATATTTCTAGAATAACTGTCGTTTTTGATGTTTCACCGTAAAATTTGGTCAAATGCGAGATTCATGAGCGCGCTGTACTTACCTGGGCATTGCTAATAGTACATACATATAATAGAATATTGATAGCTCTCCTCAGTTCGGTCATAAGCCCAGCTACTTAGTCCACAGTTAGCAACACTTTTGTCTTAGGTATTAGCTTTGTATAATAGTAAACCCTATGTTGACTCTATTCACTTTCCTTTCCTTTTCTGCTTTGCTCTTGACTATCTTGTTACTAGAGTGCAGATTATGAATCGATTAGCGTTGAATTCAGCTGGACAATTACCTATATGTAATTCTATTGAAGGTGCTTTCAGTTAAATACAGGTAGAAGTGCTGCGTCCAAGTTAGGATCCACTGAGACAAGGTCTTCATAGTTAACTGTAAGAAGGTTTTGGTAAATTAATTGTAATTTCAACTGATCAAATTTATTATGATCAAATCAGATTGTCAGTTATTAGTATCGTTCCAACTTCAAAAAACTCCGGAATTTTAAACTCAAAATATAGTAAGAAATGATATTTCCAGGCTAGTGATCAGTGACATAGACAGTCAATGTCATATACCAGTTCAAATGTAAGAAAAGTGAATGTGTCTTAATAATTGTTTCATTGATAAAATTAGAATAACCCTTAAGCACCGACTAAATGCTCAGAAATATCAAGGTAAATCTCAATTTATTTACAAACTCAAACATACCTTTAAAGAAAATGTTGATGACTGCTTTGGATTAAAACTATTTAATAGAACTGTAAGTTAGATGATTGAAACTTTCTACTTTATAGTTCATTTAATCTTTATGTCTGATACCACAAACTTGTTTGTGTTAGAAGGTTAGAAAAATCGCAGGAGCGTGATTACGCCAATCAGGTTTATTTAAGTGAACACATTTTTGGTTATAGTACAGACACCAATGTTTACATGGCAACGGCAGGCACAAGAATGAGACCGGAACCAGAGAAGGCACTGAGAAAATGGTTCTCTACCACTAGCAGATTCTAAACGCATTCTGTTACAAGAGTATTCATCACAGCGTTACGCAACGCATTAACCTTAAACATGTAAAAGTCGAACACATTCAAGGTGGAACATTTAAACATTCAACACTCCTTCTCACATTGAGCGTGCTTCTCAAAGAAAACTACACCTAGCTTCCTTCTCAGCCTAGAGAACTTCTTGGCACTTAGGCCCTTAGTAAATATTATATATCAGGAAGCATATCATTCGAAGGACAATACACGAGATCAACTTCCTTATTCCCCACAAGATCACGAACATAATGAAATTTGATATCAATATGCTGACTTCTACCATGATATTTGGGATTCTGGGCGAGACAGATGGCGGATTGGCTATCTTGATTTACAACCATGGGACCACCTGTTTTAAACTCCAAATCATCAAGCAGTTGCTTCAACCAAATTCCCTCTTGGTTCAACCAGCTAGAGCAACATATTCAGCTTCAGCTGTTGAGAGAGCAACACAGGACTGTTTGACAGATCGCCAAGTTATCACTGAGTTACTCAAAGTAAAACAGTAACCCGAGGTCGACTTCCTATCACTTCAGTCACCAGCCCAATCCACGTTTGAATAACCAACACATTTATTCGAGCAATTACTTTATAAGATACTTAACTTGGAAGTACCTTTCAAATATCTAAATATTCGCTTTACACACGTCCAATGATTCTAACGAGGTTTTGAACAATATTTAGCAACATTATTTACAGCAAATGTGATGTCAGGACGCGTTCTTGTCGACAGGTACAAAACACTACCTACAGCACTTTGGTACAAGTCTTTGTCACATTCCTCAACTTCATCTGAACTTGTTACAAGGTTCGTATTAACATCTACAGGAGTAGCAACAGAATTTGCATTATCCATGCCAAACCTAGACAACAGGGCCTTAATATAAGCAAACTGCTCTTGGAACACTTAATTTTTAGTCTGCATCCCACTTACACCTGAGAAATAGCTAAGTTTTCCAAGATCTTTCATTATGTACTTGGCACTGAGGCACGATTTTACCTCATTAATTTCATCAAGACAGTCAGATGCTATAATAATATCATCTACATACACATCAATAATACACAATCCCTTATTAAAATCACGGGTATAGATACAAGCATCATTTTTGGATTGTTTGAAGCCTAATTGCTTCAAATGACCATCAAGAGAAGTGTTCCAACAATTAGGAGACTGCTTCAGTCCATACAGAGATTTATTCAATTTACAAACAAGATTTTCTTTGCCTTCTGAAAGAAAACCTTCCGGCTGGGTCAAGTAAATTTCCTCACTGAGCTCACCACTCAGAAATACAGTAGCCACATCCATATTATGAAGCTGCAAATTATGGTTAGCTGCAAGAGTAACACAGCACGGACTGACTCAAACCTTACTACAGGACTGAAAGTTTCATCATAATCAACTCCAAACTTTTGAGCACACCCCTGAGCAACGAGCCGAGCCTTGTACGAGCAAACACTTCTATCAAGACCAGGTTTTCTTTTTAAAAATCCATTTACACCTGGTTGGTTTTTTGTTTTTTGGACACTCTACGAGAGATCAGACATTGTTTGTATTCAATGATGCCATTTCCTCCTCCACAGTTGCTTTCCACAGTTTGGACTCAGGCCCATGAAGTGCTTTTTCTACATTTGCAGGAACATCAAATTTTTCTTGAGCCAAGCACACCCATTCTCCATATCTATCAGGAGCAGCTCTGTTCCTAGTTGAACGACGGAGCTCCAACTCTCCTTCTGAATCCTCATGTTTTTCTTCTTGATGGAAAGAGCATGGAACACACTCAATCTGTTTTGAAGGCTCCTTCTCAAGTGACATACACTGAGATTCATTAAAAATCCCATCTTTAATTAGCAAGATCCTTTTCACATTAAAATCATACAGCCTGTATCCTTTAGTTCCTCTGTCATACCCTAAAAGAACACAGGTCTTGCTGTTTGAGTCAAGCTTCTTTTTTTCATCCTTGGGAACAAGTGCATAAGCCATGCACCCAAAAATCTTGAAATGCTGTAGAATAGAATAGAATAGAATGAGGCTATAGGAACGAACCTTCTGGCCCATTCTTGGGTCGGATAATTACTTCGATAATTATTCGGTTGTTTACCCAAGTTCCATGCCGTATTTCTAGCCGCGTCAACCATGTCGGCAGCGGGATTCGAACCCGGGTCTTTCTGCTCGCAAGCAGATTCGCTCATCAGTCGACCAAGCTGGTGAACTATGTGTACTCGTTGGGCTTGTGCCCATTCAAAGCCTGATAACGAGTCAAATTTTTATGAGCACTAGTAGGGCTCCTATTTTTAACACACAGCAATTGTGACAGCTTCAGCCCATAATGTTTTGGGCAACTTTGAGTCAGACAACATAGCTCTCACTGCTTCAAGAACTGTTCTGTTCATGCTTTCAGCACTTCCATTTTGTTCAGTGGTCTTACGTACAGTCCTTTGATGAACAATTCCATTTACATTCAGATATCTCTAAAAATCAGTCGACACATACTCTCTACCATTGTCTGTGCGCAGGATTTTAATTTTGTGATCATAGTGATTTTCAACAAGAGCTTTGAACTCAGTGAACACCCCAAAAACATTACTCTTGTTTTTGATAATGTACACCCAAGTGTACCTAGAATAATCATCAATGAATGTTACAAAATAACTACCACCTCCCAAAGAACAAGGATTAGTTTTTCCACGAACATCACTATGGATTACCTCTAGGGCTGACGCACTTTTCTTTGATCTACTCTAGAAAAAGGAAGTCTATGGCTCCTGCCATCACAACCGGCCTTAAAATTGGCCTGCCATCACACAGAGTAAAAATAATAGAAATTGCAAGGTGTTTCTCAAGCAATTCACCTAGATGGAGAAAGCAATGGGCAAGGGTTTTGTAGCAGTGGTTGATAACTTCCTTTGGAACCATAGGACCCAAAAATGTTGGGGTCACGTTGACACTCCAATGGAGAACTACAGTAAATTGGGGTAAAAATTTATATCCCTGACGCTCATTTTGATAAATTCAAGAACATGGATGTGCACTCGTGAAAACAAAACGAGTGCTCCTACCAGGAAAAACTGCAATTTAAAATCCACTACTAAGGGTCGAGTAACGAAAACATGAGAGGATAGAATATTTTGAGTGATTCGTGAAAGTAGTTTACATTATCTACAAAAATTGCAGGCAATTACTCAATCATAGAATTTTGTTGCCCCTAGTGTGTACTCTTGAAGTATATCAATACTAATTTTGACCAAAATATATTTTATTTTTGGGTATTGTGTGAACCAGAAAATAAAAATTCACAACTTGTTCTAATAGGTTTAAGTAAATTCCAAAAGCATCATTATTTTGAAACTTTAAAAGCATGAGGAAACATCAATATTAGTGTTTTTTTCATACTTTCTAGTAATAGGTAATTAGGAAATTTCATTTGCTACTCAGGGACAATCATCATGTTAAGCTGTGTTATTTGCCCCGTACTGTTTGTAATTATTCATTCTCGCATTCTCAAGAATGTATTATGATACCTACGTGTGTGTAATGTGTATGCCTCTCTGTGATGCATCATTATGCGTCTCATGTGAATGTTTCACACGGTGACACATGGTAGTAGAACGCCGCAGCACCAGGGAAAATAAATAAACAAGTGATAAGCCAGGGAACTTGAAGGGTCGTAAAAACACTGAGCACGACTGGTTAGCAATCCAGCAAAAATATTGACTTCAACGATCGCTCCAAGTGCGCTGAGGGCGGAGTAGGTTCGTATAAAACGTCAGGGTCGCTGAAAGAAACGGAACTTAGAGCAAAACTTTTGCAAGGGAAGGGGGTTATCTGTAAGTCCTCATGTAAGTAGTAAAACAAAAGAGCCTCTGCGTATAATTCTCATTATGACGTAAATTTTCCAGATGATATTAAACTAAATAAATGTAATACATATAGATATGATGTTTCCCACTATTCTGTCTGGCATTACTGAATGATCACATTGCTTTACTTAAATTTATTTTACTTGTTTTGAGATTAGTTTATCTTATTCGAATTGTGCCCGCAAACTGTTTTATACTACTGTTGATTTAGTTTCCCAATAGATATGTTTAACAATACACTACAATCACACAGTAGCGTTGACACGTCTATTTTTGATTTATTTTTTCTCAAATTAAAAGAAAACAGACTGGCGTGCAAACATTCACATGAAAGCTTCAAAGTTGCACGCAAGCTTCAAAGTCCTACTATAACGCTATCAAAGCTACACATCCACATTAGCAAGGTATATGGCTAGGTTATTCCGCCTGGCGTGAATTGCATATCCAGGTTTTACAGCACTGACACTTCGAATCCTAGCTTAAGATTCACGTTTTTTTCTTTTAAATGATTTAAAAATTAGCTATACTGACA
>VCRD01000193.1:0-15313 GCA_006783055.1 Trinorchestia longiramus | reverse complement strand
TGAAGAATGGCTTGCAATTCCTTTGGAAACAATTCACAAGTTGTATGAATCAATACCTAGGAGAATTGAAGCTGTAATTGCCGCAAAAGGCGGACCTACACCATATTAAATTATAATTTGTTGATTTTTGAAGGTGTTTCCATTATTTTGTCCACCACCTGTACTATAACGCTATCAAAGCTACACATCCACATTAGCAAGGTATATGGCTAGGTTATTCCGCCTGGCGTGAATTGCATATCCAGGTTTTACAGCACTGACACTTCGAATCCTAGCTTAAGATTCACGTTTTTTTCTTTTAAATGATTTAAAAATTAGCTATACTGACATTGCATTAACAATAACTGCATAATTTTTAAAATTCATTTTTCTAATGGTAATGGTACAAGATAATTCTTCCATGTATTATGGAAATGAACAACTTACGTTGAATTAACAATGAAATCAAAATTTTCTAAAAATGTATTCAAGTAACTGTAATCGATAATATAACATTAATAACAACAAGATAATTTTTAAATTAATTCCTGTAATGGTAATCGTACAAGATAATTCTTCCATGTATCATCGAAATTAAAAATTAGCATTACATTAACAATAAATATGTTATAATTCATAAAACTTTGACTAAAATAATATCAGAAATAGTCAAAAGTCGAACAATTCATAATTTCCTGCTGGTCACGTGTAACGTATTAGTAGCGTTTTCACCTTTCATGTTTTAGATATGTGTTCAATCCCCACATGAATGCTTCCGAGTTTGTCAAGGGGGACCACGACTTGGATGTCTTTTCGTACCGGAATCCAGCTGGACTCTGATCTGAAGCTGCTGGTTGATTATGTTCAGAGGTCATAAACATAAACCTGTGAAGATGTTAGCATTTGCAGGGAACGACTCTTTCAATAATTATTGAATGAGCATGTATGTGATTTCTACGTTATTAGTACTTTGTTGGCTACGCAACGGCTGTATATGGTTGCAAATGATTAAATGTGTGTATACGTAACTGCTGGACTGTGAAGGAAAAACACATTAAACAAGAGCTCAACGTTCTTCTCCTACAAAGACGTGATGAGATCTAACTCAAAAGCAGTTTAGAAAAATGGTTTGATATTTTTTCTTATATTTTTAATTAGTTGATTATTTAACGTAATAAAAATGGTAAGTACAAAATGATTGGATGTATGTACGTTGTGTACCAGCAGAAATACATTCAACCATAATAAGTCTAAGAAACATCTTAAAGCAAGTATGACTTTAAATAATACAAATATGACAATGACATTAAATAAAACGATGTCAAATGAGTACGTTATTAAATATATTTTGTAATGCTTGCCATATCACAATTAAGGAATTTAAAAGACATGAAAAGACTTTAAAACATAGAAAAAACTTAAACAGAAACTTGATATCTGATTCATACTTTGATCAACCGAAATATTATTGTGACGTATGTAAGAAAGAAGTGACTAATTAGTATACACATAAAAAGTCTTTGAAACGCCTCATAAATAGTTATGAATGTAAATTTAGAGGTCTCACAACGGCTATAAATAATAAATGCTTTGAATACTTAATCTCTCAAATTTCATCAATCGATCCTAGTGTTTTCATGCAAAATATCACCACTAAAATAAAGTAGGTTATTGAGAAACTAAGTTTTATAATATGAAAGTACAAATAAATTTAGAGGTACAGTTTTATAAAGTGAGGGTTAAAAAAAAGAAAACTGTAAAACATGGTTTAACTCTGGCAAATGTATCAACGTATCGAAGAAGTTTATAGACATCGAAAATTTGCGCAAAGAAGTAATAAAAAATTGAAGAATATACAAAGAATTCATCAGCTTGGATAGTGGATAAGGTAATAGATTTTAGCATTAGGATGGTCGAATAAAATCAAATTGCAAGATCTAGATAGAGCACGGGGACTTCAAATTGGCGTCCTCCCATATTCATGATATATTCCATGTTACTCTTCAGATTATCTAAGTGTAACGTATCATTGAAAAGCTACAGATATCAGCTAATTGCCATTGTTGAGTTTGAAACGATGGAACAAACATACGTGGAGTTATCTGAAATTTCCTCGACTGAGGCAGAAGTGAGATGCCCTTTCGTCATGGCCTTGGTTCACAACAACGGGGAAGTGGACAACAGAACCATTGCAACACGATTGGGGTGACATGAAGACCATCCAGCGTACTCGTAAGAAGTTAGAATAGAGTAAGAATCTCCATGGAGTTGTCACAAAGGCTCCAAAACTGTGAACGACCGCCGGAAGTCGAGAGGTGCGGATTTTGTCAAGAGGGTTGAGACTATGATCGTCAATGACCCCTCCAAGTCCATGAGGTCCATGGTTGCTGAACTGGGGGTTGATAAACGAACAATTCAACGCTGTGTGGACGAAGATTTGTAGTATAAAAGTTACAGAATGCCAAATGACCAGATTTTGACCCAGGCGACCTAGAACAGAAGGCTGTTCTAGTCCACCAAGCTCCTCAACAAGCTGAAGCACCCAAAGGTGTCCAACATGCTGTGGTTGTTCTCTGATAAGAAGAATTTCTGCCAGGACCAGGCCTACAACCGGCAGAACCATCGATGGATTGCTATGTGCCCCAAGGACGGGCTCAGAGTGATGAAGACCAAGTTCTCCGCCACGGTCATGGCCTTTGGTGTGATCAGCTCCGACGGGGATGTGATGCCGTCTTACTTCTTTGAGACGGGTCTCAGGGTCAATACTGAGATCTACCTGCAGCTTATGGAGACTGTGGTGTTGCACTGGATGGAGCAGGTGGCCCGGGACAGGTTCTGGGTGTGGCAGCAAGACTGTGTCTCCAACCACTCCCTCACCTAGCTGGAGGAGCACTGGTAGTACGGCCTCGTAACCAAGGAACAAGACAAGTGACCAAATATGATAGATCTTAATTCAGACGTAAGAGGTGTAAAAAACATTGTTCAATAGCTTTCGCAGAGCATCAGTTTAAACCAAAATGATGTTAGTTAGCTAACATTGACGCTACAGCATGAATAAGATAGGAATGTAATCTTAAAAGAAAAAAGAAAATACTTACCGAACGCGTCAACAATCTTCTAGCCATTCGACTTCGAGAAAATGTACATACATGAGATTTCAATTGATAAAAAATGTCTGGAGTTAATATATTTGGTGCAAAAATAAATAATAACTCTGCATCTTATGTAAGAGGTCCTCCAGGTATTGGATTTAAATACTCAGATGATGAGCAAAACTTTGATTTGAATAACAGAAAGCTTGCAAATATCTTCTATCCAGTAGAAGAAAATGATGCGGCTAGTAAAATGCATATTGACGAGTAATAACAAAACTAAAATTTTATTTTAAAAATTATGTCCAGAGAGGAGGGGATCTAATAAAGGAAAACCATGGATCACAATTAGAAACATTTCAGAGCTCATTTGAGGAGAAATTTGATAGATTCACAACTGGCCAGTTGCAAGACATGGAAATAATTGATAAACAATAGAATATATTAGAGAAGATGAAGCATAAGTAAAAAATGTTCAGTTAGATTTTGCAAAGCATCAGAGAGTTTTTGATGATTTACATTCAACCATGGGAAAATTTAGACAGTTCTTCTTTAAAATTGATGTAAATGTCGTTATAAATACGAATGAAACAGAACAAATGAAAACGTTATCTGATAGTTCAAGAGAGCGAATCGAAAGATTAGAAAGAAGTATGCGGCATGAGATTGCGGAAAATGTACAATAAATTGTCTGTGTAGTTGTAGAAAGAGCTCATCATAATATAAAACAGGTAGGACATATTTGTATATAAAAAATGAGAATCAGTGTATAGAAAAGCAACCTCATCAAATTATTTTAGAGAAAATGGTAGAGTTTATTACAGATGTTCAAAGAAAAAGTTGTCTTTAATTCAGGAACCATTACCCAACTGCAGATTTACTTTGAGCAGATTCAGAAAGTTAATCAAAACTCATAACTGAAATCAATCAGTTGGAGATTCTACTATTCGAATTACAATCAGTCTTATTAAATGTAAAAGACTATTTAAATTTATAGTTTAAAAAATGGACTATAAGGGAAACAGAAGTAATAAGAATCAACAAAAAAATCATTTTATTTTTCCAAGTATGAGGTATCTCATAATTGGAAGGTTTAACTGTGGAAAAACATCGTTGTTGTTGAAACTCCTATCAGAAAAATTTGTTGATTTTAACAGCATTTTTCTTTATAGTAAGTCAGTTTAATTAAAAAACCTTTTGATAAAGGTTTTAACCAATCTGAGGTAATTTAACTGTTTGAGAATGGAAAAAGTAATCTGATGAATCCCTTAATAATTTGCATAAAAAACGTACATTTAAATATTTAATAAAATATTTTGAAGAAACAGCTCCAGATTCGAGTGAAATAGATAAAAAAAAAACATTTTTTTTAGATGACATTTTTAGATGACAAAAAAGTCAAATTTCAGAAGACAATTTCTATACACGAGGAAGACATAACACTTGCAGTACTATTTATTTATCACAAAGTTATCATATATTGCCAAGACATACAATTAGGAAATATGTGAACGTGGTAATTCTATTTGAGTTACCTCTCATTGATATGAAAAGAGTTACATCTCACTGATTATAATGCTTGTGATATGTTTTTCCTTAAGTTCCGAGAACTGTGAAATGAAACATATAAAGTTCCGCACAGTTTGATAGTGATTTATAAAGATGTACATCCTTTATTAGGGAAATATTTTTATAATTTTAACCAACTTTATATACCTAAGAAGTATCTTGAACCTCTGGTGTTTAAATGACTTGATCGTTTTATAAATTATTTTGGTATTGTTAATAGAATGTTAACATGGCTAATTTTTAAGTAATCGTTGAAGAAAAACCGTGAATATGGGCTTTGAATTCGAACTCATGTTTGTACAGAGGTTGTGAGGCTGTTTGTTTGGGCTGATCCCACGGTGTCTCAGTGCACGTAACTTTTCTACATTCACATCTATCTACAAAATTTTAGTCTTTGGTACATTTAAGTCAAATATTTCTTGTTTTAAAATTACAGATGAAAACTTTTGATTTCACAACTGCGTGAAAATCTGTTCTCTATTAAATTGGTCCTCAGGTTCTTGTTCTATCTTTGCAGTGGTAGACCGCATCTTAATGACCAGTAACTGTGATGGTAGGAGTAGCAACATCAATAACATGAACATCTGTGGCAGACGCTGCAGAAAAACTTACGTTCTTTGTAGAAAGTTGCTAGCAGCTTCCGCCCACAGTGTCGCAAGTTGCCTGGTGAATATCTTTGCTTCATTGAGTCTGGAGAGTCGAGAAAAATGATGGCGCTGCAGGGAGTCTCATGTGAAATCTCAGATAGTTTCACAGCTTTTTCCTCACTTTCCAGACTGTGGCTAGACGATTATCATTCACAGAAAAAGCTTAGGTAAACCTGAGAAAAAACTGTGACCTTGGTAAAGATGTTCTGTAACACAGGATTCTGAAAAATCCTTTTACGTGGTCATTTAATTCAGCTCTTAGAAGGTAGATAAAATTCATTCAAGGATAAGTTTTGACTTTTGTTCAAATACGAACAGGTTTGGGACCTATACTCCTTGATTTTCAGCTGTTTAATTACTATTCAAATTGTAATCCTATCAGATGGAAGGAATGAACTTATAGAAAATGTGACTAATTTTAGCAGCCAAATCGTTCCTGTTCAAGGGTAAATACTTAAAGATGTATGTCCTTTGTTTTTTCCGTTTGTTAACTCATTTCAGAATAATGATTGATCAACGTGAAAAAATCTAATTTAAGAATTTGATTAATGATCCTCGTACTCGTTTAGGTTCAATCTCACAACTTCAACCACGTTTATGGAAGATAATAATTATTATAACTGACCACTTGAACCTTCGTCCCTATAAGGCTGTCAACCATGTTCAAACCTGGTTAAAATAACCTTCGATTGGTTGTTGATGAAGATACGAAAACTGAATAATATCAAAAAATGGTATTTAGATGTTTCTAATGATTGTGGTCATCTAGGTGTTGAGAATTAAGGTAATTTTAATAATTTAAATGGCTCATTTTAAAATTATTAAGTAAAAGGTGGTGGTGGGTAAGATATCAATTTTTCTAACTCCGTTATTTTTGTAGTGTTTGAGAGTCATTTTTACAGGATTATCCAGAGCATTGAATGAGGCTTACATATAACGCTCTGAATATAACAGCACAGTATAATATATTGCTATATGTCTTTCTTGTCCTGGTGTAGCATAAATTGTACTACCAACAGCGATTATTCCGAGTGACGTTTGGTAACGATAAACTATTGCGATCCTCGCACATATCTTGAAATAAAACTGAAGACAATAATTCAACATATATCTAATAGACTATAAATTGTACTTTAGTTTCTAGTTTGAGTTTGATTTATTCCATGAGTTGTCACAGTAATATATTAACTTCAAGAGACAGACGCAAAGTATCTGTAAGCATTTCTGTTGAGGAAAAAGACTCCGATGCAAATACATTAAAGTCGAAATATGGGGTGGTCCTTTTTTCATATTTTTTTGTTTTCACTGATCTGACCCTGCCACACCATTCCTTTTGTTAGCAAACACTATGTGGAATATATCATTGACATACATTAATATTTTGAGGGGGTGAATAGAACCGAAGTTCCTCTCGTATATTTATTTTTCAAGCTATGCTTATACTACAGGGTATTATATCTTTACACTACACTGGAGCTTTTGTGTTAGTTGTCACTTCATTCTATGAAATATTCCCTAAATACTATCGCATTTGATCTGCATGGGAATTATTTTCGTAATTATGGGCGAACGATTTTCGAACGTATGAAGTTCGAGTATTGCCTATTTCGTCAAATGGTTTCAGACATATGACACTTAACAATTAGGCAACATTGGAATTCGCACATTACTTCACCCAAACGTTTCTAACGTTAGTGAAGGGGTAGGAGAAAACTTATCCTTTCATTTTCCCGAATCTCTCCGGCATGCTAAGCATACTAATTCTGTGAGTACCGTAGTAATTATTGGCGACAGATGGACTCTCCTTGCTTTCCTTCAATTTATGTTCCTGTTCATCCTAAGCCTACGTAGAATATTCCAAGTTAGCTGCATAGGAACTTTGACAGTGAGCTTAACCGTGCTAGTTTGCGATCACCCACCGGAATGAGGATTGGCTACAGCTGCTGCTGTATGCACTCTAAATAGTAAACACAGTCTTTGTGTTTACTAGTGAACAGTTTATGTAAATGACACGAAAGGAACGATTCACTGTCATCATTCTGTCAACTTTCCAGATAAGCTAATGTCCATTGCAGTTAACGGAAGATAAACTCTTCCGAAACAGCGTTGTAAAAGTTTTGTCTCCCGTTCGATACAAGAAGAACCTTTTTATGGATGTATCAGACAGCAAGTCGGTGAAAAAAATTGTTTGGCTTCATGCTTTCGACTATTGTTTGTACTTTTTCGATAGTACGAAAAAACACCTCATTAAAGAGAACATTTTCATAGAATTCACGTCGCTTGTGCTCACACACAAGGTTGTTTTTCCAGCAAGAAGCTCATGTCTGCTTGTTACTGAACAGTACATCAACTATAATGATCATCTCTGCCAGTAGGGTGTAACATTCTTTTTGCTTTTTTATTGTCGATATGTTATACCTAAAACTTCTTGTAACAGCAGTGAAACAATTATTTTATTAACTACGTTTTTCATACGTTTTAAGCTGTTATAATAGATCCCATAGAATAATTTTTTTCTCATTTTTATCGCGTCCATTTTGAAGTTTCTGGTATGCAATACAATACATCGTCGATACAACATTCGTTTTATGAATTGTGCTTATTCTATTGCAGGAATATTTACTTTAATGCAATAAACATTAATACAACACTATAAGACATTAATTTACAGCATTCAGCTCTTATCCAAAATACTTCTCAAGTCAGTGTCGTCCATGTCAGGGAAATGGTTGTATCGGGGACAAGAAACAATCAGCCGCTTCATAATGTACATCTGCTGTTTCCTAAGCTATAAATAATTGGTGCTAGCTGCCACAATTTGCGAATCATGATTAAGATTTTCTGTTGTTTCATATATCAATTCCCAGAATTGAAGCTTGGCGTAAACACGAACACAACTCATTACATACGCACCCACTCATACGTACTTTACGTGTGTATGTGTATACAGTGACTGGTCGGCAAACTGCTACTTCGAAGTTGCACCTCTGTACCTATGTGCACGTTTATGTCAAAGCTCATTAGATTATGCCTGAAGTTGAACACGTGCTCTCACAACCGCAGAACCTATATGCTGACTTAGTATGATACGGTTGAAGATGCGCTGGGGTTTTTAAAATTAATATGGTTAAACTACAGTTATCCGTAATTTATTCAACTATAGCATGCACCCAGTTTCCCTGAATGAGTTTTAAAATTTGCCAATGATAAAAAATAAAAAAATAAAAAAAATTAAAGTAGTATACCTAAGTAGTGTAGTGAATGTGTAGTGTGTAATACAAATAGTCACTATGAAGAACATGGCTGAAGAGTAAAGCTAAAGAGCATGCGTATAATGATTAAGGTACGGAAGATAAAGTTCATAAATGGAAGAGTGAAGATGTAATACGTGAGCAGTAAGAGAACTCCAATTGCATCAATAAAAAACTAGAAATATGTACATATTTAAGTATAAGAGTGGTGGAGAGCATGACGGAAAATGAAGTTCACGCGAAAATAGAGAGGGGCCTGCATGAGAAGACTTCTAACATGTTTGTAAGGAAAAAATAAAGCTACAGAGCATAAGAAGACATGAGGTAGAGCACACGAACAGGAAGATGATGCAGTACTTGAGTAGACGAATTTAAGTGAAGCTCGTGAGGAGAGTACATAGGAAATTAAGAGGAGAAGTCATAGTAAGAAGCATTAGGAGCAATCACATTTGGTTGATATGAATTTCAAAGCGTGCCAGGGGAGAAATTCTATGAGATCCAAGGGATACTACAGTAGTAAGGATAAAACGCAGAACGCAAACAGAGAATCATTTATGTTAAACACGTGCTACTACCTATTTTCAGCCGCTTGATGCCATAAATACCACTGACTGTTCTTTCCGAGTTGATTTTCCCTTCTACTTCCAGCAAGTCATCGTTTTCTTTTAATATACCAAAGCTAGTGTTTGCAGGTAGGCAATTTTTTTTGTTCATGAGTTGTGGGTTACGGCTGGCTATAGTACCCACTCTCAATGCTCACTGCTCATCAAAACCTCTCGCTGTCTAAAGTCCAGTTTTTACTTATACTACTCACAGCATTCTCCATACCTCTTGTGAACCATTTCGTGTAACTTAGCGCCCACTCTCTACTACCCACAGTCGACCCCCAGCACTCAGCACTCAGCTGAGTCAAACACTCAGTTCTAGTGGGAAATCAGATGTTCTCTGAGTCAACTGGCTGGGCTTGCAGCTGCAAACACGGCCTTCTCCCCGAACAAACACTGCTGCTTGTTAGCGCGCTGCACAATAGAAAACCTCTTTTTTCACTCTTATTTAGAGCTTCACGGAAAAATACCCTTTGTTTATTCCATGGACTATCACATTTTTCAGTCATATTATCCTCATTTTGTTTCAACTGTTCATTAAACTATTTCATTCTCATCGCTGGTCTACATGTACCAGGAACTACAACCACGGGAGTCCAGCAGCACCATTACCTCATCGAAGACTTTCTTGTTACAGGGGTTCCTCGCAACCACTAAATGGTGCGTATTGTTAAATGTACCTTAGAACTGAATATTTGAAAGGCTGCAGAGAAGGGCTGATTCATATTTGACACGCCATTTATGTAAACAATCACAATGATAATGAGTTATTTCGCGGTGAAACACTTAACCAGTTTATTGTTAGTTTTCAATGCTAGAATTACTAGTCAATAGGAACAAATTTTCATAAATACTCGTACACTGGTGTTCAAAAAATTAACCAAGGTAATTTTCATTATTTATTGAACAAAAGTGGACAATTGTGAATGAAAAACCGTAGTTGAAAAACAGTACAGAACAATGCAACATAAGAAAGAAAGCAGAATAATAGCTTTTTACGATTTATGATCTATATGAAATTCAATTTCTTTTGAAAATTTTCAAACAACAGATTCTTTTAGGCATGCTCTTCATCAGCCTAAAACATTGTGAGGGAAAAATGCTTTTCCACTTGTTCTGCAGAGCTTCCCATAGCTTTTTTTGTTAGGTACATAAATGTATACCTGAAAGTGCATGAGAAATTATAGACTAAATATTCTCTGTAGACCAAATTGGATTGGAATCAGAGCTTTGCCCTGGTGTTGAAGTGGTTTTGAAAATGAAGCCAATACTTTTCTGTTAGCGATGTTCTTCTTACTTAGGAATGGCTTCCTGGCGAACTTTTTTGAGCTGGATTCGATATTTTTATTCTTCTTGATATTGTGGTTTTCGATATTGCGTTCCCGTTTGACGTTTTAAACTCTTTCGAGTAGTCCACAAAAGTTTTATTTTGATCGTTCAAAATGGCAATTTTCAGCCTGTAGTCATCCTTGACTGTTGAGGCTTCAGGGCGACCAGATCCTGGTTTCCTGAAAACAAATCCTCTTCTTTCGGAACGGAAATCGATTTTCTTCACACTTACCAACAATATTTATTTTTTTCGTTGTTAAACATAACACACAATCCCGAACAATTCTTATTTGACAGCCTTAATCCTACGCAAATGTTTTTTTATCAATATCCGTGCTCTTTTTCTACCTGTCATTTTCAGTGTATATTTATTATACAATAAACAAATAATCTAATAATCTGTAAAATTTTACATTATTGGTTTAATTTTAATAACTGAGAAAATGTCAATAATATTTATTCCATTTTACTAATAATTCATATCTATTACTAATATATGTATAATAATATTATTAATAGATCGATATTTTGTTTGATTGAAAAACTGCTGGCTCATTTTTTCAACACCAGTGTATGTTCTGAAACATTTTCCACGCTCTGCATTTTCTGTAGTGTTGACATATGTTAATATTTGAAAGTGAACATCTTATTTCTTATATTCCAACAGATTCATACAGATTTCAATTATATTGTGTCATCATTTTTCTCATTCTTTTAGCAACATGTTTGACAACTCATTTATATTGAGTCTTCCAGGTATTTCGTGTTAGTCATAGTCAGAGAGTTCACTCTAGGGCTTCTAATTAAACAGTTTTCTGTGCGACGACACAGAGAACTGTTGAGGTAGCAACGCTCTTACTTTTACACAATACATGATACCAAGAACAATCAGTCAGTATTTTATTTTCAAAACAGGCAAACTATGAGCTCGTGTGACGTAGCTTTTATCGAAATGAACAGTATATCTGAATTAAGTTGAAAAAAGTTAAATGAAAACAAGAAATCACACGGTATAATTTCTGCAACAATAATTATATTTTTCAATCGGTGATCATGATCTGTCGTTCCTTCAAGATTATAATGACACGCATTTTTTCAAATATAATAATAATAAAAACTATAGAAGAAATTAAAAGGTTCTTTTATGTAACACTTGAACATTCTGACGGTGACAAGCAATAAAGCTGTTGAAAAAAAAAATGTATTCAATTTTACATTGAACGCTCTGGGGAATCAATATACTCGTAAATAGATGTGCACAGTGTGCATTACTCATGGCCAATCAAAAATACTTAAATCTTCAGCCAGAATAATAGAGCACGTTAGCCAAAGTGCCTAGGCTGAATAGGGTGTGATGGCTTATATTTGAACATCAGGCATTCCACGAAACGGTGGGATGTTTTAAGATCGTCTTGTATTGGTGAATATTTTCTGAATCGATACAGTAGCTGTAAATAGGTTCAGGTGCTATACCCATCATCGATGACTAACGATTGATATATTTGTGATGCTGCTTCACACGCTTGAATTACATATATGTGTTACACATTCATCTTCATTAAATTGATACTTCTTAATTGCTCAAATTCGTGCAACACATGTAGTCATTTAAAATGTGGTAAAGCACGTAGGGCAATCAACGATATATGTGCATATATATATATATATATATATATATATATATATATATATATATATATATATATATATATATATATATATATTTATTAATACAATACGTCACTTACAGCTAGGTGAATTGAGTGAACGGTGCACTGCTGGTTTAAGAGTGAAGTTCTGCATCAAATTTAATCAGCATAGAATTTAATCTATTGTACACCTTACTATGTAAGTATTTAAATCTAATCCAAATTCTTTTAGGTTAGTAGAAACTATATCTAAAAGTTTTAAACTGTTCACCAATCCATTTAATTTAACAATTCCTAGTGACCAATGCCTTGTATAGTCGTTTATATTTATGTTGAGATCTCGTTTGTTTTGAATTGACGTATATTTATCTAAAGTCAGAAAATTCCTGAGATTCTTGATTTGATTTGATTGGGGAAATAAGACAGTAAATCTTGTCCTTTTTCAACTACGTAATTTAAAACCATATTTTGGATGCAAGAGGCATTGGAAGTAGAAGATTTTTGATAACCAAATTGTTGAAAACTCTCTTGAATGAACAAACTTTTTGCAATTGCGTTAAAATTAAAGACATCTTGACTGGCTAGCTTTGCAATGTTTCCTTCTATTTTTCATTCTTCAATTTTTTTTGTCCTTTTTAATAATATATCTGTCTAGTAGAGTGTGAAGAACGTTCAAATTATACGCGAGGGAGGAAGTGGATCCACCGGCACATTTCACAACTTCGTCGTATACTCGTATTTCTTGTTTTTCATATTATGTCGCACCAAACATCTGACCGTTTTCTCTTCGGCATGATGTAGGATGGATACAAATGGAAAATATAAATTTTATGCTGACGATAGTACTTTTCATTGAAATACACTCCCAAGAACTAATTGAAGCAGACGACCACAATTTAGGTATTTTCTGCACTTCTAAAATCTACATGAATGAGACTTTCAAAAATAATTTTTTTCATTAAGTTTTCTACAATATTAAAAGACTTCGTAAAAGACTATTAAATGTAATAAATTAATAGAAAATATTATGAACATTCACAAAGGCACTACGAAATTAAATAAAAATTAATATAATGTCAATTTTACACAATTCTTTTCCTGAATTTACCTGAATGTATATTATTCCCATTTGATCTTATCATCAACATCTGCTTTCCTCTGACAAAATATTATAATTATTTAGTATTATGAATTTGAATAATCTACGATTATCCGGCTATTAAACTAAAAAAATTAACCGGTTTCACCGATTATTAATTTTAACCGGTTTAATTTTAACCGGTTACAAGGCTTACTGATGAGTAAATATCTTTGTTGTGTTGATGATGCTAATCTTGAAATGGCTAAACTGAGTGTGAACAAGAGTTCATTGATCATGTACTCGTTAGTTGTTTGAAGATGAGTAACGACGAGATACAATTTTTTATGCGGAGTGGAAAATGATCTTTTTGTGAATCTATTTATCAAGAATCGGGCGCCTTTCATTAAATTACACAATGTACCACAGTTTAAAAAAAATAATGTTTACATTCGCTATTTTGCCATTAAATTCGAAGGACACATTTGTTTCGACCTAATATTAGTAGTTGTTTATTTACTCCTAATTTATTTCCTCGTTATCTACAACGGTTGATTCAACCTATTCTAGTATTTTTGGGATACTTACACTATGTTTGTTGCTTTTTCATACATTGAAAGTTATTTATGAAGTATAATATAGTTAGAAGAAAAATTAACATTCGAACTATGCAGTGTATATGCCGTGATAACTCTGTTCTTTAGCTTAGAAGTGCTCTGACGATCGAGATTTTTTGGAGTGTATACCTTCATATCATTTGACTAGAGACTATATAGAATCTCGCATCATTGCAGCATTCCATCATCCATGGTATCTTATCTAAATTGTTTTGATGTCCTAATGAAATCTCCCATCATGTTTTTCAGTGACATCACCCAAGTTTTGGGGAAAAAATAAGGCAAAATTACAAAAAATGAGCCATTAAGGACATACGATAACCAATTTCCTTAAAGTTCATAAATAATAAAACATAATTTTCAACTGTAGCTGTGTTAACAATGCATGTGGTCATCAATGTATGCATATTTGTGTATTGGAATTTCCCTATGAATAAAATATGAGCATCCAGTTGTGTGTTGCCAGGCAATTAATACTAGCAGTGTTGTGAGCAGCGTAGCCTCTTCTGCACGTTCTAATAAGAGTAAGTGCTCGGACAAATTTTGAGATGAGTATTTGCTACGATAAGACATGACGAATGATATTTGCCACGTTGAAATGCGTGGAATTGTATTGGCGCGTAAAAAGTAAGGATTAAGATGGAGCAAGGAGGAAATGAAATCGTCCCGTGATGTAAGAACAAACTGAATTGTCTGAAAAAAAAAGTTAGAGAACGACCGTAACGACATTAAATTTGTGCTAGTGAATACTGCTTAATTGATGTGTAAAATGAGAATTGTGTAACTCTTGAAATAGCAAACATAAAAAAATGTTCTTTAAACACAGGCTAGAGTAAGTATGAAGAAGTAAACATAAACATGTTAAGTGTGTTAGCGACATAAGATTGAGATTATTTCTCACTGCAATAGTAGTGAATTAATCGAATTATTTCACCAGCCTTACAATTATAACCGATAATTGGGTACGTAATAAATGTGTCCTATAGTTAAGACTTGATTTTGGGATTATTGTATTATAAAGTTTGCCTTGGTTTAATTGTTAACGAGTTGAATGCGCAAATAGCTAATATGCCGGATCGTGAAGAGAGAGCTTATGTTTAGTGTATCGTTGCGTGAAGTGGGTGGATGAATCAATTGTGAATCCTTGACGGTAGTAAATGATAGATCATTCGTAAAATATGCAGTGTTGGAGTTGCTTTGCAAATAATTGCGGCTACAATTGCGATTGTAACTTTTTTAGTTGCAGTTGCAGTGCAACTATTTTTGAAGAGTTACGAATTGGGTTGCGGCGCAACTGTTTCGAAGAAATTTCACCGCAAGTAGCACCCGGAACTTTGAAAAGTGTAAGTTGAAAACAATAATTTAAAAATTGATAATTAAAATTGAATAATTAGTTAAATGAACCTTTTGAAGCGACCCAAGCATGAATAAAAAATGGCATTGGAAATCATGAGTAGGGTAGTGTGGGGGCAAGTCGGACATGGGGGCGACCCGTAC
>VCRD01000192.1:268134-424713 GCA_006783055.1 Trinorchestia longiramus | reverse complement strand
CACTGCGCACTGAAAGTAATACCGCAAACGATGAATAGGGAAGTAATTTTTCATAATTGCCACTGATGAACCTCAGCAACAAAAAGAAGACATATTGCAAAGAGACCACCTGTTCAAGACAACACCTGATCATTCCTGAATGTCCAGAGGAAACTAAAGTGAATTAAAAGATGAACTTGTGCAACGCAAGCCTGAGACTGCAGCGGAGCACCCTGAGAGCGTGACATGTTAGGAGGTAGAGAGACTTACTGAGAGGCCTACACGCTGCTGCTGCTGCTGCTGCAGATCACCAAGCTTCTAGTCCACAGAGTCGTGATGCTCAGTTACTGCATGACTGCATCTTCATTCAAAGTTTCTCTAAAAAGTTAAACGAACGTATCCGAAATACTTGTTCCACAGTGTACTTTTCCCCGTTTCAGCCGAACAACATACCAGTTAACACGTTGCCTCCGATTGCCTGACTGGTGTAAATCTTCATTTTGTACGCATAGTCACTAGAAGGATCTGAAAAAATTACAGAACGTAACCTCAGTGGTACACATACGTACCACTTCGGAGTCAACGTGTTAAAAGTTAAACGAACGCATCCGAAATATTTGTCCTACAGTTTATTTTTCCATGTTTTAGCAGAACAACAATAATCACCAATTGTTTAGCTACTCTACAGTTTATATTATTTAATAAATTACCTTCAATTTTGAAGCTAATTAACGAATAACATACGAGTACCATCTCATAAATTTTCCAATTTAGGTTGCAAGGAATGGACTCTTCAGGCTAAGTGAATAAATTTTAGTAAAAATTTACTCATATCTCCTTGTCACATTGTAATTCACCTTACATAAAAACGTCATTTTATGCTTCAGCTAAAATCAGTTAAAAAAAATAAAAAACAAATTCTCACAGAAAATAAGTGGAACGACTCCAGTCAAACTCATTTCATCATGCAAGTGATAAAAAATTCATAATCAAAGTATTAAATTACTCGTGTTTCAACCACACGAGATCATGAAGAATTAAAAATTCATTACCAAATCTGTAAAATTCAACTTGGCGGAATAATTCCAGCAGGTCAGATTAGACAAATACCCAAATGTGCCACTAAACTATGCTCAGAACATTAGATTCTACACTCAGAATACGCTTAACATTACACAGATATCACTGGAGCTCTGGCTTTAATTTTCTGCCTATCCAGTTGAGCTTCGCTACATTCTTTAAATTCTTTGAAGCAATATTCTCATTTTCTCGCTTAATCCTGCTATCCACGCCGGATGTACAGAATTAGAAAACAAGCATCATAAAAGAATGTCAATTTATATGTAGTGGTTGAATAGTTTGCAAATTCTCTGTACCGATTCGAGTAAAACGACAAGAAAATAACTAACGTATTCCGGATACACAAAGAAACACAGCTGTGCTCGAAACTAAGGCCGAATTTTAGTTTTCCGTGCGTTGTTGCTTGCAAGGAGATAATTAAGTCGTACAGCAAAGATTCAGGACTGCAAAGAACATGGAAGTTTCTCAATTTGAAGTCAGTTCATTGAAGAAGTTTTGTTCTTTTCAAGTTTGCAGAGTTGAAAATAAAACGTTCCCAATTGAAGACATCGCAAAAGAAGGTATCGATTATGAAGCATGGACTTGTTAGTGTGGGCAAATATCTTAGAAATTATTTCAGGACATGAAACTTTCATACAAACTAATATTTTTAATTACTGTACAGGATCCAAACACTACGAGGTGATATTACTCAATTGTATCACATTTAAGGATTCGCATCCAACGTCAACTAGACGCTATTAAAAAAATCAATTGCTTGCAATTATGCCTATTCTTGCACGAAGGAACTATTAATGCCAGCATAATTTGCAGAAACTATTAATGCCAGTATTATCCAAAAAACTAATAATGAAGTCATTATGTTAAGAAACTATTACCAACGGCATTATTCCTTCTATTTAGTTAATAAAAACAGCTTGAAGATGCTCAACCACAATCCAAGTCACAAACTCCCTATGCAGATAACCAGCTAGAATTCTATTCTCGAGTTCAACATATTCTAGAAAAAGACTCGACTTTTTAAGCCTATTAAGTAAACACAATGCTAGTTTCGTAAGCCTATTAACACGTTAACTCCGAAGTGGTACGTATGTGGACCACTTAGGTTAGGTTCTGTAATTTTTCAGATCCTTCTAGTGACTATGCGTACAAAGTGAAGATTTACACCGGTCAGGCAATCGGAGGCAACGTGTTAAGTAAACACAACACTAGTTTCTTGAGCCTATTAACTAANACTAAACACAATGCTAGTTTCTTAAGCCTATTAACTAAACACAATGCTAGTTTCTTAAGCCTATTAACTAAACACAATGCTAGTTACGGGCACAAATTGCTAGTCATTTACACAGCATAACCACACACAATTCTGTTGTACTTTATAGAATTTACATTCATGAAAAAGTGCACAAAAATTAGCTCAATTTGACTAACCACAAACGTAACATATGTCAAAGAAGATTAACTTTCTAACAAAATATTTTTGACTTCAGCCCACAAGATAATTTTTAAAACACTTACCTATTTAGCTTCATATTTTAGTTTTTTCCCCTTGTCTTCAATGACTTGGATGCATTATTCTTAGTTCAAAGTCACTGCTGCTGCTTCTTCTATTAATGGTCAAAAAAATTACTATTACTCACATTTGAAGTGACCAAGGCACGATAATAAAAATTAAAGTACGTCTTGTTTTCTTGAAAACTTGTTCGGTTCAGAATATTTGTGCTTAGCACATTTAAAAAAAACAGAAGGTGCACTTCACTTATCTACTCATACTGAAGCTTTGTAAAGCAGTTCCCTCATCCATGAGTTACTTGCCGGCGAGGGCGGTATGCCAGCCAAGGGGATCATTTGTCAGAGCTTCGTAGGTCCTCACACCACCATTGCAGCCGTGCCACTGACTGACCTGACCTCTCTCGCCGAGTCTCTATGTTGCAGACGACAGTTTTCCGACTAGGGTCTCGGGCATTCAGTGGGTGACTAGAACTTCTTCCGGAGCTCCTCCTTAGTAAACAATGAGATTCTCCATGGGTGTTGTTAGAGTCCTCCGTAACAACAGCTTTTTACTCCTGTTATGCATTCGCTGTTGCTCAAGCTTCTAGGGCCACAATAAAATAACAGTACATCTGTGGGCTCATTTACGCAACTCGTTGCTCATTTATTTTAAGAATTCTTACAATGAAGGTATCAATGGTACTCCAAGTTCTTGAAACATATCCTGATTGGTATTAATCAATAAATGTTTCATGTTAAAAAAATACATCAGGTTGACAATAAAGTTCATGAATCGCATTGAGCTTACATACATATAAATGTAGTTTTATTATCTTAGATGTTGTTTTACACTTAAGGGCAAAATTTACATCCGTGAGCAACAAAAGCTATTCCTCTTTTAGAAACAATAACTAATATGAAAATTAAACGAAAGCAAAACCCACGAATTAACTGATGTTAATGCGAACAACTGATAAACTTTATATTAGATTCATTGAATATCTGAATGATATACATTGTCACGCACGTTGTTCAAAACGATTGTGGGATCAGCACACTTACATGGTGGAGATCAAACTCAAAGAATTTTATTCCAAAAATTACTAGGTGCGCACGATGTGACTTCCATAACATTATGTCCATACGTGTTTTCTTGCATGTATTTACTTACATTCTGCTATCAGAGTAGCACAATGGCGTGTAGTCCCGTGTCCAATGCAGTAAACCAGGGTTCAAATCACATCACCGAAATCAGTTTCTGATAACCATCGGTTGACTCGAGAAGGATCCGCCCTATCTGCAACGCAGGGCAACTGGTTACTACCATTGATCAAACTCATCTAGCAGCCCTACTAGCCTCTACCTCAAGTCACGCTACAGCGTATAGAAGCAGGTAGTGGTGGGAAACTAGTTAAGATGTTGGGTGTACCATCACTAGTCATAACATAACGTCGAGAACTGAAAACCCGAGCCCAATACAAGTACTGTACGATCTACCGCCCTAGCGTGAATTTCAACGCAGAATCGACAACGTCTCATCGCCACTCTCGAGCATTTGCATTCTCCTGGTCTGAAACAGACCAATTTTTTGATTTTCCTGATAAAATATAGGCCCTGGATGACCATTTTATCGCAGCAGTTATACTGTGCTCAGCATAACTCACACTTATTCCTCGAAGACGCTGTCCTCCAGGACCGTATAAGAGATCGCTTTACCTCCCTCATGCACCACACAACGGCAGGTCTCTCCTCGTCATCTCGAAGACGCCATATTGCCTTCCTGGTCGAGGATCACTGCTGTACGCCATTGTGGTTCCGCATTTACGGCCAGTGCTAATGGCTATAATCCTGCAGTTGCTGCAGTGTTCTTGCTGCGTCTGTTAGATAGCTTATTCGAACGGCGAGGGTGCGAAATTTTAGAAGGCCCAAGGATTTTTGCACCAGAGGAAGTTTGTGAATTTAACGGCCTGGTGTTGAATAGGTTGAACAACGTGGCTGAGAAATCAACAACGACGAGGGTTGAATGATATTTTAATATTGAGCTTTGCAGAATAATTTCTGAAATGGTGCAGAAAGTATGTTAATAATGAATAAACTTGCCGTTTAAAATTTCCTGGCAACTACAATGTCATCTGAGCTACAGGGTGGACATATTTTAAAGTGTGGAGCTACATTTCTGATGGTTTACTAGTATTATAATATTAACATTTTAAGTATTGATGCTAGCCATAAATTCGATTTCTTGATGATTAAGAAGACTGCAATCTTATCTGGTATTTATTAGGTATTGGAAGAACCAGCCCGTATTTTTTGTAAAATGAATTCATTTACGACTCACTAATTTATTATTCATAAAAATATCATTCCTTACAATGAGGCATTTGGATAAATCTCAGAGATCACGCAAGAAATAAAAAGAAAAGAGGGTCAAGATCAGGATTAAAATATGAACAAAAACAAAAGTGACTTTATGTTCTGAGATATCGCCCTGCAAGACAAAAATAAAAGGAGATAATTTCAAGCAAATAACTTAACAGTTACCGTATTGCAGCACTGCAATGAATAGCTTAAGAATAACTACATTGTTGCACCGCAAGGAATAAAGAATACAACTAGTTTCAAGAAATGATCGTAGACGTTCCTCTGTAAAATAGATTACTTTTCGAAGAAATATTAATTTCTACATCCCTAATTCATTGCTTCATATGCATCGTTATAGATGATGACTAATTGTATCCAGCGTCGGTGAAACGCTGGTTCACAATCCCATTTTGCAATATACACCTCAATGTCACTTTGCCAGGTGTCTCGTCACTAGCAGCATTTTTTATCACGTCTATCACGTCACGTACAGGCGACGTCACGTCACGTACAGGCGACGTCACGTCACGGTTCGACAGCCTGTGCTTCGTTTGTACCCTAGTTATTGAAGCATTAAACAGCTTATTTCCTGCATTTGCCTCGCGCGCACGAATAGTTTTTTATTTATTTTTCTCGTATTTGACACTTAAAGAATTAGCTTCGCTTGGGTGGGTTGTGTAAACCCAAAGCACTCAAATCCTCCAGTAAATCTCCCTCATATTTAAACTTAGTGCGAAACGCACATTCTTTTCAGACATGAAAATAAATACTTGTTAAAAATGCAATTGTTTCTTCAATGTGTTATGTAGACACGGTCCACTTTGGAAAGCATCTTGAATTGCATTATCAGATCAAGCAGCCGTTGATAAATTATATGTTGTACGTTGATTTTTAGAGTTTATATATCTTAACTTTTTGTTCTCGTTGTTTTCAGTTGAACATGTCCTTCGAATTCGAGCATACCAATCACTTACATTTTTGTTCTTTCTTAATTCACTTCATCTGCTCGAAGGTGACATTTTTAAGTGCACTCGTTATCGTGCGCAGAGACAACCTTAATTTCTCAGTACAAAAGAGACCACAGATGTAAAAAATCCTTCAAAGTTCGACTAAAGAACATCATGCACCGGCTGGTGCGGTAGCCGGACGGAAAGAGTGTTTGTTATCCGCAAACTTCCAAGTTTGGCTCGGTCCGCTGTGCTGGTAAACTATGGATGTCCGCCTGCAACAGCCCGGTGCCAAGATCCTTTAAAAGAGTTTTTTGAGTATCTTAATCTCCTTTATTTATAACGACCACTTTCCTACTTTACTGATAGCTTTATTATGCTATATCTCGTAGAAAATGATTCGTCATATCATGATATTTTTCGCTGAATTCGCTTTCTAATTCTTAATATATGTTCGTTCATATGTCCGTATTCTATCTATGAAAATATTACTGCTAAGGTATTGACTTCAAGGTAATATCAGCCTTTCTTTTCTATTTTTTCTTTCCGTTTCTTATACTGTACGTACGTTACTACATTATCCTGCTGTCCTACTCTTGAAACATTCCTACAGTATAACGAAGCAAGACCTTAAATATGTATATACTAATTAAAATTATGTATGAAACTGAAGTTTCTTCGCCAAAGCCCAATTTTTCGCTTTAGAACAGGGTCACAAAAAAGATTATTAAATTAAATTAGGTTTAACGATCATAATAATGTACCTTGGATGCGTCTTCTCCCAAGAAGTGGGATGGAAAACCCCCAAGGGCTGGACCCAGTCAAGCCCTCTTGCTCTCTATGTAATCTTTATTTCTGCACATTTTTCTTTTGATTCAGAATTTTTCTGATTCGCCTCAGTCACGTCCCTGGTGACCGATTCACGTGATAGTAAAGGGTGTAATTCCCTCGTGCAGCCTGATGATTTATTAAGGATATTTAGGTGGCAAAAACGAGTAAGTCTCGCACTCTTATGCAATTTGGCCTCAAAAGTGAGAACATTGAAGACTCTCTTTTTTGTCACGAAGTGAGTTTGCTCCTTTTTACTACGCTGCTGATCTGGAACAAAAATGGCAAGTTATATTTCATATTTTTAACTGATATCTTGTAATGTATGTATCAATTACTATACCAGCATACTATCAGTGTCTAAACTCTAGACCAGGGGTTCCCATCCTGGGGTACATTTGCTTATCTAAAGGGGTACATTTAATGTTAGTTTATAGTTCCTAAAACCTAAAAGTTCTATAAAAGATTCAGTGGAATTTATTTTTCTACTCACCTTTCTGTCACAAAAATTCAGGGGTACATGCTCATCTATCGAAATACTGAAGGGGTACAAGGCCAGAGAAAGGTTGGGAACCCCTGCTCTAGAGGATAAAAATACTATATAAATATGAACTGAGAAATCTAATCTCACTAGACATGTTTGATTGATTTCTGTATTCGTGATCACATCATTCATGGCATGCAAATCTCTTATGTAAAGCAGTATTGAACTTTGTGCTCTTTCTTTTCGATAGAAACTAACACAGCTTTGAACGTCATAAGAGTATTATTGATTATTGTGTAAGTAAAATTCATGCGTTTTACATCAATAATTGACCTTGAAAAATGTGAGTTGTTATGTTTTTCTAATAATTAGTAACGAGGCCAGCATTTTCTTATCTTAAAACTCGAAATATGTCCGGCAAGACTGTAATTTAAATGGCAATAAGTAAGCAATTTTTACAGGGTGCGACAACATAACTTCCTTTTTTCATAAGAAGTTTTTTCAAAAAAGGAAGTTATGTTGCCGCACCTTGTACGAATACAAGTCAAATGAGCAAGACTACCTCAATGAAAAAACAATCAAGAGAAGCTGCACATGCAGTAACTTTGCACGGTGTTCGTCCAAGTGACCTAGTCAGTCCATTCAGAATGTTGACTAGAAAATTGAAAGAACTCTATGTTCGTCCTTGGATAGTGGGCAGGAGCTGTAATTTAGTCATAGAGCTTGAATGCTTGCTGAGTGTCGACAAAGAGTCCCTGTGTGCAGTGTGGCGCAAATTACACAGGGATAAGACATGCATTAGCCGCTGTGGAATCTTATTGAGAAAACTCTTGAGTTTTCACCGTAAGAGGAGCGGATGGTGTTGCGTGCACCGCACCTGCTGATGTGTGAGTAGTTCTAGCTATTCCTAAGTCATTTCATGGAAAATAATGACTTGAGTTACTATTTCTAGCTATTCCTAAATCATTTCATGGAAAATAATGACTTGAGTTACTATTTCTAGCTATTCCTAAGTCATTTCATGCGTAAGGATGACTTGAATTACTATTTCTAGCTATTCCTAAGTCATTTCATGTGTAATAATGATTCAAGTTACTATTTCTAACGATTTCTAAGTCCTTTCTTGCGTAATTATGACCTAAGTTACTATTTCTAGCTATTCTTAAGTCATTTCATGTTCAATAATGAGTCATGTTACTATTTCTAGCTATTCTTAAGTCATTTCATGCTGAATAATGAGTTAAGTTACTAATTCTAACTATTCTTAAGTCATTTCATGTTCAATAATGACTCAAGTTACTATTTCTAGCTATTCCCCAAGTTATTTCGTGTGCAATATTGACTTAAGTTACTATTTTTATCGTTTCTTAAGCTTTTTCATGTACAATAATGACTCAATTTACCAATAAGTCATAAGTCATTTCATGTATAAGAATGACTTAGGTTTAGACATTCTATTGACTCCTGAGCCGTTTCATGAGTAATAATGAATGAATTTATCATCATCAATATCTCAATGATTCTATTAGCTTACACTTTTCATGAATTAGGGATCATAAATAACTCTTAGGCTCGTTCAAATACTTGAAAATTTTATTCTTCATGTACTTTCGGTCTTGATATAAGATACTTCTTCATAAACTCTGTGATATTTCCATGGTTAACCTTTTTTCATGGACGAAGGATGAGACAGTGTCCTCGCTATAGCATCATTCATCACCAGCTTGGTCGACATCACCAGCTTGGTCGACTATGACCAGCTTGATCGACTATCACCAGCTTGGTCGACTATCACCAGCTTGGTCGACTTATCACCAGCTTGGTCGACTGGTGAGCGAATCTGCTTGCGAGCGGAAAGACCCGGGTTCGAATCCTGCTGCCGACATGGTTGATGCGGCTAGAAATATGGCATGGGACTTGGGTAAACAACCGAATAATTATCGAAGTAATTATCCGACCCAAGAATGGGCCAGAAGGTTCGTTCCTATAGCCTCATTCTATTCTATTCTATTCTATTCATTCTCTTGAAACACTCTATAATTTACACAAGTTACGTAAGCTAATATTCACTTCTTGTACGAATAAGTTATTGATCTTCTGCTACCGCGATCTTCGGTGGCAATGGGAACTCTAGAATGATGATGGATTAGAATGTTTGTTCACTCGTGACATGGGTTATAATCTAGATCATAGTGGTTCCCTTTATCTTAGTCAAATTATACTATGTGAACGTATACTTATGTTAAAAATTATCAAAATTATAGAAGTGCCATCCTTTCACCATCGCAATTCAAATCTCATCAAAGTTAGAATTGTAGGAGTAGAAAATAAATCACTTACTTCCTGCCTAAAATTTAGGTACTTTTACATACAGTAATGTATCAAAAAATTGAGTGATTCGAATATTGGACTCCATGTTTCAAATTCTTCTACTTTAATTGCATAGTTAATAATTTCTTTCTCTCTGTATTTCGCCAACTATTTTGAAAAGCAGTATTTAATATCTGTGTGGAACAGACGTTTGTACAACGCTCATGTAAAGCGACTGATTGAGGAAGCGCATTTCACACTTTTGAGACTCTAACTCTACCTATTTTACAAACGAGATTAGTTGTTTATGAGGGGCGACAATTTTAAAAAAATCATCTAAACCAAAGAACTTGATCAAAGAAACTAAGAAAAGAACTGCTATCCAACTTTGCCAAATCTAAATATCTATTAAAATCTCCCAGCAATTTTTATGAGTATCAGAATGACTTAATTAATGGACAAATTGAGAGTTATAAAACGAAAATAAAAAACAGATTTTAAGCCCCAGATAGCGATTTTTTATTCGTTGTTCTACCTTGGCTTTCCTTTGGAACATTGAATTTTTACTTGAGGAATTATTTCATTGATTGAAAATACACCGTATTTTTAGATTCCTTTTTTCTGCAAACGAGTTTCTGCATCCATCAATTATCCATCAAATGCACAAGTCACAACACGTTGATATAACGTCCTGGTCTTTACAACAGAGCCTCAGATCATTCCGAATGGAACGTTCATACTGGTTTTCCTGCGTGTTTTAATTGCATTTTGATCATTTCTAGACACAACTTCAAATATGTTTCATAAAACTGACGATAAAAATCATACTCACCTACTCACCATACGAGCATCCAGAGCATACAGCATGTGGGGACCAGTATTTTAAACACATCAGAGGAGATTTCAAATATACTTTATAAAACTGATAATGGAGATCATGCTCGCCTGAATATCATACGAACATCTGGAAAGTACAATGTGGTAGTATCGGAATTCAAAAAACAGCTCGGCTGTTCCAAAGGCACATATTCTGTCACCGTCGGAGCAGATAAGCCAGATCTGGAGGTGTACATAGCGGTGCACAATATCTGTATTTGGCGTAGGTGGGAGGTGCCACACTTCTGCAAGTCACCTTCTTTTGGGTGTCTTAGCTCTTTTAGATCGAGCCTAAAATAAACCCCATGCCCCTCAATCATTGCATTTACTGAGTCAGTTTTTTAATAGAACCATCACGGACGTTGTTCTTTGGAACCTACGCATAAATTGCATAAATACTTTGAAGAGAACAATATAAAATATTAACCTGGGTAGGAAAATCTTCAAGTTTTGCAAGTCATGTCATTGTGGAGACCTGGGCATAGGTTCCTGACGATGTCCCGTCGCTGAGACACCAACTGCTTTTTATTAATTACCTCCCACAAAAACTGTTTGGGTGCCTTTATCGCTACCTAAAAGCCTGCAGAGCGGTCTTTAGGCTTGCAACCTACGCCTATTAATATGAAGCACCTTAATAGATAAGCTTTTCAACATGATACTTCGTGGTGAGGATATGGGCTTGTTTGCTTTTTGTTTGAGGAATGGATGTGCTTGTGCTATCAGAATGTAATTTAAAAATCCGCTGCGTCATCTTACTGAGATCAGAAATAAGTTGTATATGCTTAAGTAGTAGGAAATAAATTAAAGAAAACAATTCAGTGCTGCTCTGACAGCTATTATTTATGATAGATGTAATTACGTGTTTTATATTTCATGAAACGAATCCCATTTTTTCTTACCCTCCTCTTATTCAAAAAATATTAACTCCTTTTCCTTACATTCAAGGATCTAATATGGGAATAAAATTATATTTCAGCAATTAAAAGCAAAACAAGTTACAATTCACTAAGACGACTGTACAATATCTTTTGATAAGTCCTATCGTTAAGAACTATCAGGAATTTAATTATGTTGGAATATTTCTTTGGCAATATTTTTGCTATGTCAACAGCTGGGAAATTAAAACGAATTTCTCCATTAAAAATAATATTTTCCTATCTGGGATAATTAACAGCTAAGATTTAAAATTATTTTGAAGACACGAGTGTGGACATCTAATTTGAATTCCAGAGTTAAGAGAGTTTTTCTGCCGCACAGGAACTTAAGGCTGAACAAAAGAAAACGTAAATCGTAAGCAGTAGGGACGCTACAGCTCATCAAGACAGTCTGCAGGAGACCTTTGGACGATGTCTGTGTATGGGGACCGTGACGCGATCATACGGCACCTTTCTAAGGGCATGGGACCCCTGAAAGCTTTCGTGGTCAAGGGATCACGTTGAAGTTCGAGGAAGCTTTGGAAGCGTGAAGCCGACGTTGGCTTCAACAAATGAAGAGCTGGGGGCTCGGTAGGTGTTTACACTGACTTCATCCATCAGAAAGAAAGGCTGTCAATGTTACTAAGCAACACACAGCATCAGAGTGAAAGAGTGCCTCCTTCTGAGACAACAAAGACTTCGACGACCTTGACGTCTTTCTCCGTCCTTTGCATCCATGCGCAAGAACAAATGATGTCTAGCTAACCCTGAATTGTAATGTTTTCCTTGTCACTATAACCGAAGTTTAAATCTTTCCAGGACAGACAACAATGGTGTCTTTTGCTGCTGTAGTTTGCAACAGGTGTGATCTTGCTCAAGTAAAAGCTACATACGGTTGATGTAGAGTTTCTTTCTTGACGTGTAGCGGCACAAATACCGCTAATTTATATGGGACATTGTTCCTTTCATTTCAAGTCAATATAAACCAAGCGTCACATTTGAAAACCAGCCTTGTGTTTCAGCTCAGTTTCACTTAGTGTTCTCAGAATTCATACGACGAGTGATTCCTTCGGAGTTACGTGCTCTCAAATTTTATGCAACGAGCAAAATGAACATGCTTGACAAAACTCGTATGATTTAAAATTGTGGTTGTCCCTTCGGTGGTACCTGTTATTTAAATCAAGCCTTTGACATCGTCAATTATTAATCATTAAAACAGCTGTCCATACCGATGCATGTACTCAGTTTGGAGACCGCCGACGCTTTCTCAAGCATCACATTTCGAAACGGATATGAGACGTACGCTTCCATCATTTCTCTGTACCCTTCAGAGGAAAAGATTTATTCATACAAGCCTTTCATTTGTTCGTTGCTACTAGCGAGGCCGTGCCCCTTTGGGTATCAGCGCACTGCCCCCTACCGGTCAACGAATTTGGCCCTTAGCTGGCAGGCAGTCTGTCATCCTCCATATTGGCCGGAACTAAACGCCTTAAGCGTTAACAAAGCATTGCGACGCCCGTCACGTAGTATACGGCACACTTGGCACCCATAAGATTCTCTTGTTATTGCTCTACTATTGAATAGCTGTACTAAACACCTCGAGCTGCAGTACATGCCTTACTAGTTGTAAATTCACGGTTTTAATTTAGCTCAAGAAGGTGGCGTTCAATATCATGTGGTGAACGCACTGTCCAGTTTTTATTTTATTTTTACGAGGCGTTACTGTCACAATCCGAATACTGGCCCAGCAGGCAGAGAGGTAAGCTTAAATCAAGCTCATCTAACATGATAGTAAAATTAACGTCCATTCAAAGAATCATAAAATAACCGTATCCTCAGGGCAAAAAATATTTTCACCGCAGATAGGGGATACGCTAACTTATCTGTACCTAAACGCTTTGCCAATGAGGTAGCGCTTGGCAAATAATTACTTTGACAAAATGTTGCTTCAGCAAAGAAATCCTCTCTGCATGTAGACTCACACGTTATCTCCAAGGGTTTCTTAGGTTTCTCTCAGAGATCGAAAGTTCACTCCCATTTTGTACGTAAAAACTATCCTAAACGTGCAAATCAGAGCAAGCCCTGCATTTCTATTCACTCCTATATAATTAACAAATACTACGGTAGCGTAGAATGGTGTTTATGCTATCATATGCTCGCACCAAAACAAACAGAAAAAACAGGACTTAATTGGTTCAAAGTAATGAGCAGTTATTTTAAAATGCATTGTTCAATGCGTTCACTTTTACTCGACTTGTCAACGATTATTTAGGAATCCTATTCCCCTCACGTAAAATTGGAAGTTTAATATTCATATACATTCATATAGATATACATATATGTACAGTTTAACATTCATATCCAAGTCATCATAATTTTACAATATTATGATAATAGAGTAATATGTAACACATTACTTGGATTTTCAGGCTTCCAGCTCATCCCTACGTGTCTCTACAAGCCTCTACTTCGTCACAACACAGAAGGACGGGAACAGCCTCTGAGAGCATCTTCATTTGTCTTAAGATGTGAACATTAAGAATTGAAAAAATAATGAATATGTACTGCGTACTTGATTCGAAATGAAATTTCTTTCTCTCTTCCTTTCTTTCTTTTTTATTTTCCATACATTGTTCGTGGGTACGACACAATAACGCTGTGTTTGAGCCAACACACAATACAATACAATGTAGAAGCTGCTGCCACGGCACTCAGCCGACACTCAATTGAGTTTTGCTAGCTGATGTTCCACAAATGCCCACTCATAAATTCTGACCAATTTACTTTTGAATACACCGTTTGTTTCGATGCATCTCAGTGCTATCTAAACGTAGTCTGAAAAATTCCAAGTAATCTGCTTTAGAATCACTGCCTCGTTGTGATATTTTAAAGTTCTTATCTTAAAACTGGTTCTTGGATGAAGAAGTTTATGAAGTATTTATCATGTAAAATGCAGCTCTATAAAAAGTGGACTCTACCAACCTGAAAATTCTGTTGCCGATAATAACACAACTGTTCTGATCTTAACATGCATTCATAAGTATTTTTTGATGGACGATTCCAACACAATCTGATGCTCCAGAAATGACTTGATGCTACACTAGCTAAATTATTTAGAATAAATTTTAAATGTTGTGAAATCTTTCAACTGAAGCATGGATTGTTATAAAAGATGCTGTAAAACTTGAATAGTAAGATTCTTTCACAAAATGAGGATCAAATAACTCATTTTCCCCTCTTCTATATATACTTTAAATTTACTAAAAAAAATAAAATTATAAACAGAATTTCTTCTCACAGCTCTTGAGAGCAAGATAATTCAAATTTATGGTTAAAAAAATCTACGCTTAAGTCTTATTAGAAAGTGGAATTTCAGCGTTTTATACATTCAGTACACACTGAAGAAGTCATAAAACTTAAAATTTTTAACTTCATTTGAAAACATTCACTCTCTCCTAAAATATGTTTTGAACTTTCTGTAATTAATTTGTACTTCATTCATGCAAAAAATATATAAGCGGTCTGAGAAAATATTTTGCTTTGAAAATGTATGATTTGCTAAAGTCTTTATAAGACCATTTTAATTTTCTCACCTGACGAGATCATTTACTTTCTAGGACGCTGGAAAAGGAATACATAGCCTACAATATCAATGTCGCTATTCTACCTCATATTTCATAGTTTTTTCACCTATGTTGCAGAAAAATACAAACAATAGCGAAAATTTCTCTAATCAGTAAGATCCGAGAGATATTTTCCAGTTATTGCACATATTTAACCAGCGAGAAGGGGACAAAATTGATACCTAATCCTAAAAATTTATATATGTCTTCTAATTAGAGACAAAATAGATACTTGTATATTTTTGGTAGCCCGCATTGATTTTTTTCGGTACATGGAATACAACATCTGTATCTGAATATAAAAAAGTAGAATCAGTGAAAGTGCATTTCTAAGAACCTACTTTTGCATATGATTCTTCTTAACCGCCTGAATTATGTTCCGATGAACCGCCTGTTTTTTCATTGCTTAATTTGTGATGACAGCAATTATTGTTACACCTATAATCGTCAGCTTATTTTTCAGACATCCAGATTTTCAGCTTTTTGCTACAGCCGTCACACACAAGACATCATTCTTATTTATTGCTGGACATCAATTTAAAATCAGTGGAGTAAATATGCCGCGCTCGTCGGTTAGGGGTTAACCAGAGACCTACTGAAAATATCAGTTACAAGTTAACACCCTCTATTAACATAAACACCCTCTTGTTCCCTAGTTAATCCCATTACCAATGCTCAGTTAGTTCAAGCAATTACCTGTGTGAAATGATTTCAATCCACGATCTGTTTACAGTTAATTCCGCCCATTACCTGTCAGCAGTGAATTGCCCATTACCTGTGTGCCGTAATCCAACCCATTACCTGACAATTCCGTGTTACTCGAGAGCTGGAGTGCAGTGTGTCAGCTGCAGGAGTTAAATAAACTTCACACCACCAAACACTTGCATGGACAAGCAACAAGAAGTCTGCTGGACGGATCTGAACTCCTAATTTTATCTCGCTGTTAAATCAAGTTACATGTAGGACCTAAGTATAATATTAGCACATGTTTATGTATAATATGCGCGAAACATTCGGAGATATAATTTTTATGTAATTAAACGAAAACAATTATTTGTTTTGCTGAATTATTTTGCATTAACGTGTCAAAACTGAGATCCAATTTTTAACTTGAAATTCAACAGTTATTTTACCCATTTAATTTGCATACTATTTAAAAATAGACGTTTTACATCAAATTTCTGCACACTTTCGTGATTGTACTCATCTCCAAGAAATGACCTGAGAAGCCTCTTCGCTTTGTGAGCTTGCGAGTAACTGCTCGCTGTGCCAGAGAGTTATATTATCCTTTCATTTCCCTCATTATGTGAATACATCTACTTGTGACCATAAATCTCACAGATGTATGGTGCCCTCGATGAGTGGAGACTTGCCTGCCAGGACTTGAGGATTCCCATGACTGCCTCTATAGAAGGCATCTATGCAGTATTCAATTCATCAAATCCTTATTTTATACATACGTGTTATATTATTTCTATGAAGTGCCGACTTACAAAGTAAATGTTATTTGATAACTATTTAGCTCGTTAGCTTTTATTTACAAGATTTATACTGAGTGAAAAATTAGAAGTCTTTTACTCATAGGGAAAACTCTGAAAGACGAGAAGTGTCACAGATTGCGTTTATATGACAGGCAATTTTTCTCCCACACAGCGCAATGTTTTTGCGTGTATTGTGGCACAGAGCAACTTGGGTGCAATATTAGGGCCCCAATACCCGGGTCACTATCCAGTATAATTCCGAGTCATCATACGAGACAACTTCGGACCCTTATCCGGGACAATTCCAACTCATCATCCGGGACAACTTCAACTCATCATCCGGGACAACTTCAACTCATTATCCAGGACAACTCCAACTCATCATCTGGGACAACTCCGGCCCCACTCCAGTCATTATCCAGGTCAACTCTAGACCTTTATCCGGGCCAAGTCTCAACCGTTCCTTATCCGGGAAGCAATTGCAGTCAATCGGGACCGAAGCCGCGCACGAAGGTACAGATACGGACACCGATCCTACAAAACTCATGCATAATCCCACTCTACAGTATACTAAAACACAGTCTGCTTGCTTGCTTGCGTGGTCCGTCTTTCTATCACGGTCTTAAGTGTTTAGATAGGATAAAATTCGGTATGATATACATGTATTGTAAGCATTGTATTGCGGATACCAAAGGCACATCTTTCAATGTGGAAGCTCTTTCGCAATGCGAAACTCTTTCCACTGGCAAATCAAATGAAAAAAACAATAAAAAACACTTGAATATTTTCACATGTGGGTCTACTAGATGGCATGATATTAGTGTGTTAAATGTTATTCGCATCATGACGAAAAATACTGTCAATGTTTGTTCCTCTTTTGCAAATTTTTGTAATTATCGTTGCCACGTTACTTATTTTCTTATCTTGAAAGTTTTTTATTTTCTCGTTCAAGGTTTAATGCTCTCGAGTTTGTATGAGACACACTAAAACGCCATGTCTACACGCAGATAATTCGAAACAGTTTTTAGTCTGGAAACGATAGGAAGTTTCTTCACATCATTCAAAGGTAAACACGTATAAAACGAGCAACGCAGGCGAAACTTTCCTGTGAACATTTCCTGGAAATAAAAGCACTACAACCTCGATCATTTCATTTCAAGCTCAAGCTTTTTTATTTCACTTAGAGTACATTTTCCAACCGAGTGGAGACTTGCAACATCGCAGTCTGGAAATATATACAGACATTGAAAAACAAGCTTTTCACTCGAGCGCTGATGATAGATCTCTTTTAAATTCGTGTGATTCATTCTAAAAGATAGAAATATTATTTAAGGGCTTGCAGAGAGTTGATTCCTGGGGATGGAAACAGTTTCATATATTTGCTCTTTGATTAAAGTTCTCATAAATTATTTTGAGAGTAATATTAGGTGAATTATTTCTTATCTAATTATATTCTTATTCTTAAACATACAACAAATTACATATCACTGTTACATTAAAATACCATATCTCATGGAAATTGTGAACGTACCCTTTATTTGAAATGATCTTTCAAGTAAAACATTCTAAAGCAACGGCAATAACCTCGAGCATAGAAAAGAAGAGAAGCTTTTTCCATTGTAAGTTCTTAGAAAAATGCAAACACGAATTCCCAGGGTTAGGGGCTAAAATTTCCACTGGCTAGATCAGCAAGTTTACGTTATTTGTACAACTACCTTGTTTCCACTGCGTAGTGCAAGAATTTCTGGCCTCAAACAAGAAGAAGACAGGAAGAACAAATGTTCTTGAACGTCATGACTTGTAGTAACTGCCCACAATGTGGGACACTCTCGCTCCCCAGGCAAGTGAAGGGTCAATAAAGACTGTTACCTCTAGCTTGAGGCTTGATACGGTCTGTATCTATCAATTGTTCAAAGCTACTTGCCTTCTCGGGCATACTGAGAAAATAGGAACTCGTTTCATGCTTTTTGACTTACTTTTTAAAGATTTCAGAAATTTTATCAAATTAATGAATACTGCTCGTAGAATTAAAGCAAAAGCTTCATTTGGGTAGTAGGAAGCAGGTAGATATCAGAATAAATGAAAGTAAGTATTTAGAATTTATGTGGGAAATGTGTGCGATCTAAACTTCACAACGGAAAGAAAGTACCGTAGAGTTTTGTCGTTCACAATTGGCCTGTTGCCTCTACTGTCTGGAGTGCAGGTCTGTCAACAAAACAGCATCTGAACGCAGTTGGAGCACGTTCGCAAACACATCGATTTCTCACCCAGTGAACGCAATTCAACAAAGGCCAGTCAAAGCCAGTGGCTCGTTCTACATTACAGTCGAGATCAACCTCAAGCATAATATATATCACGGGATCCATCCGCTCGTGAGTCGCAGTGCTTTCTAAACTCATTATTTGGTCTGTCTAAGATTTGAGAGTTTTGAACCGATACGTTCTACCTGTTTAGTAATAATGAATACACTCATAAGTATGGACCAGGTTGGTTAAAAATTCGCTTAAATCATTAGAGTGACTAAGAAATTATATTTTGAAATATACTCATTATCAGCTTTCATATGGCACATCCTTAATAGATTAGCTAGGCGGTTTTTCACCCCAAAAATCTCCATCATCCCAGCCATCATCAAAGGAATTTCTAAGAAAACGTCGAATCCTGCACTTGAATTAGTTAATCTATTCATTTACACCTTAGATCGGACACGTGATTTTAGCTCGCCTGAGCTGAAGTCCAGCAGAGCATCCATCTCCTGGCTAGAGGCTTAAAATCACTGACCTACTTGTTAATCAATCTCGTATCCACTTATCATTGTTACTTCATCCTTGTAAGACATTAAGTAAGCCGCTCAGCATAACATTTTGTCTATGACAAATGTATCGAGCATCGAGTGGAACGAGGCGCCTTGCAGTGTTTCACCTGTCTTCTATTGGTCATGAATTGTTTCATAAATTATCGACCACAATAATGCCTAATTTATTAGTCCACGATACTTTCACTAGCACGATCTTCAATTTGTATCACAGTGCGGACCGCATAAGCGTATCTTGTGCGCATGACGTTGGTGTTTTGTTTAGTGTGCTCGAGAGACGCCATGTGGTTAGTGTAGCTAACATGAGAGTCTTCATGGCTCTTTCTGTTCCTGTGACACATTTCTCAAGAGGGCGTCAATGCAACCTTTTTCTCGTACTCTCAGCAACCTTAATAAATAACAACCAGCTTTTACGAAGCGCGCTCCTACATTGCCACTTTTAGCAGCCTACTTCTTCAGAAATGAGACATCGCCCTTCGGGTAGCACATGCAATGAACTGTAATCCCTGATTTATTCTTCGAACGTTTTTCTTCATCATTTCCACAGTCTGCAGTTTTTGTTAATTATTTCACTGAATCCATCTCACGTGAGTAAACAGCTTAGCGTATTTAATAGATTATTTTGACAGATTTTGATGACAAATACATACATGCCGGAAGCACTAAGTTATTCCTAACATCGATTTCAATGCTTTTTTTTTTAAATAGAATTAATATTCTAAAGCTGCTGATTGAACTTAACTACCAGAAGCCTTGTAATCTACGGTTGACACGATCAAAGCATTGAGTTTCGTATTCCAACAATTGTGTCTACATTCGAAACAAAGAACCTAAGGAGTTGTTTTGGTACCGCCGCTTGTTCACCAGCTCCGAAGCAGGCAGGGGGTCGTAGTCCGCATCCATTAACTCGTGGATCAAATTCCGCTGCTGGTGCGCACACACCAATCAATGGAAGGCGCTCTGGATGTTATATTTATTGCACTTTTATTCACAATCTTAGATGTACAAGCCTACGTGGGCCAGGAGTAACAAATAATTGGAAACATGGGTTCAAGTACGGGAGAACTGAGTGCTCCGAGTGTAACCTATGTAGCTCAGGCGGTGGAGCTCTTACCATGGTTAAGAAAACTGGTATCGTTCTGTGGAAACTATTTCTTCAGTTCAACAATCATTTCATTCCAGTATGAATTAAAATATAACTGATAACTATCATAATATATACGTTTTTACTGCATTTATTTAGTGTCATTAAAATGATTATTATTTATGAAGAATAAATAGGAACATTGGGTATAAATATGAACCCTAAAATAATTTTGACTGTAGGTTAAAAAATATGTACTGTCTGATGAGTGTTGTTTGCAGACGAAGATGTCTCCCCAGAAATGGTCATGCTCGTAAGAGCCAGTCACTTAAAAACATTATTATGTGAAGCCTCAGATGACGAAAATCTGACATATTCTAAGGTAGAACATATACAACAAAGTTTTGCTGTTGTGTATAAATGTATACAATCTTTAAAAATATATTTCTATGAATAGTATGTTCTTCAAGAAACACTTATGGAAAAACTTGTTTCGTGTACATTTTAGGCTCGAAGCACCAATTCCTGAACTACATCGTTAACAAAAAGTGGAATTTGAATGCTATCATCACAAAGCTGTTGCTCTTTATTTCCTATCCCAATAATAAAGTATATTTTTTGATTCTGAAGTTATCATTTTCATTTTATCGAACACTGAAATTGAACATTCATGCATTGTTTTTGCATGCCAGGAACCGCACGTCACGTTAATGGGAACTGAGTATCAACCCAAGAATGGACCAAACAGTTCGTTCCTATTGCCTAATTCTATTATATTCTTGAACCATTAGAAATTTCTGCTGTTGAGCGTTGCTGTAACTGACGTAGCACTAGGAGAAGCAGCATGATTACAGCGTGTTACGAAGTCTTCCTCCACACCACCGGCTTGTTCCTACACACAAATCTCAACCTTGTATCCAAGTAAATGCGTCGTCTGCTCTTCTCATGAAAAATTAAACATCTCTTCATGTTTAACTAGAATCACTTTCTGTAGCCACCGCTCTAAGTCACTACACTTCTTTGTTTCGAAGGAAGGAAGGTGCATGTACCACTCTGATATTAGTTGATACTTTTAAATGCGGTTGTCTTTAACAAGAACTCTTTCCAAACAGCTCATAACTTACCAGTAGTCTGACTCTACTGCCCCTACTCAGGAACCCCATAAACATATCATCATTCACCTATTTCCATTTATTTATTCGTTAGTGAGATATGTTAACGTGAAAGGTACACTATGTATGGTCAAAAAACTCTAATTACGTTGACCTATACGAATATTTCAACTTATACTAGACTGTTTTGATCAATTCACTGTACATTCAATGAATAATCGGAAGTACTCCTATTGTGTTTGAACTATTAGCTAAAGTAAACTGCTATAAAGACGTGAGAGTAGTTTACAGCTCTGATAAAAAATCAACTTTCAAACAAACAATTTTCCGATAGTGCGGATCACGAAACATCCATCACGAGCATGTCCTTGTAAACAGCAGTTTTTTATAATGACTCAATAGCAAGTTCATCTTCCTTTTAAACATAATGTTTTTTTGCTACTTTCCGTGAGACTTTCATTTACCTGCACGTTATAAATTAATGCTGGTTGCCTTGATCTCTTTGATCTACGCACGTGCCTGTTTCAGGGAATTTCTGTGGCGAGGTGAGTCAATATTTTATGTCAGGCTGGGGCGACATAACGTTGCTCCCGAACAAATAACACACACACATCAAAGCTACATGGATATTTCCCCGTAGCCTTCCCAGAAACAGTTGCCGGAGTTCATTGTTTCGTAGTTGTTTCCTCCCTTCCCTCTTTCCATCACAGCGAAGGCTATCAACAAGAGTACCAGTAAATAAAGAAAAAGAAAAATGAAGAACAGGAAATTTCCAATAACATTAATACATAAACTACGATCCAATATTGGATTTTAAAATAAAATTAGAGAGGGTACAGATTGTGCTAAAAAGAGGTTATCATCCGGTGGATATCCTTGAAGAAGGTTGTTAATTAGTGTAATAAACAAAAAGAAATCTGAACCAAAAGCTCTGCAAACATAATATTCGTAGTTAACTAAGACGACAACATCCAGAGCTAAATAAATTATTCAAACGTAATACTGTTCTTTTATTTTTGCTTGTAGGCTTCATAGATTCTATTCTGTGCAACCAAATTGAAGCTATAAAACTAATTGCATCTGAAACTAGAATTGATCAATTCAGCAGTCAAGTGGCAAATCTATCGAGTATAACTTCAAGAATATTTCTATAAACATTCTATTTTAATTTTAGTCATTTATTTAGTACTTGTGAAAAAATTGACTCGATTAAGTGTACCATCCTATAATCGTTTCAGCTACTCTCAAGTCTTCAAACTCAACCTAGATTACCTGCTCAATTGATCATACATGCATGTACATTTATAGCTCCTAAAATTCTACATCTTCTGTATTTTCTATATTTTATTTAAATCGGTTCATATATTCCTAATCGAGGTCAGTATTTGCTCGTTTTTAGCTAATTTTCTAAGAAGTACCGAGATTTTATGAATAAAGGGATCATGCAAGAACCTCAGAATATCCTCGAAATTGACTCATGTCGATTAATAGAATGTTTGATGGCTAAACGAATTTGAGTCGTAAATTGATCAACCATAAACTGTATAATTTTATGATGCATAGCTCCTTCTCGTTCGTGTTCTTGTGCTTGGCTTTCTTTCTAGCAAAAGGAAACCAAATACGCAAGAAAATTTAATAACCGACGCACTAATCTCATAGTCATCATTCAACTTCTCCATTTCTGACACACCTCTGTGGAATCTGCAGGCCGTCAGAAAATCAGCACTCGCTGACGAATATCAAGTACAATAAACAGTTACGTTGTTTACCACATTTCTGAGTTGTCGTGTTCAGCGACAATTATTCTCCAAATAGAAATTCGCTCTTCTTTGTGATAAGAAGATATCTTTGTGGCTTTTAACATACCTCATCCGTATTGTTAAGGTACGAGTATATCCTAGTTCATCTTATGAAACTGAACCTATACGTAGAGTAAGTAAGCAGCTACTATTTATGAAAAGATGTTACATACAAAGAGATAATTTTCTTGAGTCTCTCCCTCATGAGGTCCATTAAATGATTAAATATGGTCGTTAGACATAAAAAAAGTTAAGATGTCGAAATAATTTTAGGGAGAAACTTTTTTGCAGCTGAATCTTGAAACCGTGTACGAGACTCCACACTACCAGCACATGTACGCTTCTGACCACCGGGCCACCAAAATGTACCGTATATGGAACTGATATTTATTCATCTTGTCCTAAATTAAAGCTCACGGAGTCAGTAAACTGAGATGCTCGCTAAGATATTGGGCTCCTGCTTCCCAGAGGCAAAGAAATTCCGATTACTGCACCACGACTCAGACTTCACGACAAGGACTTTACGACTCGGACTCTTCGACCTGGTAGCCACAGCCAAGACTCTATCCCTCGAGCTCTATGACTGAAACTCCTGAACTTGGACTCTATTTTTTAAACTCTATGACTCATATTTCTCAACTTCCCTCCATCATCACTCAGACATCATCACTCATTTACCATAACTTGGACTTCATTTCTTAATCATCATGACTCAAATTTTATGACTGTGACTATAACACTAACTTTAATTATCCGACTTCAAGATTCATTCTGAATCCCCCAGCCAGGATAGTCGTAGAGGAAGTTCAAAAGCTGTAGAAGCTGAAGAAGCGGCAGCCCGGATGCACGACAACATCGCGCGTCAGACTCACGATTTTCCGTTTAATTAAGGCTCAGTTTTGTTGTAGTTGATCAGTGAGCACGACGCTGGCACCGCTAACAACCAGGCCTACAAATTACTTTGAACAACTTCATTCGATGTTGAGCTTCCTTACGTAGTTGAAACTTGTTAACCGCATGCCTATTTGGAAAAGCAATTCAGTTTCCAGTTGTCGTACGTAAATCACACATTTAACAATTCTCCTACTGAATATTTCCCGAAAAAATTAATTGACTAATTTCTGCTTACAATAAATGAGTGACTCACTCGTCATTTGATACAGATAATGGTGTTGCTAGTTGTATTCAGATGTATTGAATGACACTTGTATGGCATCTGGTATCTCCGGTGATAAAGCTGCAATGACAGTGAAAGCAGCTAACAAAACTTTTATGCTTCACTTTTATGCAAAAAAGAATAACTTTAATTTAAGGTAATTAAATATGGAAATCCATCAAGTAAACATCTGCAGGAACATACAACTCTAACGTATAAATTTCCATTTTCGAAAGAGTTTAGATGTTGGAAATTTGCCCAATACACGTGGAGTTTAACGCTAGCAGTATTGGAAAGACAGTAAAACTTCGACAGTATTGGAAAACATGAATGTTTACCATAAAATTATAACAATCACTTTATTTCTCTCTCTAAGTCACATAATATTTATTAATACTTTGTATGATATTTCTATTATCGCCACTCCGAGTACACTGTCAGTAGTTCCACAAAATCTAAGGCCAAAGCGCCTAACAAAACTGTTTTTATTTTACGATACTTTGAATTACGCACAGCCTCATGCATGATGTGAAAAATAAATGGAATTTTCAGTTGAATTTAACATTCATCATTCAACCCCATATTCTTTATTATCTTTGAACTCGTATCTACGGATTACTAATTAAGGCAATGAACCGTATGCTTCTAGAACGATAAGGTTTAGAGTTACTTAAAATATTTAGCGCCTTTACTTGTGATGAATTGCTGACTGTATAAGGTGCTGTTATGTACAGCGTTAATAAACAGTGTATGACGATACCGCATTCAGGTCAGGAAGAAAGGGAGTCTGACCGTCACCTTTGTTCTATAAATACTACTAAATATTTATACTCTCTTCCAAAAACAGTGTAATGAGTACGCGGCTGACAGTGCAGGGTAGTTCAAGAGTCTCACGCGTCACAGTTTTATAGATACTCGTTAGTATGCCATCAATAAGCCACGTTAATGTCTATGCAGCTCACTCATTCAGCGGTATAGCCACTCGCCGAAAGCGAGCCGGCTCTAATGCATGGGATCTTAAAATTACGACCGTATTATGCTGATCAAATAACCGTTGTTGCAACACGCAGTATTTGTTGAATAAGCACCGTAAAAGGTTATCGAGTCGCGTACAAGGATATCGTGAAGCGTCATCTAGCGTATCCCAGACTCCATCGCCGTAATCAAGGTCAAGATCTAGCTCGGAGATTATCTTGAGGACGTCAGAAGCTCTGCATCAAACGAGGCTGTTGCGCTTGCTTTCTAAAATTTTGTCCGTATTTCAGGAGGAAGTCAAGGACCCTTTCATTGAAGTGAAAGGCTGTGGCATTAAAAGATGACTGATTTGCATAGGCGCGCACAGACCAGCGTCGGACGCGGAGGGAAGCAATTGCGCCCGATAGCTTCGCCGAATAGCCGACTTAATTATTACGCAAAGGACGGGTTAACAGGCTGGCCAGTTAAGGGCCTCTAATGGTACCTTATCAACAAACAAACCATTACCAGCACACAAAATTTGTTGCCACGAGCGGTATCAGTCTCCCTGGCCAACAACTTCCACAATCCGCACACAATTTCCCCGCGTTATTCGCTCCAGTCTAGCCAAGGAAGCCTCACGGTCTGTTGTTTCTCAGTCAAAACTCAAAAAAAAAATGCAAAAATGATCTTTTGACACCGAGTACATGTTTTTTGTTTGGTTATGTTTCATATTTAGGAGCTCATTCGTAAAAATAAAGGACCATCACACGTTGAGATTAGTGATGCATGGAGAATCAAAGGATCAATAACAATCAAGTGATGCATGGAGAATCAAGTGATTAATAACAATCAAGTGATGCATGGAGAATCAAGTGATCAATGGTGATCAAATTATGCATGAAGAATCAAGTTAAAACTTAAATCTCTCACACTCCTGAGTGTTTCCAGAAGGACGCTACGGAGAACAGAATTTAAATAAATTAGGAAAAATTGTATAAAAGGATTTGAATCTACATCAATTTCAATCTATAAATAGAGGTTCCTTCCTTCTGTTAACTTTGGTGCTGGTATATCTAACAATAACCTTTCTTCAGTGAATACTAATAGTTTCATCACATCACATGTTTCTCGTGAAATTATTTGTTGGATCATGATAAATGTTCGCCTATGAACAGTTTTTCATGCCTGCACATTCTGACTTTGGAAGCAGGACTTTTATTGTTATACTCTGTGCATGGGCGAGCAATCCTAGTCACTGTGCATGTTGCTCTCTAAATATTTTAGACTACAACTTCGTCCTATTGTGTTGAGGTTCTTTACAATCTCACGACGCTAGAACTTACGCCATGACAAAACCTTGACAGCTTAGCTATAAACTCACGTAGTGTTGTATTGCAGCACTCGATCTCCCGTGTCACTTATAGGTTGACAAAATATTTACGCAACACGGAGCATTACAATGCTTTTCTTTGTAGCCAGGTGCACCTGTTCAACGAAGCGAGCTGATTGAGTGGAGCGTGCCTTTGAACTGCATTTGGTAGTTGTCTTGACATGATCTGCCCATGAAGGGCTTCAACTTATCTTCTTCACTTGGTGCCTGAGTATATCACAACAGAAAAGTTAACTGCCTTTTCGTGCAATCAAAGAAAAACATAGTAGATTTAATTCGAGGGAGATAATTGTGGATCCTATATAAACAAAGTCATCTGTTCGTCTCATTTACTTTAATCATCAGAAAACCTTAGGTAGGGGCTCGTCATACTAATGTTTTTATGCTGTCTAATGACGCTATATTTTTGCAAGGGCTTTTCATGACTTCAACCACGAAATCCTGCCCTATAACTCAACACTAGACGAAATTATCAAGGCTTACAGCATTTTCAAACAACCTAGGGATAAGATCAGTAAAAATACACTGAAAAATGGACCTTGACCCGAGAGCCCATGCATCCCCTCTCAGTCCTGATGATTATTATTGCACCATGGTTCTCATGACACGACCCCTGGTGATAGATGAGTCTTTACCTCTCGATACACTCACTTGCTAATTTGATCTGTGTGGAAACAATCCGTCGCACCTGCACGCCGCTAAAATCAATCTGGCGTCGTGATGTGGGGGTAAATTTATCAGTAAATTGCATCGTTGCAGCAGCGCTCCCTCGATTGATCGCCTTCCCTCATGAGAGCCCCACGCCCTCGTTCAGGTCAAAGGAAGAAACAGGAAACTTTATTTTCAATAAAGTATGTAGTACATATACATTGGATTTTCAATCCTTAATGCTAACATCTTAAGACTTGTAATGATGCTGTCAGCGATTGGCTGATAATAACTTTAGGCCGAGTGAACACTTCTCTACTAATTAAAAATGTTTTGTTTGAGTAGCGAAGGCTAAAAATGGTCCTACTACTGTTTCATTTAGGATTTAACGGTTTGATTTTTGTAATAAAGAGATAACCATGGGTATGTTTTTCTGAATTTTACAGGCATATTTTTTGGAAAAAATAAATGAATGATATTTCATACTGTCGTACGAACTAAATCCAGGTTGAATGCAGCATACATTGCTTGAATTTACTTCAAATTTATTCAAAAATAAGTCGTATAACAGTAAACCATTACTTAGTCGTAGAGTATGAATTACAGAACAGTTCATGACCCCTACTGTAGCATATCTTGATACTAAGGTAACTACTGATTTAATATTGTTGAAAAATTAAAGTAGGTTTCACAATGATAGAGCAAATTGATTCTTTTATTCAATGTGTTAGTTTGTTACTGACGAAGGAATGCAGCATTTGGTGGCCCTCCACCTTTGTGAGCTTGGTCTCGCTTCGTGAACATGATGCGAAGAAGAGGTAGAATGTAAACGAACGTCACGTTCAATTTTCTCACGTGTATTGAATTGTTTTTTTTTATTTATTAAATAACCATGCCATCATACAACTAAATTGTTGTTCAATATTTTAATAAAAATAACATGTAGCTATGCAGTTCATATATATTGTTCTATTTATGTTAGCGAATTGTGGTTGATGATTCTTTCATTCATAGAAACGTGTGTACCAACGACACTCAAAAAAACGTGGATTTATCGATGAAGTCGCAAAAATTTGAAAATATTTTAGCTTAGTTTTCAATACAAAGTACTAGAGACTTCCTTTTTCTATACACATAGGGATGAACTAGTTCCATTTAAATGTTTAATATTTTGATCCAGTTGCCTGAATCTAAATAAAGGTAACACCATCACATGGTCTACCTCAACAAGTTCGTTTCACTGGACAATTATGAGCTAAATTAGACTATGACTCTACATGATACGTTTTTAGTATCAGTAATTATGCTAAATCATTTTCTCTAATAATGAACAGTGAAGAACTCACACGATAGTCTGATATAACACGCGGCCTCAAACGTATCATATAAAGCAAACTACTTTCGTTTGTAAATAATAGTTTATATTAAATGGTCAAAGTATGAAAAAGAGTAAAGAAAGAATAACACATGCTACTCAATTGATCCAACTCGGAGTTGTAGCTTTAGTATTTTTAAGAAAATTAGCCCACTATATATTTCTTGCAGTTACAAATATACAAATTTCATTCTCTATGACGTTTCTGTCTAGATCTTAACAAAAAAACTCACCCTTAAGCGAACAACACAATGCAATATCGAGAATATCGCCCCTTCATTGACTGCTGTTGAAGAACACAAGTATAATTACTGAGGAATTTTACATCTCAAGACGAAGTTCAAGTCTGAGTCACAGTTCTCTAAGCATTGATGATTAAATGATACTTGATATCATGGTGGTCGTCGACCACCATGATATTGCCCGATCAAAAATAGACAATTACTGATGCAAAGCTTCTTTTTTCAACGTAAAATTTCACGGTTTCTTTGCCCTTCGATAAAAATCTTTTGTTGTCACTGCACCAAAGCAGTTTTTTTAAAAAAGATCCATTCGTTAAATAATACAATTAAGTAACTGGCATGAGTGACATGATGTACTAGTATAAAGATAAACCAGGCTATACAGATCGTTGATAAAACTATTGCAAACCTTTTGATGAGTGATAATAAATTTAATTGGTTCTTTAATCCTGGAAAAATTTGAATCTACTATCTAATATTATAATAATCTATACACTAATATAAGAATTTCCTCATAAATTTCAAAACGTCACGGTTCGACTTTTTTTTAGAAAATGTAAGGCTTAACAAGCGAAAAATATAAGAAAAATGTCCCTGAAAAAAGAACAATTCTATTGTTTGCTCAGTTTGTAGGTCAGAGCTTAAGTAAACCGCCTTAAGACCCACTCAAAATTCATAATTTGCGAAGACTTACGTAATCGTTCACCTGACCAAATCACTTGCGTAACTCTAACATCTTCCCCATCAACAATCGATCACAGCGTCTCACTTCTCTACCTCGAATAACTTACCAAGTCCCTCGGAGTTGAACGAACATCGAAATTTTATCTCTCCAAACATCTCTCACACAATTGTTCCATAGAAATTACTTTGCTGGGTCGATGAGTTCTCGACATTTGCATATTTGATAAGAGAAAGTGAGCAAATGAGTGCGAAAGTGATCATCAAAGAGGGCGTAATTGCTTCGTAGAAATTGTTTCGCTTAGAAGATGAGCTCTTAACATTTACATGTAAAAACAGAAATATGTGACCACGAGTACATGAACAGGAGAGCTGTTGAAGAGGAAGAGCCTGCAGGCTGCAATGTGAAGGTCAGCAGCAACTGAAGTCAGCCTTCTTCATTCCTGGCAGCCTTCTTCATTCGTAGCAGGGAAAGTGTTGACTGCGAGGACAGGCTGTGGTAACAGATGGCAGTGCTCTCTCCTCTCACCCGCAATTAAAAGAAGCCTATCATGAACACATCAGCCTACCCTAATTACACGCTACTCAGGAGCCACTCTTGCAAATAATTGTTTATAGAGCGTATAATAGCAAACTCTATGTAAGCTATGGAACCATAAGTGAAACAAAGTGCAGCGCCGCATTCAGCTGAGATTTATACGATTGGTGCTGACATCCCGTCCCTATTTAGGGTTACCTAATGCGATAATAGTCGCAGTCTTCAAATCGACGCACAAAATTGTAACAACTTTTATTGCTAAGCTCGAGTATCAAAGCTAGTTGAGACATGCAACAAAAATACCCAGGATGTTATTTTAACACGGTCCACAAGTCCTGGATCTGCTAAGTTTTTAGTATATGCTATAATAATCTGTTCTTTATATTTAAATGTCTTTAAATTGGATCGACAGTGAGTAATAATCCTAGTGAAAAAGCTTGCACTAAATCTAAAGTTCCGAGGGAGTTATGATAAGAACTTACACTGAATTATGCAACCGAAGAAAGAACAATAAAATTCTCATCACCAGTAAATGTCCTAATCAATAACGTCATTTTTGAGCAGTTTTTTCAATGAAAGTACGTGTTAGATTCGAGCACAAACAATTTAGGAGGTAAATATTCATGTATATAGAAACAAAACAAAGTGGAACACTTTAGAAACGACAAACTGTCAGTAGGTTACTAACTATAAAAAACACCAACACATGTTATAACACGAACACATATTATAATACTAACACATGTTTTAACACGAACACGTAGTATTATAACAAGAACAAACGTCGTTACAACACAAACACATGTTATAACACTAACACATCTTTTAACACTAACACATGTTATAACACGAACACATGTCATAACACAAACATATGTTACAACTCCAAAACAATATCGACACAGTGCTCATACAATTGTACTCTTCAATGCAAGTTTCCACAAATTTAACAAATTTCTAAAACGCAGCCGTTTCTGAAACCGATTAAAATTGTATCTTTATGCGTTCAGCTTCCTGAAAATACGGTCTCTTTGAAATCAAATAGAATTCCTACCTACTATGGAAGCTATTAAATGCGTCATCCGTGTACTGTAGACATGGATAATTACTAGTATTCCTGCAGGAGATACAAATTGCACTTGACTTCTTTGACACAACCTGTGTTTATAAAAAACATGCACCCATCACAGAAAGTAGAACTTGGACTGAAAAAATAGATTGGACTTTATCCACCCAACTCTTCACAAAGCCTATAGAAACTGAATGAGCTATGCTTTTTATGAATAATAGTGAAGTAATTTTCATTTACTGTTTATCAGGATTAAGTAAAATACGTTTCTACAAGGATGGGCATCAATATTGATTGGTAAAACAGTCATATTGACATATTTTTGGTAGGAAACGCATCGAATAATAAACACTATAATCTGAGTGGCGATATGAAATTTATTACGTAAAATTACATTGATCAAAACTTTGTGAACAACGGATTGTCTTTTCTATAGTCTATTCCATAATTGGTATAAATGAAAATAAGCACACGAGAAACAGTATCATTAGAGCAAAAAATGAGTTAAATTCTATTTTATGATGAGTAAAAATGAAATGGCAGCTACAGGAGACTCATTGTTGTAGAAATATAAGTGAGCAATCATGAAAAATATTTCATGTATATATAATATATATATTTCAATATATATATTATATATACATGTAGAATACACTTATATTTCATGTAGAAATATAAGTGAGCAGTCGTTCAATCATGCAATGAGGGTTTTTTCTAGGAACGTAAATTAATAGTTGAACACTAGAAAAATCTTTTTGATAGCAGATTTAAGTTTATTATTTCGCAGTTCACGGCTTCGGATGGGTCTAAAATGCATCATGTAATGGAATACTACCCTATGTTTGATGTATATCATACCTCCGGATTAAAAGCAAAGGAATTCAATGATATTTAACTCATTGGTTTCAAAACCATCAGCTCTATCAACGTTTTTGTAAAACGTAGTAACAAATACTAACAGTGATAAAATATGTACATGAATACGATCAAAATAATTAGTTTTTACTTGCTGTACTTTACATAAATTCATAAATGCTTGATATACCCATTCACTACTTAAGATAAAGTTGAAGTAACAGAAGTATTAAAATGAGTTTTCTATTAAAAATGAACAAGCACTATAAAGTTCTTAGATCAGTTTCCTATCGAGCACAGTTGAGAGAACGTTGATTTGCTACTAAAACGAAATATTATAGTTAATATTGAGCTTGATTGATGTATTCATTCGTTATCTAAACTTCTATAGTTACTGTCTAAAGAAATTATAGGTTCAACCTATGTATAACTCTAAGCCTTTATTATTCTTTGGTGGTCCCGATAAGATTACAGAAACAACGCACTTTCTGTTCAATTCTAGGAACCTTTCTCCTGACGAGAAAGTGAGTATATATTAAAGAATAAGGTATGGATTTTGTTCCTACTTGCCGATACCACCCATGGGCTGGAGTATTTCGTTTCTGTGCAAAACGATTAATTCTTCAAGAGCCCCTGCTGGGCAATGTAGTAGCAATCCTATTCTGGGCGGAACCTATCTCCAAAAAGACACAATCTTCAGCATGACCTATTACACGCTACGGAGCATTGGTACAACCGCTTAGAAAGCCTCTACAACACATCGAAACGGTCACTTTAAAACGGACCGTACGCCATAGATTATCCTGCTTGAGTAAAGTCTTATTATGGCCTGTAGAAGATGCTTGAGCTGATGTATGGATCACTATATCAACGGATCAACTGTCTAACTACCGAAATAGAGAAGGGTCGGAGTAAAGCTTTGAGTGTACTGCAGGACATAACCCGGGTGGTGTATTAGAAAGTTTTGGCACTGCCTACCGATTAAAATGAAGAAAAAACTTGCGTGCTTAGTGTGATATCGGAAATAAGAGTGCAGGAAAAAATGTTAAGGCTGTAAATTTGTCCCCCTGCTTCAAATCTACCCAGGTTAATTTGCCCTTTTTAGGTAAACGTAAAGGAATAACGAATGCTGTAATACCTGAGTACGACACGGCAAATCTTCTCTCTGAAACAGTCAGTCGTTCATGGATCCAATTTAATTTCACTAAACTAAAGCTCAGAAGTACCCAATGTCGTGAGGACTTCAGTTATCGCCCATTTGATGCTTCTCTCAGGTTTGCCTTGGCCGTCTATTGTATTGCACAGGCTTTAAAGTCACGTACCAGGTGTATTTTGTCAAAACAAATAGGAGCTGTGGCTTGTGAAGAGCCATTTATATGAAGCACTTGAAGTACTTGTTGCACAGGCTCCATTTTTATGGCTAAAGTATTGGTCAAGTAACATTAGAACTCCATGTTATGCGTTTTAGATAACTGTGAAGGGCCAATAAAACTAACGCATCATTACACAAAAAACGTTTTTGAACATTCTGGCTCTATTTATAAGTTCCAAAATGAAGATGGGTCATAATACGTCTTCAACTGACCTATAGGAATTGATTTAAGAGGTAAAGTGGAAAGTCTCGAGATTGCTTATAATGAAATTTTCTGTGGCAGTAAAACTATCAATGAATATTTTGCTACTTCTTGATATTTATCTTTGAATGTTCTGATTATGCTTAGAAACAGTTTTGTACTTCATCACTATGATGGGACACTTCAGTTGGTCCAATTAACAATAATGAAACAGTTTGACTTGGCTTAAGAACTATTCTGTTCTGGCTTTCATGAATCGACTTGGTACTGCTTAATTAAAAGGGAGTACTAAAGTAACACAGATCAGGGTAGAGAAGGAGGCTTGATAAATCAAAACTTGGAAGTCCAAAAAGTATAATCATCGACTTAAAACAGTTGTTTGTAATATTTTTGCAGGAAAATTGCAATTGTAAAGCAAAATAGTTCTTCAAAACGGGTTGAAGCTCAACTTTAGTTTTGTTCAGAATGCTGAATTTTTTTCTGTTTTTTTATTGATTTTTTTTATGTCTCATTCGTGAGAATCGAGATGAAGATTTTACAATCTTATTTAAGCTTTTATATGCAAATTTAAATCTAGTATCATTCAGACAACCTATTTCAGAACATGATGTTTCAGTTTTTACGAGGTAGACTTTCTTCGAACCAGGAATGAGTTGCACCTTCTCCCTACGAGCAGCTTCGTTATCACTGCACATTGAATAAGCTGCAGACTGCAGTCATTGGCTGTTGATGGTATCCCCAATTAAAGGATAAAAACAGTGTTCTCAATTTGCCCAAAGGGGTTCGGCAAAACTTATCGTCAGTCGGGGAAAAAAATCTATTGTTTTCGCCGAAGTTCCAGCTGAATGAGTATTATCGAGGGATTCGTTTTCAGTTTATCCGTCATGGATGTACATTTCTTCTGTGATTTTTTCTTTCGTTATCCTCCTCGTAGTGTTACTCAATTCTCAATTTTTTTTACTTTAAGACACAGTTTGCAACAACACTTACTTTGGTAACTGACCAGCAATTTACTTATGATTCAAATCTTTTAATTTTCTTTTGAGTTGTAGGAATAAATGAATGTTTTTCGACCAGGTCGACGTTCTGTGCGAAAATGAGCATTATTTTGCTTAATCACGCATAAATGTGCTCGTTGAGTTAGCGTATTCCACAGTGTCTGTCCAGGACATGCTTTTTGTTCTTTCAACTGTGTACTTCAGTATGTAGACAGCAGTAAGCTAACAAATATTTATACTTTGCGAATCAGAGTGTGATCGAATTTTTCTGATAGATAGTACGTAAAAAACTCGTCAAATAGCAGGAAATTTGAAGTAACTGTCGTTCGAGAAATGAAAGTTGAAGGTGGCTTATGACAGCAGGAGTTTCTCCCAGTGTTTTAATTTTTAATAAAACTAAAACATTGATTTACTCGGTCAAAAATGGGTGCAGGAATCAGCACAGTCGAGTATCTAACGATATATTCAACGAACAGTAGATATGCTTATACTGGGTTCTGATTTGACGTAGGAATTGAATGTCATTTGAATTGTGTGTCATTCTCAGCGAGAAAAGTTAGAATTACGACGAACAATTAGAAAATTTATTTTTCGCACTAACTGAATTTAATATAAAAATCAGCTTCAGGTTGTGTCAATGAAAGAAATCAACTTTCTTTCATTGGCATTTTATTATTTTTCTAAGGCTACTATAAAAGTCTTTATTCTATCAAACGAAATTTTGGAGTAGAAAATTGAACTTAAGACGCAGCTGATGAGCATCATCTTCCACACTTTTTCAATGGATGTCAATTTCTTCAAAATGTTTTCGTTAAACTAAATACGATTTTTACAACAACATCTCAATACCTTTTTGTCTCATTAAATTAAATATTTTATGATCTACAAATTCACAAATACTGTTGAGTACAGTGAACAAATTCAGAAACAGGGAATTCAAATTCATTAAATGAATCTCAATAACAAATGTCAAATATTACTAGATTCAATGGTATAAAAAGATGTTAGTTGCCATGTCCTGATATGAATTATTAACATGATTTTATGGAAACTAGAGAAATATTTATAACATTCGTCCGAAACCCTCATGAGGATCGTTTTGTGCAAACCCAACGTTATTTGATTATGATTGAAGTTCCACGTGCGAAAAACAGGTGTAAAAGTGACTAATTAGAACATACTTTCAAGCAATTATTCACTCATAAATATTCGCCGTCGCAACAAAGAGTTTATTTATCGGTGAAGTTATCACGGAATTGGCCATAAAGACCTTCACATGCACGATGTCACAAGAAAGATCCAATCCTTTACAAGCTCAGGCCTTTGTATTTGTTCTAAACATATCTTTTGATGATCTTTCCCATTAAGAACGAAACGATGCTGAGAGACCACTAATCGAGAGTGTCTTATATGTACTGCTGCACGTTTGACTGGATCTTGGTAGAATTTTAGCAGTGTGATTTATCTGCTACACAGAGATAGGCAGTCTAGATTAGAACAGAACACTCGAAATGTCTGGGCCTATCATAAGTAGTGATCACTAACTTTTCCGTCGCAAATTGTCCAATTCTCCACAGCTGCCTCCTCACCGTCCAAAGACATTGTAGCTCTGTGGTACTGGAATTTGAATAACTATCTTGTAGCAGAGATACGGGCCCACATTTTTCTTCTGTAGAAAACGGGAGTTTTGGCAACTAACAGCAGACCGCAATGCAACTTACGTTGAATCCGTAAAAGTTTTAAGGATGACGGTTAAGACGGCCAAACAAGAGACCAATTCTTGTGTAGCTCTTCGACTGGAAAATGCTACATCCAGCATTCTTTTTCTTGGCTCACTACAACCGAAGAGCGCTTTCACCCACTATCAGCTTAACAAAAACGTGTCAGAAACGTTCGACTGATACGGGATGATGCCTATCACCGGAATACTTTATACCGAGTTAAGAAAGAAACCTAATAAGTGGCCGGTCATGAAGGAAGAAACGAGTATATTTCATTTGGTGCGCTTGAGTGAGTGAACCAGGCTGTAAAGTGAGGCATTCAGATGCAGGCACCACGAAGACGAGTCTAACGAATGAATTATTGAAGCGGCGGGCGCACCGCGATCTACAGGCAGGTGATCAGCCCAGCTCTGCATGAGGCATCCCGTCTCGGTGGGGACTCGGACGGTCAGGGCTTTCTGGTGGGTGGAGAGTGCAACATTTCCAACGAAAATGTATGTCAATAGGACAGCAATGAATACGCGTCATAAAACACAAATGGTAGAGATGAATGCGTGTTATATAACACGGATGATAAATATGAGATTATAGGACAGGGATGAATACGTGGTACAAAATACGAGTAATAGAAATGAGATTATAGGGCAGGGATGAATACGTGGTACAAAACACGAGTAATAGAAATGAGATTATAAGACAAAGATGAATACGTGGGACAAAACACGAGTAATAGAAATGAGATTATAGGACATGAATGAATAAGCGTTATAAAACACAAATTATGATTTTTTCACCCAACGTGTATTCACTGTGAAACATTAAAGTTATTAACTACACTTCATAATTACTTCCCTTCTCTTGTGTGATAATACAGGGTGCGGCAACATAACTTCCTTCTTGTGAAGGAAACTTCCTTTGAAAAACGAAGTTGTGTTGCGGCACCGTGTATTAGTATCTAAAACAGTCAAGGAGTATAATAGCTGACTTGCACAAGTGTAAGCAACCATCCCGCTAAATTAGCAGATGTGCCCAGCATGCCTGGAGCTGTGCAGGCAGTTGCACATCACACTAAGAATAAAAACATGAGGAACGCAAAACTGCTTGATGGTGAAATTTACAACCTCTATTCGCAATTTAATCATGGAGGTTATCAGTTCTTTAGATTGTGCTAAAACAGTACAAGTATCTTACCCTTCAGGGTTTTTCTTTTCATGCGTGGGACATTTATTGGTTCTTTGTGGAATAATTATTCTTTCGTCAGGAATTGAAAGTAAGTTTTCCTCACGAAAACTATTGAACTTCAAAGTGCTTATGAACGTTTACATAAGCTCTACTTTTTCAATCTACTTGTTCAATCAACCTGCCACAAATGCACAAGTTAAACAGTCAAAAGTATTGTTAATATTTGTAAAATATATTGTAGTTTTGGTACTCGCTATCAAAGTGCTGTACAGTGGTTACAACGCATCAAATGTCAAAGCAATACAAGTCTAACTTTAATTTTCTTTGACTTGCTGGTTTTCTAGTTTCAAAATATTATCCATTCTCTTGTATTATATTATATTTTCATGAGATGTCCTTGTCATGCTTTGTGTCTGTACATTGTTTGTCATCGCTGACTGTGATCATCGAAAAGGAGATGTTCTAAACAGCATCAGTACCATATTTATGTTGAAATGAAAGTTGTGGGCGATTTCAAGGTCTTTATTAGCGATAAAAAACACAGGTCTATTAAAATATATCACCATTAATATTATTTTAATTATTTTCAAGAAAATTCATTTGCCAACAAGCTTAGACCAGTAAAAGTCTCGTTTGTAAAATGGCTCTGGTTGTGGTACATAATTTGAATCTAACTCGTTTCCATACTCTCTCTTCTCATAATATCAACCTAACACTATCAAGATAATTTTGTACGAAAGATATAAAAAAGAAGAAGAGCATTATAGTGATAAAAGTTGACACATATTTTGTCGGCTAACATGGGCCGCTTTCGGACAAATGCAGATGCTTAACCAGCAAAAAATTGGTTTCAGGATGTACATTTTCATCACTTTCTTTGATTGAAATTTCATTGTTCAGAAATTAATAGAAAGAATTGATAGTTATTTGATTTCGGCTTTAAAATTTTCAACGAATAAACTTCTTCGTATTCCCTATGGCCTCAACATGATCTTTAGATGAAGTCCTCTTCTTAGTTACAGAACAGGTCTGCGTCTTTGACTGATTCATGTATGGCGGTGTTTAGCGTTAAGAAAATGATCCACTACTCATTACCAGTAATAAACCTACCCGACACTATTGCCTTAAAGTTTTGTGTAAAACATTGCGAATAAACAATACGATGTTACAAATTTTCCTGGGAATGTTGGTGCGGAATCTACTATTCAGTCCCTGAAACTCTTTTAAACTTGTTCAATTGGTGTAAGATGTTCACATAAATTACATTAAATTGTTTTGCATGTTCCTTAGAATTAAGTAGTAAAATCTGCTGTGACAACAGCTTCCAGCTCCTTGGAATCAATTTTTTGGATGACAATCTGTTGGCTCATTCATACATTTATAAGATTTATTGCTTGCACATGTTTAACGTGATCTTTAGATGGAACGAACATAAGGGTGAATACAGTCATAGATAATGACAATGATTTAAACATTTTTAAATCAGAATCTGAAAGAAACAGGTATAATTACTTCTTGTAGAATTTCTAAACGAAGATAGGGACGAAGATGAAATCCGACTTCACCCTTTATTCGAGACTTTAATGGTTTTAATTTTTATTCAAGAAAACCTTATTTCATCTGATAACTACACAATCATAGATAGGTGGCGTCCCATTATATGTAACTTTCGGGTGCATTAAAGCGTTGTCAATATTTTACATAATATCATAATATTAACATATTATTTTCGCTATCACGGCATGGAACTTGGGTATCAGCTCAAGAAGGGACCAAACGGCTCGTTTCTATTGCCTTATTTTATTCTAAACATGAACCAAACCAATCTAATACATTACATCAAAGGCTCAATTTGTTTCTATGGTTACATTTTCCAATTCTAAATGATTTGCGTATTTCCTTCTCGTGGTATCGGCAGCTAAAGAGTTTCTTTGCGAACTCCAGACTAGGACACACGTGCTACTGAAATACTTGCGAGTTTTACCATCGTGTTATGAGAGACTAAATTGTGTCGATTCGTATTCCCTGTTGCTAAATTTGGCCCACTGCTGATTGAAAACACAAGGGAAACCAAAGGATTTTTGGCTTCCTTCCTAAGGAAAGAGTTCTTTAGCTAATTCAGTACTGAGAGCATGGATCTCAATCACGTTTGCTACACACACCTGCAGCATTTTACGGCTCATTAAAACCTCCATGCAGGCTTAAAAGAAAACACTTACTCCGATCATGGATTTTTTGTCGGCTGTGACGCGTATTCGAGGCAAAGTGAATTACTTATTTTGCCTTGTTGCGAGTTTAGGCCCACGCCGAAGAGGCAGTCAACACTCGAATAAGAGAGCTGTAATGGAGCACCTGATTTTCTGGGAACTCATGTCACGAAGGCTGGTCAGCGAGCGCTGCTCAAACATCTTCCTTCACGAGCTAATTGCTTGTTCAGACTCGACTGACTGCTTTACTCGCGTGCCGTGCTCGTCATGACTAGCACCTTAATTGTGCTTGCTCTTTCTCCTCTTGCTTTCAACAGTTGTCTGATCGCATTGTTTTCCGTTTCACCAACTTCTCGTACTGTTTTTGTGATAAATCATGCAATAAGTGCTCGAGCTCAGTATCTTAAGTATTTTTTCTATATTTTAAGTCATGTTTGTTCCCTGCAAAAAAAACGTTTTTGCTCTCATCGGTTAACTGCTCTCACTTTCCTTCCTCTCACAATGAAATTACTGCTCTCACTTTCCTTCCTCTCACAATGAAGGTACTGCTCTCCCTTCTCTTCCTCTCACAATGAGGATACTGATCTCACTTTCCTTCCTCTCACTATGAGGCTACTGCTCTCACTTTCCTTCCTCTTACTATGAGGTTACTGCTCTCACTTTCCTTCCTCTCACTATGAGGATACTGCTCTCACTTTCCTTTCTCTTAATATGAAGTTACTGCTCTCCCTTCTCTTCCTCTCACTATGAGGTTACTGATCTCACTTTCCTTCCTCTCACTATGAGGTTACTGCTCTCACTTTCCTTTCTCTTACTATGAGGTTACTGATCTCACTTTCCTTCCTCTCACTATGAGGTTACTGCTCTCACTTTCCTTTCTCTTACTATGAGGTTACTGATCTCACTTTCCTTCCTCTCACTATGAGGTTACTGCTCTCACTTTCCTTCCTCTCACTATGAGGTTACTGATCTCACTTTCCTTCCGATAGCCCGTTACCTACACACGCTTCCCTTCCTTTCATCAGCTGTGTGCTTCTGCTCCAGAGTTTTATTTATTTATTTTAGTTTTAGACCATGCTACAAAAGCTATAGATGATTCTAGTCTATTTATTTGAGCAATTTTCCTCTAATTTCGTTCATTAAGTTTTTACCTTATTGACCAGCAGATCAGCTATTAATATGAGTTGTAAATAACAATTAATTTTACAAAACTAGATTCTAATTTCAGTTAAATAGTTAAACAATTTAGTTTATGGCTAAAATTTCAATTCGGTACATCATCATGACGATGATGCCGAATATTTCTATTCCTGCATTCCTCAGTTTCTAATTATTTTGTTATAAAGCTATAATAACTCTAAGTTTCCTAAGATATTTGTTTCCTTCATGACCACTGTGTCAACAAGAGATACGTAGATTCAAGCTTAGGTAAGAGCCAATGCACCTTCATTCCATACTTTCGAAATCATGTGTAGTCTGTACACTTGTACAACTCGCAGTTAAATCAGTGTCTGGAGCAAAATATTCAGAAAACGGGTAGCAAGAGTACTGGAAAAGCTCCTGCTTTATAGGCTTGTACTCCTAATAGGATCCTCATGTCCGGACTACTTTCCGGAAGTAGAGGTAATATGCCTGGGTATTTTATTACTATTATTGTAAGATATCTTGTGCCTTATATTTTCTAACATAAAGCCTTGGCCGTTTTAAAAAGAAACATCACATCGGAATGTTTATCCACTGCAGCAACACAGAGTCAGTAAAAAATTCTAAATTAAATTAAAAAATTCAGATTCATATCTCATAAATACAGTCGAGATAACAAAAACTCAGAGCCGATAGATCAAGAATAACGCGCAGCCTAAAACTGAAATGATTTCTGTTCGACCTACAACTGAGAGTCACCGCTGTACGTTTAAACCGTGGCATTCGTGCTCTACCTTAGGCGCAGTGTTTTTTTTTGGAGGGCCAGCTTTTATTTGGAAAGTTGATCAAAAGTCTCAGCGTTGCGGCCGGCAATACTGCACCCCCTAATTATTGTATATATCTTGAACACAATTACAAGGCAATAATGGAGTCGTTGTGTAGGAATGCGTGCGCATTACATTCGAGGACTGTCGTTATCGCTGTACAGAGCATCACGGCTCTGAGATGCGACTATGGGAACGCAGTTCCATGCGAGTTTTCTGCGCCCTCGTCCCGCGTCTGCGTGCTGCTGCCGCCATAATCGACTAACAAAGCCTCATCATGGTCAATTTGTGCATTGTAAGCAGGATCTCAAAAGTAAATGCGATGTTTTTGCCGAGAGAAATTGTCTGAACTGAAGCGACGTGGTTTGGTAATCTACGCGTTAGATTCAAGAGGTTCTAACTTCAAAAATGTCGCGCTAATAAAAGTGGAAGGGCGACTAAAAATTTCGTGTAATAGGTTAATTATATTGCGGAGAGAATACAGAAGAACATTAGTTTGAATGTGTGTATTGACATGCTAAAACATGTCACAAACATTCCAACGTAGAAGTTTTTAGATTCTTTGTCACTGACCCGAAACGGAATGGAACGCCATGTATTAATGAGATATACCTGAACTTATAGCATGTGACGCGCTCGGAGTCTTGACGCCTCTCTCAGACGCTCAGTGATCTTTTCTTAAGTAGCTACTTTGATTAAAAGACCTGGCGTGCCCTATAACTTTAAGCCAAATTTTTATTGTAAACGCATCAGTGCGTGCTTTCGCAAGTGTTTTTTTTTATTTTGTGGTAAAAAATCATGTCATATTTTTGAAGATGGCTAATCTTAACTTTAATTATTAATTGGCGCTTCACATAATACTCATGGATTCCCTTATATGTCGACTAATATAAGATCTACTCACACCCATGTAGTTAAAATTATCCAAATCAAACTGTGCAAGTTGTAAAAGTCAAAGAAGGTCAAAACAGAAGCTCAGTCCTTAGCTTAAACTTTCATCGAAAATACGATCATCGATAACAACTTAAACCAAAATATTTCAATGGGGTCGGACAAATACGTTCTTATGACCAATAGCCTGAGCCTTCATCAGTCACCGTAACAGAGTGGGAAAAATTGGAACTGCAGGCATTTATATTTCTTTCCTGACAATATGTACATTTCCTTGTCCCAAATTTGTGGACGTTTCACTGCACGACCCATGGTGCAAGGATTGTCGCTCATGAACGTTTAAGAAAATATCAAGTGAGGCTGCCGGCTGCTTATCAATTAAATTTTTACGCCAAAAATGCTTCATTTGCTGATGAAGCAGACAAATTTCAGCAATTGTGAACCTCATTTAGTTATGCCACTCTTGTAAATAACCAGTCCTTGACTTGCAGCCATACATAGTCTCAGACAAACAGCTCATTTTTAGCTGCTGTTACCTAGAGTGTTTTTCTTGATTACTAGTTACTCCTTCGTAAACCTTTCCCCTGCTTGATCCACATCTCCTCCTTCATCCCGTAGGCGACATTAGACTTACATTCTTCGGAGATTCCTGGAAGTTACAAGCACCAATCTGGGGTCTGGATTATCTGCAAAGATTGTTAGGCCAGAATAAAATTCAGTAACTGAACATTCAGAATTGAGAACCTTGAAAGGTTATCATCCGTTTTGTTGTTGTTATACACAGAACAATCACATATTTTCAAAGGCCAGTGAGATATCATAATTGAAACTAATTCAGAAACGTAATTAGAGCTTCGTTTTGGTAGTGTATGCTACTACATTTGATCAATTCATCCAGATAAGAATATTAACTATTAGATAGCAACAATGGTTGTAATAGTATCAAAATTCACTACAATAGATTACGAGGTATATTTGTGATGATCTTGCTTCCATTTAAGAATAGTTAGAGTATAATTTTATCAGTATCCGGTTGACCAAAAAATCCATTCCGTTTTTTGTCGATCTTAAACTTCTTTCGAAACCAAACGGATATTTTGACCAAATAACCTAACATGAATATATAATGTAGGTACACATAATTACTGCTCTTAACCTGCGTTAATGTTACAGTGAGGTAATTTAAAAAGCTATCCAGTTTCTCAGCGAGCACTTTAAAGCGGAATATATTCTGTTATAGACTAATTTTAATAATTACCAATGAAGATTTCTTTCATACGTTAGAACCGTAAACAGACGTTGGATATGATACGCTCGCCAGCGAATCTTAATCATGGGTGGATGTGTTGTTCTCAGAGACACTAGGTCTAGTCTCCGCCACGATTACAGCCCTACCAGCGACACACGCCTGATGTGTCCACATGTTCATCTGGTTTTTGTGTCTTTTGTTTGAAAGTTTTAAAATTATACAGAGAGCAAAGCAAAAGAATGTTGTTCTAAATTATCACCCCCCCCCTAATAAGAGATTTGGCCGACCTCTATGCAGCAGATGACAAACGCAACTACAGTTTTAATTTCATCAAGACGTTGATCTTCATCGTTTCCAATTTTCGTTTTACGTTCCTTGCATTTTTAAGTCGTTTTCGAACTTAGTGTGGAATCACTGAAATTCTACGTATCACTATTTCCTCCAGCAAGTTTAGATATTGAAACATTTTACAAATACAGTGTTGCATCTATTATATTCTTATATTGTTTCTTAAAGCTCGAAAGGAATTAAACGCTAATCAAATAGAGTTCTAAAAAGCGTTGTAAAATAAGCTCTTTCATTAATCAATATAATCTTATCATTAAAGTCACTTGATCAAGTTGTAGCCCTAAAATCGTGATTCGAAATTAAATTTTCGAAATTTTCAATTTCGAAAATTGAATTTCCTATGGCTCTAGTTTTTTATTTTCCTTCATGAAGAACTATCTATTCCCGTAAAATTGTTACGAAAATTTAGAAGAAGTTTACTCCTTCATGGAATTTGAACCCAAGAAAACTTGCAGTTATGACGCATATAACTGTTATCGTATGGGGGAATTTCGAACGCGCTAAAATTCCAACTTATTCACAGGACCATGAAATCTCCACGCAGATGTTATCTTCTGAGGTTCTCAGTAAAACAAGTGCTAAACATATCACCAAGGGAAATTCTGAAAAAATAAAATTAAAATCAAAACCACATTAGGTGTGTGAACCACTGAGAACAGTTCAGCTTAAACTAGACAGAAAAAAGTGTAAAGAGTTCACATGGGTATACCTAGTTGAATGAACATTTGGAATTGATTTACATTATTGATATTGTGTAATACCTTACAGTTTAGGGTCTGTTTCAATGTGTCAGTGAACAGCTGGCTCACTTGCAACTTTACAAGAGCTTGGAACACCGTCATTAGTCTTAAGATGTTAGTATCATGAATTGTAAACCCCATCCCATGTATTATGGATTTTATTGTACTGTGTGATACTCTAGAGTTTAATACCGTACTGTGTGATACTGTATTATGTGGTACCGTGTTGCGCAATACCGTACTGTGTGATACTGTATTATGTGGTACCGTGTAGCGCAATACCGTACTGTGTGATACTGTATTATGTGGTACCGTGTTGCCCAATACCGTACTGTGTGATACTGTATTATGTGGTACCGTGTTGCACAATACCGTACTGTGTGTTACTGTATTATGTGGTACCGTGTTGCCCAATACCGTACTGTGATATTGTACTATGTGATATGTAGGAAAAAAGTTAACTTACAGTATTCCATTTTAGTTACATGAACGTTGTTTCATACATAAAATTACTTTTCTCAAGTAGGAAGAAATACAAATCATTTTCCTTACTTCGATAATACGTATATGATTATAACTCTCTGTTGTAATAAGGTTTTTTCTGCTCGATACGAAAAATTTTGCTGTCACCTTCCACCGCCAAAATCAAGTGTAAATTGACCGAGTGGAAAAAAGAATGAAAGAATCATAAGAAGGAAAGAAATTTGTCTCTTATCAAGTGTACAGTACAAATATATTAGGCATTCAATTCTTTATGTTAAGATCTTAAGGGTAAAGGCTGATGCTAAAATCTTAAAAATCTTTAAAAAATTCTAAAAATCTAAAAATCCTTAAATCTTAAAGGATGATGATAAAACAATATCCCGAGCTCCGTGCTGCAACTTCTAGTAGAGGCTTGTTGGGGCGCTTCGATGAATAGAAATAGAGAAAGGAATAAACTTTATTCCATTCTCTGTTATCTCAGAAACACACAAACCAAGAATATTTTGTACATCCACTTAGGTATCCAACGAGGACGTTTATAATTTTAGATAGACATAAATCATCCATAATATGCTTCAAGGTAATTTTTTCAGGATTTTGTTATATTGTTTCATATTTTTCTTTCACGCTGATAGAATTGTCAGTGGGTATTGACCCATGTTTGTAACCATTGTGTAAAAAAAACACGTTTCAAATTTCGTATTGAACTGTGAAGAGATAAGTACCATTTGTATTGTGTGTATTCTGACAAACCAGTTTTAGTTTAAAAGCCTTTTTTATCATTTCGGAATGCTAGGTTTCTTTTCGGGGAGAAAGAGAATGCAGATTCTTATCATTTATGCTATAAAATTGAATATTAATGCTAGGATGGAGTAGAATCTTTTCATTTAATACGAAGGCGAGGGTCCGGAAGACTCCTTAAGCCAGTTCAGGTACTGAATAAGATCACTCAGTTCTTTTGGTTAAAATGTTATTGCTCTGCTGAATCTGCTTAAAATCACCGTTAATTTTTACTACATACTTGGGATTTCATTAGACGTTAATGTTTTTGCATGATATTCGTGAAGTCTGAGTAGAGTGCTGAATAATGAATTACACAGTTATTTCTTCAAAAAGCAGTGCAGGCCTGTTTTCTGGGTTTAGATTATGATATGATATGTTCATTTGCGTTTATTGTTCCAATTGATGCCTTTGATGTTTACGAGACAAAAATAAATTACATCCCAATAGTTTAGAGATACCCTACATTCATTGGCCCTCCAAACTTAGGTTTCCTATTGCCAATTGTTAATCATCGAACTACTCGTTTGACGCATGTTTTAGACAAGTAATGTGTAAACCCAAGATTTATCCTGGTCTTTCAGTTAGACGTCGAGATAAGCCTGGTATAGGTTTTCAACTTTCTTTTAATGTGTATTAGTTAAACGCACAACAGAACACGTCTGAATGGTTCATAAAGGTAGATCTGTTTATGGATGCTACGTTTTATCACTAAACTTCTTACAAAATCATAGTAAAATCCTACTTAAGAACACTTAATGATAAACTGAAATGGGTAGGGAGAAGCAGGCATGCGGTAATGTGAGCGTGGTTTTACGCTCATGGGTAATACCAAGTATTTTAAAGTTATTTTCTATCACAAACTATAAATATTACGAGAAAACAGAAAGGTTTATTAGGACTCAAAATATGGAAATTATTAAATAAAAGTTGATACATGTCTGGCACAGAGCCAAAAAAATCATTTTCTTAGCCAGTATTATTAATCGCAACTTAGAGTTCCATTTGGATTTGCATACGCTGAATAGTATCAATAGTATGGAATAGCATACGCTGAACAGGGCTTGTTTAGGAAAAAACGATTCATTTTTGGTTTTCTGCGATCTCATTTTCAATCATTGCTTCATTGGTTCAACCGTGGTCATTGCTGTTATACATGCATTGCCTACTGTACATAGAATGCCTACCGCTGAAAGTACTATACACTGTAGAAAAATATTTCATTTTGTTGTATACATGTATCTTTTTTATCGACTCTTTATTTTTTATTGTGACACAAATTCCACGCCACACTGATTTACTCCTTTTGCCTCAGCTTTGAGTTTTTTCCCCTCTTGATACCAGTTCAATTGCAAACTAGTATCTCAACACTGAAAAAAAGAATTTCAATGTGAGATTTGAGAATTTATTTTTACTTCCAAATGAATCTTAGTAAAATCAAAACCGGAGGGAAAATCTCGACACCGAACTCAACCGGAACTTAAAATCTTGAGAAATCCAGAAAAAAATCTTGAAACGAACAGTCTCGTTAATTATTTTCGTCCTATGCATCGTAGAACCTTCATTTTGGTCTCAAATTGAAGCTAATAACTTACTCTCACTGAATGGTTATACAGTAACTCCCCTTAATTAACTACCCGCACTTGATGGGACGCCGTTCCTTGACACCCGTTTTCGAGTCCACTAACGATATTTATACCACCCCTATCTCCATGGCCCCCTGTGCCTCCGTGGCCCCCCTGAGTCCCCGTGGCCCCACTGTGTCTCTGTGGCCCCCGTGTGTCTCCGTGGCCCCCCTGTGTCTCCGTGGCCCCCTTATGTCTTCGTGACCCCCTGTGTCTCCGTGACTCCCCTGTGTCTCTGTGGCCCCCCTGTGTCTCCTTGGCCCTCTGTGGCCCCCTGTGGCCCTCCTGTGGCTCCCTGGGGCCCCCTGGGGCTCTGTGGCCCTCTTTTAGCTCTGTGCCTCCCTGGAGCTCCTGGGCATAGATGTATGTAGATACCGGGATAAATGTGCTGTCGGAAAGAAATTTGCAGCTGTTGCTGAAGAAGTGAAGAAAGAGAATTATTTTCAAGGAACTGAGGAAAATGAATAATATTCACTTGAATTCATGGAGTACGTTCTAATATACTGCATGCCTTATACGCCCCTTTGGTGTGAAATTCAGGGTGGCACGAAGACCATTGGTTTGGTGGAAGGCTGGCACAAAATTGTCAAGTCAGATATTCTCCAAAAGAAAAGAATTACACCTTCAACCTTTGTTACAACAATGTATAAGCAAACCAAGGCCAGAACCGTAGAATCGGCTCATGACTATAAAATTGTCAAAAAGAAATCCACAAGCAAAATAGGTGAAGATCAGTTCGTCGAACGGTGGTGTAGGCATAAGCTACGCTCTGACTCATCGTACGGTGCAAAAATTAGAAAGAACTTAGCCACAGCAGAGGAAGAGGACACAGAAGAAAAGGAAAACAAAAACAAAAATCACGTATCCTATGTATTAAAGCTTAAAAAATTAGAGTGAGCACCTTCTCATGATCTCCCCTTAAAAAGTGATAAAAAGAGCGAGATATGACCGAAATGGAAAAACAAAACAGCGAAACCGTAATCAATATTGGAGACTCTTCAGATTCTGATATCAACACAGCGGGAAAGGAAAAAGTGTGGGTTCATTCTTCGGATTTTAAATTGTTTATGAGAAGCAGGTCAATCATTTTCGAAAAGAGTCAGTGGTTTTCTAGTGATGAAATCGATGCATTTATAACGCTTTTCGAAAATAAATGTTCTAATTGCACAACACACTCAGTACTCGCCGTACATAATCCTCAATCATTAAACACTGTTCACCAGCTATTTATTCAAATCATCAACACCCATTATTCTCAGTGCAGCATAACAGTCAAAAAGAATGGCTCAAATCCCATTGGTAAAGTTGGATTTCATTGGGCACTAGTAACGAATGTACAGTATGCTAAGAAGCCGCCGCAGAAGGGGATGTAGTTGTTAATTATATGTGTTCCATGAACCTTGAACCGAGTAATGATGTGCAGGAGTACTTAACACGTTTGTTCCGATGCGACCCACCGGTGGGTCACTCAGGTTAGGTTCTGCAATTTTTTCAAAGCTTTCTAGTGACTGTATGTACAAAGTAAAAATTTGCACCAGCTAGGCAATAGCAACAAACGTGTTAAGAAAGGTTTATCGGCCAATACAATCCGTTCAAAAAATACGGTTAAATTGCATTTCCCTACAACATCAAGACGACGGTTCTAGTTGCGGAACCTATGCACTGACGTTCGCTACATCTATTGCAGAAGGAGATAACCCTTGGCTCTTAAGATTTGACACATATCAGATTCGGCAGCATATCGCTAAGTGCCTCGAAGCGTACGAAGTGGGCCGATTCCCGATGATCCCTGAAAAAGACGATCCACGCATTAGGGGGACGCGTAGAGGAGTTAAGAAACGTCGAGTGCGTTCAACATACATCATCATCCCTGAGAAAAAAGAGAAGAGTTGGCAGTGGTGGTGGAACTGGAAGAAACGGTCACTTCACTTCTGCGAAAAGAAATGGGCCAGCAAAATCACTCCCAGGAATATCCATGCATGCAATCAATGCTAGACATGGAGAAGCAATGAAGAAAGTATTTCAGTGAATCACTTTCTCACATATCAACAAAATGTTTGAACATGTTCATTTTGACCGCAGTTGTGATTTTTGAGTGCATTGCAGTAAATATGATTCTTAATATAACTGTGCCCCATGTCGAGATTGTTAGCTTTAATTTGATATGTGAATGAAGTTTGTGGGATGAATACATAGATGAGAAATAATTACGTAGACCGGAAGGTATATTTATCTTTAATGGACTCGAAAACGGGTATCAAGGAACGGCGTCCCCTCAAGTGCGGGTGGTTGAGTATGGAGAGTTAATTTATAACCATGCAGTGAGAGGAGGTTATTAGCTTTAATTTGAGACCAAAATGAAGGTCATGTAGCATGACCTGCTACCCCTTTAAATGTTATGAAATTATAAGTATTAAAATATTCCTCATTTTTAGTAATAAAAATAAGACTAAACTTCAAGTGATTTTTACCAACTCTTTCCAGTTAAAACATGCATGTTTAGTGCACATTATAATAATAATATATATATTAAGTAACGTTAGCCAGAGAGTATTTCCAATCGAAACTTTTTTCTGGCAACATTCTCACGCTTGTTATCGAGACGCAGCTCTCCCAGCAAAGTCACTCGTGAACTTCAACATGTGACGTTAGGTCAGAATTCCCTGAATTTGGGGGACCGTCTACCACCCACTCGCTGGCCCTATACTTACCTACCTACTACACTATACTATACCCGCTGCACTTGTACACTTATACGCCACATACTGTACCTACTGTACTCGCTGTACTCGTGCAACATTTCACGCCACAGTCGCTATAGCTCTGGACTGGCCATTCATCCCTGAAGCTGGACTGGCCTAACCATCATCTGGACACTCTGGACTGGCTCAATCATCCCAAGAAACAAACAAACAAACAATTTTTATTTCCAATCAAGTACACAGTACATAGACATTTAGTACATTGGTTTTTAAATTCTTAAGGTTAACATTAGAGTAAGGATGATGGTGAGCTCCATGCGACGATCCTGGGATGTATGCGATGATCCATGGGCGAGGTCTTAATTGTTGAGGTCTTACCGATAAGTGCGAGCTCACGGCGTAAAACGAGAAACAGCTCGTATTCGTTGCCGGGTTTCGAACCCGCACGCAGACTTTCTGCACGAGCAGAGACCCGATACAGAACACGGGCCGCATACCACTCGACTACGGTGGCTGCCGAAGATTCCAAGCTATTTCTCGTGCCAACTTCCGTGAATACCAAGCTGAGTACCTGTGATGAGTTCTTTTATTCTCCTTGAGTAAGGTCACACGGGTAATTAGATTAGGTTTTGTCAAAGTTGGTTGCTTAAAATTCCCCAAGCACAACCAAACTTTACAGTCCTACGATGCATAAAGCGAAAATAATTAACGAAACTGTCAAGATATTAAGTTTGGGTCGAGTTCGGTGTCGAGATTTTCCCTTCAGTAAAATCAAACAACATGTGAATTGAGTAGGAAACAAGTGTTTCATAAGAACAGACTACATGTTGAGTTGTTAGTGTTCTGTTGTTAATTATATATGTGACCTTGGCTTGTTGTTAATGTAAAGAGTAACCTTATGTTGGTTTTCAAGTTCGATCAAGGCCTGGTTTTCAATGAATTTTTAAGATAGTTCTTTTTTATTATACGCCGTACCCTGAGAAGTTCAAAAACTTAGCTGATATGAGTTACGATTCAGAGTATGTATCGTTTTTCTAAAATATCAGCAAAAACATTCAGCTTTACAGCATTAGTTTGAAAGTTTTTTGTTTGTCAGTTACATTACTTTAACTCGTGGCAGATGATGTTCTAATCATCATAATTAAAACGGAAAATACCGATTTTACGTTAAAGAAGAAGAGTGAAAATTGCGACCTCTCGTGAGAAGTTTCTCAACCAATGTGCCAAATGCATCGTGCAGGAGCAGGTAGTTAGCTGTAGAATTTTTCTGTGACATGTTTGATACGGAGACGCCGAATATTTGAACATAAATTCTAATTTATAGTACTTCTTGTTTATAGTCCGAAAAAGTACATAGCCCATGTCGCATTGAAATCTGGCACCGTCACTTTCAGCTCCAAAGATGGCGGCACGTCATCAGTATACTAGAATGCAGCGTTCGCTTTGGTGTGGCAGTCATGGTGCCAAGTCCGATAGCCATAAGGTGTAATTTTGTACAATTATATTCCAGTATTTATTTTTATTTTTTAATCGAATGGAAAACATTTTCTCCATAGCTAACTCCATTTACCGTTCGTGACTTTTTGGATCGTCGATCACTTTTCTATTTAAAAATATTTCTTGTTGCTGTGTGCATTACTTCGGTAAGGAAGTTTAACAATAATAGGTTTTTCGAGCATTTTGAATAGTAAACATATTTCCTGCCTCAATTACTTCTGTTACGTGTCATGTGAAAACAACTGTTTTGCCTCACAAGTTAGGGTTTGATTTAAGATACTGCCGAACTATTAATTTTTTCATGTTATACTTTGTACTTTTTGTTTTAAAAATTTACAAATGCTAATTTCATTGTAATTCTTTAATACTTATTGCTACTTTCTGTAATGTTTTAACTTGTTAGTTATAAATTTTCAAAATTTAAAAAATTATTTACATGACCTTAATTTTATGGGTGTGAGGGGAAGAAGTTTTGCTACTATTTATTCAGTGGTTCATTTATATTTATATAAATCATTAGTGCATTCAAGTTCCTATGACTTTTACCAAACATAGTTTACCAAATAAGTTTTTTTTTACAATGTAGGTAACAGGATTTATAAATTGTGCTGAAAGAAACATAATTCATGGCCTATTGTGTGATAATATAGTTATATTGAGGAATGATAATAAAATAATTAAATTCAAAATCAATTACCTGAAAGAAATTTAAACTTAGTAGTCATCATTTACCATGCCAAATAAAAGTTGTGTGCCTGCTAGAATGGATATCAGGAGGGTGAGGAAATGCTGTTTGGAAGGATAGTTGCTTTCTTGAGGAACTTATGGAATCAGCATCATAGTTTTCTGTTTATCTATTTTACTGGATGGAGGTACTAGTGCTCATGGAGCAGTTGTGGCTTTTTCTGAAGTCTTGACTTATTTTGAGTTACATTCTAAATGAATGTTGTCTGCTAAGCAAAATTTTTTATGATCCTATTCCTGTTCTCATAGACACAGTCATTCGTACTGCTCCAGAAAATAGAAGTCAGCAGTTGAGTATATTGGTGTAATTGGCACACTGAGTGTATTGTCTGCTATGGTCAGCATTTGATTACAGGGAACTACAATTAACAAATGTCGGTCAACCCTCGATAAGACAGACCTCTGTAATCCGGATATCGGATAAGACGGACATCTTATCCGTCTTTTTAGTAGTTAATATTGTAATTTCTTTTCCCCACAGGCTAAATATTTTAAAGTATACAGCAGTATAGTGCATACAGTATAATGTATTCTGTATTTAGGCCTTATTAAGGTGATTATTTGTGCATATATAGGCATATATATTGGCATATCGGTTATTCCGGACAATCGGCTAATCCGGACCACCTTTTCCTGCTAGTAGTCCGTCTTATCGAGGGTTAACTCTACTGGGATTGACTTTCTGGCTCATTATGACAAATCATGTTGAGCATCTTCTCTTCAATGTTTGTTTTTTAATTTTTGATGCTTTATCAAACCTTTATATATAGAATGTTCAAGCTGATAGTAAATTTTTTTTATATATTATAAAATTTGAACTTTAAGGACAATTAACTAAGAACACCTGATGTGCTAAACGTGAAACTTTTGTTCAGGCTTTATTGGTCAGTGATAGATTTAAAATGGAGAAAATTTTGTATCAAAATAGCCTAAATCACTATTCAACCATAACATATACTGCTTTTAAGGTAGAAGTGAATGGACAAAAGTTAGGAGATTCTTGTAATTCATGTATAAATTAGATGCACATGCAGACATTTTTAGTTCAAGAGCATAGGGATCCAGGGTCTGTCCTAAGAAGTTATGACTTCCATGGCAAGTTTTATAAGAGCAATATGCTGCATGCACAATATTATCATGTGATATTCTTGAAATATTCTTGGAATTCAAGGATCTTTTGTGTAATCTTGTTTAAAATTGAAAAATGTTTCATTTCTTTAACACCTTTGCTACCTTCAGAATATATTCCACTGTAAAATACCAATAGAATTAATTTGCCAATATTTCTAGCCTTAGCATCTTACCCAAGGGTTCAGAATTTTTTCCATATTTTTTAAATGCTTTTCAAGCTTAAACTAAGTTTTACCTAAGGAAATCAATTTGCACAAAGAAAATGTTTGGTAGTGAAAGGGTTCAGAAAATCAAAATAATTTTATTTATGAAAATTAAAAACATTAGTTTTATCTCTTTCTTTACTGATTAAGTTATTTGTTACATAATGTGGGAACAAATACAAGGTCTAAATGAGCTTAAATAGGACACATTGGTGTAACTATTATTAGGGTTGATGGGTAGTGAACAGGGTTTATTCTAAGTAATAATTCAACTAGAAGTTTCACTTCCATTTATCAACCAGAATAAGATTATACCATTAGAAATGTAATTTTGTAGAGTTGGAGAGGTCTTTTAGTCCTCTCACTAGCTGTTTTATTTTCTAGATGGCTAACTTTGTAAGTCTGCCCAAGTGCAAAATATCTAATGTATAGTGAACCTGAACTGAAGCCAGATAAACTCTAGCTGACTCTTGAGGCCACATCCCTATTGCAGCATTGAGCTCATTGCCTATGCTACTATAAGGGAAGCAAAACAGTTTCTCAAGTTTATGATAAATATTCAAGACTAGTACTACTTCTGAAAGATACTATGGATGAAATGTCTTGCTGAGATATCTCAATTCTACTGAAGAAAATATTGTGTAAATTAAAACTCATCTTTACCTCTTCATAAAATTTTGCAAAAGTTTTGAATCTAACATGTAGGTTATGGGATGACACATTTAGGACTTGAGAGAACTTTAGTGTTGACTGTTGGAATTGCTTTGCATGTATTGAGCTGGCAATCTGTGTGTTTTCTTGGAATTGCTTTGCAAGTATAGAGCTGACAATCCTTGTGTTTTTTTGGAATTGCTCTGCAAGTATAGAGCTGGCAATCCTTGTGTTTTTTTTAGAATTGCTCTGCAAGTATAGAGCTGGCAATCCTTGTGTTTTTTTTGGAATTGCTCTGCAAGTATAGAGCTGGCAATCCTTGTGTTTTGCCTGAGAGAGGGTGATGATGAAGTTTATTCCAGCCAGTATGCTCTGAAGGATTAGGTTTCTTTTTTATGTTCCTAGCTACCCACTGCAGAATTAGTAGCACTTGTGTAGGAAGCAGTTGTTTCAATGTCTGAGCTACATACATAAAACTACAAATAAAAAGGTTTTTTGTGAACTTCTTGTAGGAAGGCCTTTGTTTTATGCAGTTCATTTGATTTCATATAAATTGAGAGCAATACTAGATCTGGTGTGGAGTTATTAGATGCAAGCATTGTAGTTCAGTAGACTACTGTTCATGGGAAGTGAACTGTGTGTGTTGTGTGCTCATTATTTAAAGTTTATTTTGTTGAAATATGTACATAATGTCACCTCTTCTAATAGATAATTGTAAATGGAATTCAACTGAAATTAATGTATAATAGAATAGAGGAGAATAACAAGAATAAATCCTTGGCCATGAAAATAATTTATGCATGCAGTTCCTCAGTATATTGAAAAGTTTATTAGGGATTGCTTATGGACATCTCAGGGACATAAGGTGTTGGGTTTTGGGTAAAAATGACATTTTGTTTGTTTTAGCATCAGCCCAATTGATAATATGCAGCTCTATTGGATGTCAATATTGGTATTAGGTAGAATACTAACATTTTCCTTAACCTCATTTATAATGAAAATGTTATTGAAATGTCATTGACATGATTGTGGGTGAAGTTTGCTGTTACTGCAGTGGATGTGTTCCTAACTATTTGACTGTGTTTCAGAGTTCTCTTACCATCTGAGCTCTTGAGCAGCACTTGAGTAGATGAGCAGCAAAACTAATGCCTCACCAGCTTTACTTTGACTTCACCAAGCAATCGGAACTTCAGGAAAAGAGTGCTTTAAGAACCAGATTAACTTGTCCCACATGCTCTGCTCCACCTCTCAAGTGACGCCCACGCAACACCTGTGGGCGTAAAGCTGCTCTTGCTGCCCCTGCAATGCACTCTCTTCTCTAAATTACAAGGAACATCGCTAGCGGTCAAACTATGCATTCAATGAGCCAACTCTCACGCTACTACTTTATTGCTAGTTCTGTAAGCTTCTAGTTAGGCTTCTGCTGTCACTCACAGCAAATTTTGTAAGAAGTTTGCGCCACAAATACCTACTATTTATTGATTAGCATTTAAGAAACAGAAACTGCATCCCTAAGGACCACAACAGTTTCTTTATTTTGCTGTTAGCTGTTGTGATTCCTATGGACAAAGTGAGTGTGTGAGAGATGCAACTTCTTGCCACTCATCAGGAAAGGGAACCCTGCTTGTAAATACAACCAGTACTTTAGTGTAATGTTATTTGAAATGTGTGTAAATATCTAAGGAACACGGACTTGAAATTTTGTGAGAGGCAATCTTCCAGTGTTGATACCTAGTTAAGATTCTATGTTTGTTGATTAAATAATAGACTCTCACGATGGAGCATTGGAACTCCTTTCCACCTTCTGAGCAAACATTCATTGATTATAATCGTAGCATGAGCAACTCTTCAACTTCATCTGTAGGGAGTCGCTATGGCTCTTCGTCTTCTAATGGGCATGGAACATCCAGCACTTCTTTCAATTCATCCAATATTCTTGGCTCATATGGATCAGCTCTCAACTCGCCCACCTCACCCATGGGTCTTCAGGCCCCATTGAGCAATCCTCATTCTCCTTCCATGAACAATATGAATCCATATGGCTGTTCTTCCTCATCTTCAAGAAATTCTTTCAACTCTTCTTTCAACAACCCTTCAAGTCTATACTCTAATTCCTCTGGTGGCTCCATGTCAAGTGCTAGTGGTGGCAATGCTCCTGGTTGTGCACCATTTAACTTGAACAACTGCATGCCTCCTCCTTCCAACAATTTCTCTGGTCAGCCCCCAATGGGGCAGCAGAATTCAGCATCTCGCAACCGGTATGGCAGCAGTTACTACGACCAACCTCAGCCGAACTCCTACCAACACTCGCGCAATGGCCCAACGCCAACAGCATTTCCTTCGGCACCCCCTCCTAACATGGCTCCAGCCAACAATGGCTATTATGGCAATGCCAGTGCTCCCACCACGAGCATGTACAATGGTCGGACTCCTAATAACATGTACCAACAGCCGATGACTACCCGACCTCCCACTCAGCCACCTGCTGTGCCTGCACATCAGTCCAACTCCACTTCGAATTACTACTCGGATAACTCAACCAGTGCCAGTGGATCAAACAATGCTTTCCCTCCTGTTGGGGACTTCAAGATTGGCACCTTCACTCTTGGAGCTAATGGAGTGCCCATCGAGAACTCGGAAAGTAGCAATCGCAGCTACTCCAACAGCAGCAACACCAATGGCAACAGCAATGGTTCTGATGCTAACCAGAACGTCCGTGAAACAGGAATCATAGAAAAACTTTTGGTGAGTCATTGATGTCAAATAAATCTGTTACCTGATTTAAATCTAAGTGACTAAATTAATAAATTTGTTTATGCTAATTAACTGACTTGCAAGTAGTAAAATCGAATGAGTTTTGCTTGCTTACAACTAAAAATGTTTAACTTTCCACATTTAATGAAACAGACTTTCAAGCTAGGTTGTGTGTGACTTGAACATTTGCTTCACAGTAAGAAAAGGTAGATGCATGTAATGCAAGACAAGATGCACTAGATTCTTACCTAAATGGCTGGCCAGCCTGGAACCACATGACAAAGCTGAGTTTTTTGCCAAAAAGATTCCAAGTATGTAGCTAAAAATGATTATAGTGTAAAATTTGAACTTTTTTGAGATGTTGAATGAAAGTAGTTATTAGTAACCTACTTGCTATTGTGTGAATGTTTGATACTTTTTGACTGAATTGAGCAGTTGAATTCCAGTAAGTATTCATTTTGTGATTGATTAATTTTGTTAAAGTTTTGTAATTTCATTGTTATATGTAATACTTTTGATACTGGCAAGATGTATATTATTAGTACATGGGAAAATATGGCTATTTAACAATGTTATTAATCATTCGGTATATTATTCAGAAAGAAGTAAGACAACCAAAAGTAAATGATTTGGATCTTAAATTGCTCTGAGTGTCAATCTATCATCAGCTGTGATAGAGAAAAGGGAATATTCTACTGTCAATGAAAGAACCGCACTTTTTAAACCTTGTAAGAATAATGCAGGGGGTAGAAAACCTCATTTAGGTCAGGTTTGAACACATGGAGGAAGAGATTTCCTGTTTTGTATACAATCAAGCTTCGTTATTTGCCATAATTAAAATCATAATTTAGGATTTAAAGAATATATATGTAGGAGAAGGTTAAAGAATATTTCAAAAATAAGAGCAGTATTGAAAATAATAAATAAATGTTTGAAAAGGCTATACAAGTTGTGAATATTGCAAATAATGATGGTGAAGATAACAAGGCTTGACTGTTCTAATATTTCACTTACATGTAGAGTCCAAAAAATTCCAGTGCACCGAAGGCTGCCTAGCATGAAGTGTGAGATTCCTCTACCATGAGTTAGTGATCTGCTCTGCTAGTCTGGTGTGAAGATTTATAGTGAGGCCGTGCATGCTACATATCGAGTTCAGTTTACGTAACTGAAGTTTCATTCAAGTTGAATATATCTGGTAACTAATATGTACTCTCAAGTGTGGTGTATTTTTAAATTTGTTTAATTTGATAGGTTTTTATTTCTGCTTTTTCACTGCTTGTTTTTCTTTCAGCAAACGTACGGTTTCATTCAGTGCTGCGAGCGTCAAGCACGCCTGTTCTTCCACTTCTCGCAGTTTGATGGGAACACTGATCATTTACGCATTGGTGACCCTGTCGAATTCGAAGTTACGTTCGACCGGCGCACCGGCAAGCCCATTGCATCAACTGTGCAAAAGATTTCGCCGGAAGTCGTGAGTAGCGTCATTGTTCTATAGAAGAAAACTATAGTAGCTGTGAAAAATTATGATCTTTAGCTTTGAATAATCGCGTTATTACTTCAGATTGGTTACTTTTTGACCGTTTTTTTACATACCCTCACAAAATGTGTGTTCAAGTTAATTCCTTCGGCTCCAAATGCTGGAATTTTCTCCCTATAGTCGTTTCATTCACATTATTAATATTTATCAAGGAATATAACTAACAACTATTTAGCGCTTGTACGTTGGTTGTGAGTTAGGAAACGTTGAGGCTAAGTTCTTCACGGCAAAATTCTTTAAATTCAATACCCATTGATTGAAGCATCTATTGACAGATGATATATTCCCAATGCAGGTTTGTTGTACGAACGTGGTTGCATTGCGATTGAGGCCATGCTGTCGGGCAACGCCTTGTCATTTGAGCTCAAGGGGTCAAGTTCAAATCAATTAATTTTGCTGGTTGTTAGAATAATAACGCTAAGTTCTAGTGTCTTGTTTCTTTTAAAAATGGAAACACGTACTCAGGGCTCTCCAACTTACAACAATTAGTGATCATTTTATCGTTGGACACCGCTTTTCTTTTTTAATATTGATGTTTTATTATTCCACTGTTGCAGGTGCTGAGCGAAGAACGCGTGGTTGGTGCGGTTACGACTGAACTTCATATAGATGCTGGAGGCGGAGAGACTCAAGGGCGCATAAGTTACGAGAACAGGGGGGAATGTTTCTTCCTACCCTATGGCAAGGACGATGTTGAGGGTTACGTCACGCTCAAGTCTGGTGACAAGGTTTCTTTCCAGATAGCCACAAACCAACGGTGAGTTGCGATGCTTGTGTCCCTCCTATTGGGTCACCGAAGTCAAGCTGTAGCTCTTGTACTACTTAGTGAGTCAAGCAGTAGCTCTTGTGCTACTTGGTGAGTCAAGCTGTAGCTCTTGTACTACTTGGTGAGTCAAGCTGTAGCTCTTGTACTACTTGGTGAGTCAAGCTGTAGCTCTTGTGCTACATTGTGAGTCAAGCTGTAGCTCTTGTGCTACTTGGTGAGTCAAGCTGTAGCTCTTGTGCTACTTGGTGAGTCAAGCTGTAGCTCTTGTACTACTCGATCAGACTGTAGCTCATATTAGCTTAAAGAAGATGATTCCTTCTTCCACTTGTTAAAAGATTTCTTCTGGTCAGAAATGAAGTTGGTGCTTGTGTTTTGAAATCAACTTTGACACTTGTAGTGTATATTTTTGTACACGTGCTGTAAAAAGTTCTACTTCAAATGGATTGTGTTACTTCTCGTAGCTGGCTGCTGATTGCGATTATACAGGGTGCGGCAACACAACTTCTGCAAGTTGTGTTCAATAATCTGTAATAATTTAGTAATAAACAGATTGTTATAATATGTTTGCTAAGTTTGATGCTATAAGCTTCAGGCTCTTTTTTAAATAGGTTAGCTTCATGACATGGGATTAATGCATATTATCTTTGAGAATTAATAATTCGTTCAACAATTGTTTGTATAATTTTTTAATGATAGAAGTTATTTTTCGATTCTATTAATCGTTTTTTTAATTTCAATTTTTTTCTTTAGAATTTGTATTACATCAAAGTAAAGCACTATTCAAATAATTCATGTTATTCCTACAGCAACATCGATAACTTCGACTGCTGTATAGCACTTTATTACAAATATTCCTGTTGCAGCGTCATGTTACTCAGACGGAATCGCCTCCCCACCCACCTAATTTTGCCCACTTTATAGAACAAGTTTTTTTCAATTTGACAGTAAATATTTCCATCTCACACTGCATCAGCATCGATAATTTGGCTGCCTGGCCACTTGGTATTGCCCGCTTGATGGAACAAGCTTCATTCAATATGATAGAAGGCATTTTCATAACAAGCCTAATGTTACCCACTTTAAGGAGCAAGTTTATTCATTATCACAACTAACATTTTCATTGCACGGACATTTCATGTTAATTTCTGAACCAGTTTGTTACATTTAACATGTAACACTTTCATTACACTGTGCTCCAGTACTGGCAACTTGGCTGCCAGGCACGTTCGTTTGGAGGACCCCGTAGCGCCCGTTCGCTATCAGGGAGTCGTGAGCGCCATCAAGGACTCCTATGGCTTCATCGAGCGTGCCGACGTCGTCGACGAAATCTACTTCAACGTGTCAGACACGAAGCATATCTCTGGCGGTCTCAAGCTTGGTGACGACGTAGACTTCTGCATCACCATGCATGGGGTTAGTTCCTGTTTCAAGCTCATCTCTGGGGTGTACTCGGTATCTTTTGAATTTGTACTAGGGCATTATTTTGCATTGATGATTCTGTCTTGAATTTATGTTCCTCGAATGCTAAGTATTGTTTACAACATTTAGACTGTAATAAGAGTTTCATAACATTTCTGTGACATGATACCAATGGCGTTTTGCCTCGAATTGTTCACAGGGCAAAGAGATAGCCATAGAGCTGGTGAAGCTGCAGGACGGCAGCGTGGTGTTTGAGGACACCAGCCAGGAAGTTGTGCGGGGGCAGGTGCTTAAGACAGTCGAGCGCAGCCCGCGCCACAATCCCAAGGAGCCTTTGCCCGGTCGCATCCGCTACAGGGGCATCGACCGGTCCGAGGTTAGTTCTTGTTCTGTTATGTTGTTGAATGTTCCTGGGCTGGAGTTTACATTTCACGATAAAATTTGGTAAGCGACCAGCCCCAGGGCAGATCTTGTTCTGTTATGTAGTTGTTGAATGTTCCTGGACTGGAGTTTGTTTCACGGTAAGATTTGGTAAGAGACCAGCCCGAGATGAGTTCATGTTCTGTTATGTAGTTGTTGACTGCCTGTACGGTGGGACGTTTGTTTCATGTTTTGATACCAAGATGCAAGATTTGATAATAAATCGGTTAGAGATCAGTTCTGGCGCGGTTGTTTTGTGTACGGGCTGCCTGACGAGTAGGGCTTGTATTTCACGCTTACAAGATTTGGTAAGCGACCGGTCCGAGGTCTGTTCTTGTTCTATTTGGTGCTTTGACTGCCTCCGGAGTGTTATACTTCACGCTGAGAAGAATTGGCAAAGCTTTTGTTTAGAGCTTGAAATGGAGGAAGCATGTTTTCAAGCAAGTGTAGCCGAGAAGAGTTTTCTTACTTCATCACTGAAGGAATATAATAATACTTCATCACTGAAGCTTGTTGAAACAGTTACATCACTGCATTCGGGTTGTGGGGCAGATGCAGAGCCTTTTTTGAGAAACGGCCGTGAAATTTTGCATTTTTCCCCGACATTATTAAACTAGAAGAAATCATGGAGCGCCTGCGATGATCCGTTGAACGGTATTGTCGGATTTCACACTGAAGTTGTCAAAAAGACACAAAAAGAGTTACTGCGATCTTACACAAGTCAATTCCTACTTACCATTGCAATCCATGTTATTTATAGCATTCAACCTATCGTGCACTTCCGTACACTCGGTAGTAAATAAGGAGCTATTGCCAGATATTGATACGAAAACAGTATTTGATGTTTCTTAACACTTTAATGTGATGGCAGTATTTGTTGCGTCCAAACATCATATATCTAATGTGATGGCAGTACTTGGGTCTAAACACCATATAATTTGATGGCAGTATTTGTTGCGTTACAGCGTCTTGCTTCATCGTGGACCGCAGGTTTGTCTTAAGTGCTTTTGGTTTCGTGTGCTGAAAGCGAGCGCTTGCTTGTTGCTGTGTGTAGTAGCATCAAGTTCTGCGAATATTGAGCAAAATAGAAGATTTAGAGAAATCGGCAATTTCTTTATTTCAATCAACAGTAGTTGACTACTCTCTACATCAGCGTCGTTCTGCAAAGCTCGTGAATACTTAACCTAGTGGAAAGTTAATCCCAGTGTCGATACTTTCGTATCAAAATGACATAATATGCATAAATTGGTTTGTAGTAGCATGTTAATGTTCTATGGATACTGACATTCCAATTCACTATTACCTAAGGTAGTTGGTAGCAAGGTTGTGGAGGAAAATTGTTTGTGTTGGAGTGGTTGCTCTAATTCTGAATTATCTTTTCAGTTACAGGTTAGAATTTCAATTGTTTTAGTGAGCGTAAGATCACGTATTAGGCATACAAATGTTATAAATTTACTGATGTACCGTTTGGAGCGTGAGCAATGGAGAGAATTAAGAACAAGTGCTAGTGAGAAGAAATCAGTGAGGTATTCTAGATATGAAAGAGTTGGAGAAATGAGCAAGATCATTTGTATGTCCACAGTCCTGTTACCCAACAATTATACTGTAATAGAGGATAACAGAGAGAGAAGACATGGGTAATTAATGTAGGGTGCGATGATTGAGGGGCTTTGAAAGTTTTAAAATGTTAGGCACGGTGGAATTATCCTATCGCTGCTAAATAAAAACCGTATTTCAGTGTGATGCTCCCACCGGTGCTTACACTGGACGACTCGGAATAGGGGAGAACAGGTCTAATCTCCGTAATTAGGGCTTTCAGAGGTAAAGATGGTGACGCAGGCCTGTAAAAAATACAAGCAACGGATTTCGGGGTCACTCGTTCAGGTTTAATGGAGTAAAGTAACGGGTGGATTAGCTAGGGAAATTGATAAAATCTGAATTAAAAGGAATGTATGTGATTTGTAAATTGAGGTGTGGATCGATAATAAATCTTAAGCTCTAAATAAACCTTATTACCTATCTTAGAATGAGCGGAAAACGTAGGTTTGATGAACAGGAACTCGGGTATCCACGGTAATTTTGCATTATCTATCCTCCAACGCTGCGTGGCGTGTCGATGATGGCATACTTTACTGGTGAATGAAAGAGACATTTATTTCAAGCTCACTAGATCAGCGCTCTACTTAAGTTTTGACGTGAACCCTTTAAAATACCAGCGTAACTCCTTTCACATAGCTTTTTCTGTTGGATTTCATGTTATGTAGAAATTAGTTTCAGTTGTGGCTACAGCGGGAATTTTTAGTCTCGTGTATGCAGCTGTTTCAGGGTCTCAGGTTTTGTCAATCAAATTGGTAAGGAAGGGTGTAGATATGTAAAAATTCAATTATAATTTATTTTTTCTATTTCACGAACTACTTTTAAATTATCTGATAAAATGTCCAGGAACATTAGCTGGTCTCGTAGGTACTTTAATGCCTTTTGGGGACATATATTTAGCATTGTTAGGTTATATTATATTATTATGACCATTTTCTGTCTCCTGCTTGATTCACAAGACCTTAGATTCAAACCACAAATTAAATTGTGCATAATGTTAGACAAATAATTTCAAGGACTGAGGTTAAAATTGAATTTTGAAGGTTAAGCTCTCTTATTGGGCTGTAAACTGTGAAACAAATTGGTAGTAAAGATCTGTATGAAGATCCTCCAGCGAATTACCTTACATTTTAGACTTCAGATTAGCTAAAACAGAACAAAACTATATATCTGGGTAAAGTGGTTGATTTTTTTATCTCTCTGAACTCGAAACTTTCACTTAGAAGAGTGATGAGTTGTAAAATTGAAATGCGTACTTAATGGTCCGATTATTATTTTACTTTACTTTCAATATTTGTTGTAAGGACTGTTGGTGTATTAATAATCCTCGTCCAATGATACAACTTGAATTATCTTGAATATTTCTGAATACCACCGTTGCGAGTGTCAAGATTTAGTTACAGATCATGCACCTTAATTAAGATCATGTGGGGTTGACTAAGCTTGGTTATATTCAAAATGGAATCAAATAATTGAGAAATATACTTTCATTATGAAATATTGAATGACTTTGCAGCGTGATTGTTGATGCTCCAGGCCAGTGTTTCTCAGTTTTTTTAATCACCTTAGGACACTATTGGATTTTCCATCGCCCTAATGATTGTTACTGTATATTATACAGTAATATACGCCCCCCATTCAAAGCGTACCCTCCTACCGCCCCCTTGCATTTCCTCAACGCCCCCAGGGGGACGGTACGGACCACTTTGAGAAACACTGCTCCAGCCTGTGTGCTGGAACATGCATATTTTGATGAAGTGAGAGCAGTATCTACTGAGTGTCCGTGCAGGTGAACACGTTGATGAGTAAAGCGCCTTACTGCTTTCAACTTTAATTACACTCCGCTACCATGCAGTGAAGTATTTTTTGCCGTATTAAAATAATTTTTAAATGAAAACAATTTGGGGCTGCGCGAGTTAAACCAAGGATATAATAATAACGCAAAGCAGTTTTTACGTTCTGGGTGGGTGTTGGTAGTTCTAGGAACGTAAAGAAAATCTTGAGGGAACGAGAGCCAGGCTGGGTGTTCACAATTAACGAACACCTGTGCCACTACTGATAAACATTGGTGTTCTCAGAATGCCAGTGGTGCCAGTGTCTGACTCACACGTGCATGTCGTGTTGATTCATCCAAGTAAATGCGTGGTGGCTCTTGGTTATACATATTTTATTGACTCGCTTCTTTAAAAGCATTAGTGACGGAATATTATTTCGTCTTGCATTTATTTAACATACAAAATGTAGGACTCGAGGTGTCATTTTTGTATTCAGTATATGTTTGACAAGAAGGCTTCCAAAAACGCTGTAGAATTAAATAATATTTTCTATATTTTGCCATTATTTTCTTCAAAATTGTTTTTTTAGTTCGGTGCATCCATGTGTGCAGCTGGGTTACTTTATTCCTTAAGCTTTTTGGTGTGTGGCTCTAGGGTCTGTATTATATTTAGATGTTACTTCAGCGTAAAGCTTATTCACGAATACCATCGCGTAAGAAACCTTTGGGCGAGAAAGACACGCTTTGCAGCTGATACAATACTTGCGTTTCCATTTCAAATGAGTGTGTATCTAATTTTTTCAGGCTCTTGATTCTTTATTGATTGCAAAGTGTTGCTGAAGCTGGGAGTAAAATTTTTAACAAGTTTTACCTGATTTGATCAGTTTATTAGTGCTAATGTCCCTCAGTTACCTCGCGCTAGCAGTATTTCGAGTAATGTTTTCACTACTTCCGTAGATTGGCGTAGAGCTAAATAATGTATTTGTTACAGGAAGAAGTTAATTTATTTATAATTAAAATCAAAATTAAACCAAATCTAGGAAATCACATCAACGGGATTTTATTTAATACCAGTGAATTACGTCACTTGATAGGTATGGGCTTCGTTTTTCGCGAACTGTAAGTGGTAAAATCATCCCTCACCCGTTCGACCGATGAATAGGAAGGTGTACGGTACTATTTTATCGGACTACATATAACTCATCAATGAGGTGGTGTTCGCGAACGATGATCCCTAATGAAGTGCTCTGAAGTTGCATGTCCCCGGACGATGACTATTCAATCAGGTACTTCGAAGTCGACGGTCTCCATCAGGAAGCGAGATCCCCAACCTCTTCTCTACTTGTGCATTGATAGTCACTGCATCCGTGGGAAATAAGCATTCCTCAAAGACGTTGGTAGAAATGCATCACTAGATAAGCAAAACGTACTACACGCTTGTGTTGTGAGCGTATTGTGAGGTGAGTAGGTCTTGCTTTTCCTCTTCTCTATTTGGCATATCGTGGCATCGGTGTGTGTAGTAACCTATTGCTTGTTGGAGAAAACTCGTAGATAATTCCAGTACTTCGGTCAGCCTTATCTCTCATCGATCCTTCTCTTCGGATGGTGTATGGTGTAACCGATCTTCAGAACAAGTGTCTCCTGGTTCTGTTCATTGCTCATTTCATTCCAAATTTTTAGTATTTGGAAATCATGCGATTTATTTAATAAATAAATTTACTTATTTATTTAGTGGCCCCGTGTACGAAACCCATGATAATCTCTTGTGTACATATCAACTGATGTTCGTTGAAGTATAACTTGACCGGGATGATTTCGTGTTTGCGCCTGATGTAATTTAAGCGCAGTCTAATGAAGAGTGTACAGGATGTTACGAGTACGAGTTAATGCGTACGTCGATCTGGCCGGACAGTTTAGCGCGCTGCATTTTCGCGTGTAACATTGTTCAGTCTTGTTCTTATCGAGATCCGCTTGCTGCGTGCAGCTAACTCAAAGTTGAGCTTCTGCCAGTCGACCACTGACTAGTTGTGGAGCCGGTGGACTGTGTATGGTTGCCAGCTTAGCTGTTTTATGGCAAAGTTTCTCATTTTCACATTTTTTAACAGCTTTGTCTATGAAAATTTTCATTTAGCCCTTTCTTGATTTTGACAATATTCTCAAATTTGCTGTGGCGTTTAATGTGTGTTTTTTAACTGTACGGTGAAAAAAAACAATCTTTATTTCCAATCAAGTACACAGTACATAGACATTTAGTACATTGGTTTTTAAATTCTTAAGGTTAACATTCTTAGAGTAAGGATGATGGTGAGCTCCATGCGACGATCCTGGGATGTGTCCATGGGCGGGCGTTGAGGTCTTACCGATAAGTGCGAGCTCACGGCGTGAAACGAGAAACAGCACGTATTCATTGCCGGGTTTCGAACCCGCACGCAGTCTTTCTGCACAATCAGAGACCCGATACAGAACACGGGCCGCAGACCACTCGACTACGGTGGCTGTTTCAACAAATTTTCAACAAATTTTGAGTGAAAGACGATAAAAATTTTAAATGCTAAAATTGGTTACGATTATTTACCAAGATACAGTCAAAAAAGTTGCCGTTTGTTCCATTTGCTGGTCTCTTGCGTTCAGAAGAGTAAGGTACAACTCTTTTTAGGTCTAAAAGTCGTTAATGTTCCAACGAAGTCGCTAGCAGAATCTGATAATTTTCATGTCAGAGTTCTACCAACACCGTTTTCGATTGGAATCTAAATGTAGCCTATTTGAAAACTGGTTTTCATCGAACTGCTCTTTTTTTCTTTAGTATACATATTCCGTGTATCCACTACATAACCATACGCGAGGCATAAGTTACCCCAAACCATCGTGAGTTTCTGTGAACTGAACATCAGAAATTCTGAAGTCAGAACCAGATGCTCGGCCCATCGACTAACAATGAACTTTCGCTTTCACTGCACGAGGGCGCGTTCCGATGCCAGGTTATCTGGCCCAGCCCTGTGCTGGACAAGAACCATGAATGCTTGCTGAAATGAGTGTCGAAAATTGTGTCTATTCTTCATAGTGCAAATATGCCTTCTTCAGTTATACTTAGAACCAATGGGTCAAACGTCTCGTTCCTATAGCCTTATTCTCTTCCTATGTGATCGATTAGACTCGATCTCTAATGGTTTACTGAGCTTGGGTGTGTTGGATTAGACTGTCAACACTGGGAACCACACTGGTGTCGAGTGCAAGTACATTTCATTAACTTCATTTAATTTCTTTTTGTCGGACTCTTGTGTAGGGAACTGAAGCCCGTATTTCAGAAAGCGTTTTCATAAACATACCAAAACTTACTGTTACTCCTTACTATAATGGTGAAAGCTTCAAATTCTCATTTAAGATTTTTAAGACCACCCTGTAAAGGTTGAAAGACAAATCAGTTGGATTTTTTGTGTGTGTGGGTACAGGTTCTCTTGTGTGGTAATGTACGTAGAACCCAGTTTCTAAGCGTCAGCCGTCAAACGCTCGTTTTTTGCCCCCGATTTTATTTTCTTAGTAACTCGTGGTTCGCTGAGCCAGAGCAGTAGGGTTTGAGGCTGTTAAATGAGATAATTTATTTATTCTCATTGGTGTATGAGTGATAACTGTTTATCCAACTCGCATTTGTACTTATATTCTTCCCACTATCGTTCGATTCTCGTCATAACTTGTTACACAGTCGTCTTTATTTCGTCCGCTCGGCGTTCAGTTGATATACAGAATTAGAATTTTTAATCCGCCATGTTTAAACTAACGTTCGTTGTTGATGTAAATATTTTCTTCGATTTTCCATACAACGTCGTAAAATTCGACTTAAGCGCTGTCTATTGTGAGACATTAAATAGTGGCTTCTTGTAACCCGATCAATACCACTCGTGACGAACGTTCGTTCGTAGATTTCTAGTCAATCATTCTGATTTCCTTGTACTGTTTGCAGCTTACCAGTCAACTTGCAGCGTTGAGCTTCGACCATTGTAGGCGTGGAGTCGGTCGACTGTGCATGGGTGCCAGATTAGGCATTTTATTGTTAATTTTGAACAGCTTTGGCCATAGAAGTATTGAATCAGTGTGTCCTATTAAGATGCTGAATATGGTGTCCTAAAATCATTCCGAACAAACGTATAAACGTATATGGCCGTCTCTTAAATTTGGCAGTATTCTAAAATTTGGCTTCTCTTTTTTATTCAACTGTGAAATTTTTTCTTTTGTTAAATTTAACCGTAAATTTAACCATCTATGTATTAATATGATTGTGCCTATCCTACTTGCATATCTACGTGTGCTCATTGATAAAGATTAATAAGAGTGAATACCTTCTTCAAGCAAACATATACTGATTCTTACGCATGGCAAAAAAATTTCATACAAACAGAGATAGCATCTGTGGGGAATTCAACGTTTTGAAGAGGTGGTCACTTTGAAATGAAATTTTCATTACTTTTGCTTACTCGTGTTTGGACGGACTCCATGTTACTGCGTTGCATTCAACCTGCAAGTACTCTTATAAGCCGATTTTATGTATATGTAATGAAATTAACATATGTGATTGTTGCAAAATGTAATGGTAGCGATTCAAATTAACATAAAGCATTTTTTGTAACCGATCACCCTCCCAGAATAGTTATTTTTGGCTATTTTTTTATCAAGATTTCAGCCCTAAGCCACCGAAATTATCGGCCATTCCTACCATCGAATCGAGACTCAACTCTGTGAGTCAGTACTCAAGTCTCACTCCGGTCTTGCGAGGCCTTGTCGAGAGCAGGTAACCCTGGGCGGCCCTGGGCCTGGAGGCTGAAGAGAAATCAGTGTGCGTGTAGACGAAGTGAGGATAGGGCGTGTGCTCTGTATTTGCTGAAATATATCGCGTTGAAGTTTGTGTACTACGCTAGTTCGTCTGTATATATGTAAGTTAGGATAGATTTCGAATTCAGTTGGAGTTACAAGTGTCAAAATATAATGGTTATGTGTGCGTTAGGCCTTGTATTTGAGTGTATGGATCTGAAACACGTGGGTCTCATGTTCAGTGTTGTCTTGTATTGTTGTAGCTGTGCTTGTAATACCACTATGAGGAATAGCATAACGATACATTACATCGAATTCGTCTGAACTTCTCGAATATTTATATGATTGAGATTCTCTTTTTGGTATGTGTAATATATACTTTGTGTTCGTGTAGCCCGCATTTTTTGTGACGATCTCCATGACAACACACATGGTCATGCACATTTCATTGTTTTTCATCTGAGAAAGTTGGAAGTACTCTTTATTGTAGACGTTGTTCTGCAACATTTTTTCAACGTGGCGTTAGGGATATGCTTTAAATAATGCGCAGCGTTTTTCATATACCACTACAATGATTATCTTTTCTCATCTCATACTACACCGGCAAAAATTAACTTCGCCTCGTGGATGATGGAATTTTTGATGGGAATTCCACTTCTAAACTTCAAATTGTTGCGTTTCTTATGTGTCGGTGCATTTGACATTCAGTATTGCTTGAAATTTTCCATTCAATGATGTATAATTTTCATGAGAGCTGAAAAGCTGTTTGAAGATTACTCGAGACAAGTTCTACAATTTCGTAGAATTTTTAACGCGTTTCTACTGTAGATGTTAAGTAATCAATTTTAATATAAAAATTTCACACTACGCAAATCCGATGTTCAGATGCTACCATAACTGGCATTGTTTTGAAAACTCGTACATTTATGACACGAGAAAAGTACGTCAGGCGCATGAGTTTATGACTTGCTCGATGAGACGGCTGATGTTTCGGCTCAAGTAATAGTAACCTGAGTCAGCGTGACTAGTACTTAGTAACTCACAGCCGGCATTTCGGACCGAACTGATCTTGTCATCGGAAGTCATGCAACAGAATTGTTTAAAATGCGTTGCGTGTTTGGATAACTTCTGTAATGTTGAACTCTCATGCTACACATGGTGATTCTTGGCAAGATTAGCTTGTTTGTCCTTTTTAATCTCTTGTGTACTAATATTTCATTTTATTTCACTGATATAATTGATACGTTTAAATCCAAGACTTCAAGTATTGCTAGTGTATCATTTCTAGAAAATTGAAGCCAATAGTTTAAAAATTGTTGCAACTATTCTTGACCGTGTCCGTGATTCTGCACTGCTAATATTCATGCGAAATGGTGAGAAAATACATACCATTTTTGTACCTTAGAGTATACCGTAGTAGATACCGATACCTAACGGGTAAATTGGACACAATGAAAAAAATTTTTATTTTTTATTTCACAATTAAAATTTTTTAAAGTCTTCCCAATGGTGTTCGTTCGTCTGTAGGTTTCTCTCATTCTTTTGAAAGTCATTTCAATTGACTCGTAATACCATAGAGATTATTTATAATTATTTAGCTCTGTGGGGACCAAGTGATTACAGCTGTCAGTACGCTGACTTGAATAGTCAACTGATTGTAAACAAGTTGTATTATATTGGTTTCTCACGAATTAAAACTCTGCCATTCTCCTCTCGGCACCGAATTTCCCAGTTGCTGTACTCAATGATCTAGGGAGAAATTACCGTTATAATGTATTACAATAACTACAGGGTTTTCATAGATTTTGTTATATTTTCTCATCATTATGCATAGAATTCAAGTTCAACTTGCATAATTCTACCTTTTGGTATTGACCATAACGTTGTGTGGTAATTTCCTCTGATGAAATAAGAATTATTATCACTAGTTTCAAATTTAGTTTAGCACTCCAGTGCTGCCTGTAGATACCCGACTTTTCAGTGTTAAATACATGTGTAGCACAACAACTATTACTGCAATAATGATATTTTCAAGATATATATAATAATTGAAGGATAATAAGAAATGTTAAGTGGTAACATATCTAATAAAAATGTTTCCTTCAGGTTGAAGTGAAGTTTGGAGAACGGGACCAGCGTGGCGAGTTCACCCTCCGTCACGGCGACTGGGTGGAGTTCAATATCGCAACTGACAGGCGCGACCGTCTGCAGAAGGCAACCAACATCACCTTACTCGACGACAGGTGTGTGTGGTTACTGGGACGTATCGTGACGGGGTTCTGATAGTTTCTGCAGGTACATATTACGTGATCAGAGTACTTTCTATTGTAATGCATTGTATTTTGGGTTCATGTTGGAGAATGCGAGTCGTATACATGAGGCACTTCGCGTCACTAATGCGGAGATACCAACGGCTAAAAATTCCACAGCTAAGCTTCATTTAGTACTTAACCCACAAGATGAGACGAAGGACCCACTGCCATGTACTCGATTATGTTATGGGAATTTTCATTACGAAAACTTTGTATGTCTATTGCTTAAAACTTGTTTCAGCGCCTCATTTTTCACTGATAACTAATTTATGCCTCGAATCGAAACAATATTAGTAGCGTATGGCATATTTAGCTACTAATATTGTTGTCGTTCTGATATTTTATCTAATTCAAGTTGGCAAAGTGAAGCTTTGTATCTGAGGCATCTGGTGCATGTTGTTTTGGCATTGCAGTTTCACGGTGTCCGGAGAGCGTCGCGAACAAGGGGTAGTGAAGCACCTGATACAGGAGTGCGGTTACATCCTCTGCTGTGACCGCGATCTGCTGCTCCACTTCCACTACAGGGAGCTGCTCGACCCATCCACTCCCGTCACTATTGACGACGAGCTTGCCTTCACGGTTACCACAGTACGTACCGTGTTCTCTTTTGAGTTCGAGGCATAACCTGCGACTTGTGGTCGACTTGAAGAAAGGTTTCACGAAATGAAACCTTCACGTTCGCCGGATTAGGCCACAACCCGGTGATGTTGTGGTCTTTTCAGTGGAATAAATTCCTTCAAGGAGTGGTTAATCTTCGTATGTTTCAATTGATATAAAGATTGTAAGGGATATGCTATCATGTGTCAACATTTAATGAAAAGAGTTTTGCTTTACTTTGTGGTAGAGTTGTTGTTCTTCTGAATTATTGATCGATCGTCTTCAATTTTAGATAATGTGATATATTCTGATGGTTGTACAAATATTGGGCTAGCTCAAAAGTATGTTCAACTTTTATCGATCTCAAATGACTTAAAATCTCGGTGAACTTTTTGGGCAACGCTCAGAGCAGTCTTGCCTACCTGCTTATTATTAAAGCTGATCGCTACCAGTCATCGCGCATTGAGTATTACAAGCTCAAGTACCGATATTGCATCTAAGAGGCAAGCAGAGGCAGTAAGGTAATCAGCGTGTATGATGTTAAAGATGTTCATGCAACAATCTTAACCCAACAAGTGTTCAGTGTTGATGTAACCATGTAAGTCAAACAGCTAGCATATTCTTACAGAATGGTATAATTTTTAGAAATGGCTTAATTTAGAGGTATCTAATGGTATTTTCATTCATTGTGTATTCTTTTGGATATTGCTTGATTTGTGACCATGAGTGAACCATTAATACGAAACGAGTTTTCTGTATCATCTAGGACAGCACCTTGACGGGTCCCAGGAAGGAGACGGCAACGCGCATCGCCCGCCTGTCACCTGGCACTGTGGCTGAGGGCGTCCTTGTGCAGGACATGCTTCAAGGACAGGTCTGTGGTGCATCTCAGGAGCTGACTCGTGAGCGCGAGACCAATAACAGTGGACTAAACAATTGGTAGGGTTACTGTTTCAACTTCCGTGTATGAATAGAATAGAATGAGGCTATAGAAACGAACCTTCTGGCCCATTCTTGGGTCGGATAATTACTTCGAAAATTATTCGGTTGTTTACCCAAGTCCCATGCCTTATTTCTAGCCGCGTCAACCATGTCGGCAGCGGGTGATAATATAGTAATTATATGCTGCGTCTCTTTACAAACTGATTACAGAAGCAAGTGAAAAGATATAGGTGTAGAAATTTTTGCAAAATGAGAATTAGGGATTGAAGTTTTGTTTACCTCATTTTATTCGAGGACCTGGTAGATCTCTATATGGGCATTATTAGTTGCACTAATCGCATCTAGACTGTAGTCCGTTTCTGTCCATGTTCGCTATATGATATTTTTAACACAACCCTACTGAAAGCAATCCCAGGGGAGTGATATCTAATGAAAGAGATGGTAAAGGAATTGGTTCATCCCATCCTAATATTCAAATATACAGGCATTAAGAAAGAAACACGGAATAATTCTCTCATGGTTTTCAATTTCCAGGTGAACGTCGTGGCTGAAAAACCTCCTCCTCTTCTGCCCCCGAACAATCCTGGCAGCGTAGTGCCTCCCAAGGACCTTACGGGCGAGATTGTTTACTTTGTGGAGGGCGTACGCCAGTCACTAGCTTACTCTTTCCAGGACACCTACCCTGACTTGGTTGTCGGCGATAAGGTGAGAATGCATCAGCTGCTTTATATAAAGTATTTCATTTTTTTAACGCTGTAACATTTTGGAGGTTACGTTTTCCAATAATCGTATTAAATGCCAGTTGGAAAGGTCGTAAGTAGTTCTTGATTTTAATTTTTGAATTTAAGAAACTTTCATTAGCTTAATGTCATTCGTGGAAATTTAGATATTAGAGGTTTCATTTCAAGTAAATTTACCTAAGTTTGTACTCAGGAACTTAAAAAAATTACTATCTCTCTGAATTTGCGAAAATGAAACTCATTAGCTCTCTGATCTCAAAAATGCTTACTTTCTGCATTCTGTCTACGATAAGCTCTGTACTACTGGGTTCGTTGGTGGCAGGTACGCTTCTGCGTCCAGCTGAGCAAGCGTCACAAGAAGATGGTGGCCACAGATCTGGTGCTGATGTCAGAGGTGAAGGTGCCTAACCAACCCTCAACTAGCGAGGCTACCAACACCGTGGCTTCAGACGTCAACGTAGAGAACTCTGCTCCTGTTTCAGCTGCGCCCACAGAGCAGCTTGCTGTGTCCACTGAACCTGTTAACGATTTGGTTCCTGTCTCTGCAGTTAACGGAAGTTCTCCCAAAGTAAACTCTAAGAAAGCTTCAGCTCAGAAGAGCAGCAAGCAGCCCCGTCAGTCATACCAGGGCTACGTTGCTGCTCTCAAGGAGTCCTTTGGTTTCATTGAAACTCTATCACATGACAAGGAAATCTTCTTCCACTTCAGGTAAAGTCAAATGGGATGAGGTGCATTCGCTCAGTGATTACTCAAACTTTAAAAATCTTTCGTTTGAATGACTCGATTAAAATGTATTTTACGAGTTTTAAGTTGCTTGTATCTACTACTGATAACTTTTATTTGCTTGACTTGAGTTGCGCTTTAGAAACTCTGAGAATTCATGTTCACAAGACTCTTTTAGTTCATTGTTCCAATTGTGTGGCAAGCAGTGTGACGGTCCTGGCATTTTGCTACGTGCCACTACTGCCAGTCTTTAAGATCACAGCTGGTTTTCAAGGCTTTAAAAAAATGCGAGGTCAGGTCGTTAGCGGTCTCTAGGATAAGTTGTCATGCTAAGAAGACTGTCTTTTGGAGAGGAGTTCCTGGAGGACAGCGATCTATGTGCTGCTAAAAAATTAATGGAGGAAATCGTACTCAGGGGCGAATTATGATGGAAATGAAGTATTGCATTCAATCAGAGTAGTTATCGCACACTTTTTATGAAACTAAATAACTGAGTAGGAGTAAAGTCTAATAATTAACAATATTTCGACTCTCTTACCGTGATTTATCAAATACAAAAGTGAAACAAGCATCAGCGTGTTCGCTTTATCCGAATACGCGTGAAAGCTTTAAATATTTAATGAGGAGAATTGACTGTAATGGAGTGTAGAGTATTCATGTTAATTCGTCTTTTCTAACATTGACGTTATTTTGCTTATACATAAATTGATAGTTATTTCTGCACCTTTAGTTCTTCAGATCCATCTGCCGAACCCAAATATGACGCACTTCTGCTTAACCCAGTTGGATATAAATTTTGCATTACATTCGTAAACATAAAATTTATTACCATCAACTTATTTCTATTCATGTCATTTTTACTTTTCACTAGAACTATTTTACTTTCCATTACGATCTTTTTATTTACAAAAATCTACTTTGTAGCAATGTGGAAGGGGGAGACACTACCAAACTGGAGCTAGGCGACGAAGTGGAGTACAGCTTGTCATCTCGCACTGGACCTGGTGGCAAAGTTTCTGCCGAGAACATAACCTTGCTTCCGAAAGGGACTTTGCCTCAGCCAAAGGTAAGGTTCTGTTGCTGCACAATCACTGGACAAAATGGTTTTATTTCGTACGGGCTTTTCAGTTTCGCCTGTAGATGTGGTCCATCACTTTTTTAATTTTGTGTTGTATCAGGTTGATCAATGTAGCAAACGATTTTCATTACTCGGTAGATTTGTCGGGCTATATTTTCCCGTGCGCTACTCGTTACATTCAGTGCAAAGGTTACTCTTAATTTTGTTCCATAGTAACGTCTGATCACAATGATCATTCATATGAGATGCATGACCTTAAAAATTAGACGACATCCTCTTGATACCGTGTATTACTCTTGAGATCGCTTTAATTGTCGCTGTGGTGGTAAAACCAGAAATATAATAATAATAATAATAAAAACCGTGCTAATAAAGAAAGTGTCTTACACACTGGTTCTTAGCTGCCATTTGGAGGTAATGTCAACATCGGCCTAGAGGAACTAAATGAACTATTTTCAATTGTAGTGTTTTTTTAAGTTTTCATGCTACGAGTATGTGATGGACTAGAAAAAAGTCCCCTGTCAATTTACAATTGATTTGTGGTGAGTAAGAATTACTAATAGTTAAAGTTCGCTCTATTCGTTTCATTGGCGTAATTCCAAACTCGTGATTTCACGAGTTTGCTGGGGAGTTCTAGGAATGGTGTACATATATATAGCAAGCCTGTAATAATAGCTATATGTTGAAATTTTTTTTTCAATATCCTTTTCGTTTGCTGTAATCTTTTTATTGCCTTCATGTAATTTAGTTTTAGTGTTTCCGGCCTAATGTACTGGACGAAACTACTATTTACTGTTCATAAAAGAGTGATGTGTTTGCAGGTGCTGGAAACCGTCTATAATGGTCTAGTGATAAGACCCATCCGCTCCAGCAACCCTGACCAGACCGAATATTGCGGACTGCTTGCTGTGGATACCGATGGTCAGTTTCAATGCTTACTGCTAGCTGTGAAGATCTTATGGATTGAAGGTCTATCGACCTTCAGTTATTTGACAGAACCCAAATTGGAGTCTTGTTTTGCACAGAGAGACGTACAATATGACGTAACGAGCGAGGATTTCAGGGCCCTGCAGCGAAAGCCTATGTTTTCTTACTGGATAGGAGCTAAGGGGTTTGACACAGGGCTTGGGCTTAGTTTATTTTTGAATAATACCGGGACTCTTCTTCAGCCACGTTTCCTATGAAAAGAGGAAGTGACTTAGCATACCATTAGAAATAAGCCAAATACGAAGCGTTTCAAATTTTGCTGCGACGCTTAACATCAGTAGAATGTTAAGTACGAGGATATTTAGAAATATCTGAGTTTATTTACACTGAAGAGATGTATACTAATTGGCGGGCTCTTTAGTTATAGTGTTCGACAGTTAAAATAAAAACGTTGAATTTTGTACTACGTATGTGCTGCGGCTCATAACTTTGTTTCTACCGTGTTTAGGTTAGAGCTGGTTTGTCGAACTTTACATTGAAGAAGTTAGCTAAATTCATATGACAGTTACAAGGGCACGGGAAATAATATATTTGAAGCAAATTATTCTTTGTGTAGCTAGGCTACCTAGTACGTCAACTATAGTTGAATTGACGAGCAGTGACACTGCTAATGTTTTTGACTGCTGAGCAGACGTAGAGCGCAGTGAGCAGTACAAGTTTGGCATCAGCGGGGTTGTGAGGAAGCGAGAGCTGCTGCAGAAAGCGGATACGGTCACCTTTCAGGTGGATGCCACTGGCTGGGCCACCTGCATCACCGCTGTGCGCAAGAAGCTCATTGCGACCGTCGACACTGTTAAAGGTGACTTTCTATACTTTATTTCCTCGTCAACTTTGAACCTTTACACGAGTTTGATCTTCTTGGTGTGCTTGTCATTTTGTAATGTATTTACGATCATTATTCCTCTATGTCCAGATTGAAACTTTACGCTCAAACAAACGCTGAAGTGTATTTCATTTCCTCTCATCGATTTCAGGCGATGTGTTCGTTGTAACTCAGTTTCGACTCCAATCGTTCTGAAAGTCATAATTTGAGTGTTAATTCCTTTTTTATTTTATTTTAGGCCAGTACGGTTTCTTGAACTACGAGGCTGAGGAGGGCAAGAAGTTGTTCTTCCACCAGTCCGAGGTGAAGGACAAGACCACTCTGAGTCCTGGCGATGAAGTAGAGTTCGTCATCATCACCAACCAAAAAACCGGCAAGAGCTCGGCTTGTAACATCTCTCGTATTATGTAAGTTGCTCCTGTACTTCGGTACTTGTCGTTTAACACTTTTGCTACCGTTTTGTTAATATGTCTTGACAAACCTTAAAAGTCATTCCCTTCAGTCCCTTGTTCTAAATGTTTCGTTCAAAATTACGGCAAAATTACATAGAGATCAGTAAAGATAGGTGGTAATTTGCACAATATTTTGATCAGCATGAAAATAATTTGGTCGTGAAAGGGTTAAGGTTTCATCTAATGATGATATTTCCAGGTATCAGAATGTTTAGTGTTAAAACATCAGTTTTAACACGTTGACTCCGAAGTGGTACCTATGTGGACCACTTAGGTTAGGTTCTGTAATTTTTTCAGATCCTTCTAGTGACTATGCGTACAAAGTGAAGTTTTACACCAATCAGGCAATCGGAGGCAATGTGTTAATTTATTATTAAAATAAACACTTGTAAAATGCTAGTTCGTAGCTGTTTTCTCATATTGTAAAGTAGCGGTATTAGTGTAATCGTAGAATAGGTCCGTCAAATATACAGGGTGTCTCAAAAAAAATGTACTCACCCTTTAACCGTTGCTAACATGCTGTCTTCTTTGTGTTGCAGGTGTGAGGTTCGAACCTTTGCGAACATGATTCTTTAATCACATTTAATCATGTTCGCTAAGGTTCGAACCTCACACCTGCAACACAAAGAAGACAGCATGTTAGCAACGGTTAAAGGGTGAGTACATTTTTTTGAGACACCCTGTATAATAGAGTAAAAATTCCATCATTGTGCCTTACGAATGATGTGTCTAGGACTGAATATGATGAACAATATTTATTTTCTGTTTTTAAATTATAATACCTTCGCCTGGTTGTCCAGCATTCACGTGTAATTGTAAGTATGTTGTCCCTTCTCGGTTGTATTTAGAGTTATTAGTTTAAATTCAGGGCATTTTTTTAAAAAACTGAATTAATTACATATTAGTGAAATGTATGGTCACCATAGAATCGATCGTTACTCAGACGCTTTTGCCTTTCTGTCTCTTGTATTAACGGAGAGTGAATGGGTTTAATTTCACGGTATGCAAAACTGAATCAAGTCGATACCTGTCCTGTATTATTTAGTATATTTTATGCGTGGGTACCTTTTCCATAGAGGGTTGGAGTGCTTTACGCCTGCACTGCACTCCTATTTGTAACCGAGTTTTTCTTCACCTCAATTGGCCGTATTATTTCTCCACGTATAGATTGCAAATAACTCTCATGCGTTTGCTAAAGAGAATAGGTTGCTGTTGTTGGTTTGTACGATTTCATGGGGTCTATTATGCAAGGAAATTCGCTCTCAAAGAAAGGAAGCCATTCTCATTGGACCAGACCGTAGCTATTGTCTGTGCTCCGTCAGGACGGAGCGGGAAAACGTCAGTTTAAAAGATAGTTCATAATATAATGTGTAATGACATACAATTTTTATATAGGTATGTCTGCACGCAAATTTTTGAGTTTTCGAGTAAAGAGACTGATAAGAATATGATACGAAATTTAATTGCAAATTTAGTATTTAGTGTCCTAGAAACAATTTTAGTTACCGATTAGTTAGTACGTAACTAACTTAGCTACCCATGGTAAGTAATCCAAGTTGATTACTTACCATGGGCTTTTATGAAATTACTCCATTGCAAAATAAAACTGTCCATTACGAAGTTAACGAACTGTTTCAGGTCGGTGGGTGGGCAGTCGAGGCGCCCTCAACGCCTCATCAGTCAACTGAAGACCATGTCAGTGGATCAAAGCAAGCCCCGCCTGCTGGTGGTGCGTCAGCCCAAGGGTCCTGATGGTACCAAGGGCTTCTCGCTCACCAGGGAGCAGCTTGCCCTCAACTTTGCTGGGCTTGCTTTTTAAATATAATTTCTTAAAGACATCATGAGGCTTGTATCGATTTCATGTGTTCGTCTTGGTTACCTTGCTCATCTTGTTCTCTAGAATTTTATTTCACTTTCATTTTGAGCATTGTGGCGATTGTGCTTGTCTGTTGATGCGTCTTTTAGTGTTGCTGGTCACTCACGTGCAGATCCCTGGAGAGATTGTGTGGTCTAATAAAGTAAAGTGTCCCACTTGCTGTCCATGATGAGCGACCATAACTTATATTTGATTCTTGAGCATGATTACGCCACAATCATGTGATTAGTATTTCTGTCGTTTACTAAGGAATCAATGGCTTTTCATTAGATGTTTTAAGTTTCTTAGTGTAGATATTTATACGGATCTGATGACTAGTTAAGAGTAAACGAATTCGATAGACCCGCTTTCAGATTTCAAATAAAATGCGTACTAAGTATTACGATTAATAATCAAAACTTGGAAATTAAAAGCACTTGTATTGGATTTTCAGTCTTGAAATTCTTCATGTACATGCGTCAGCAGCTCATTTGCTATCCTTGGCTGTAAATTCGTATCCTGATATATTTTATCACTTGGTATGAACGAAGCCTCGAGAATCGAGCTACCTCAGCTCTCGAACAGTTCTATTACTCTATGGAGTTTTATTGGTGTCTTTGTTGTCGGATATCCATGGCGTAACTGTTCTCTGCTTGTCTTGTTGTTGGTTTACTTTGAACACTTTCCAGTTTTTCGTTCCCTGTTTTCTGTGTAGTAAATGGAAATCATTTATATTCGTAAGTATTTAGTTGCCATCCTCAAAGAGTCACACTACTGAGTAACGCGACTTTACCGAGGTTATCGAACTGCTGTGCGTAGTTTTTACGCTTTTTCACGGGGTTCGTTACCTCACATTTGCGCTAGTCAATTTTTTTTGGCTTTTGTAATTATTTGCGTGTCTTTTTGAGTAAACAAATAGATTGGTCCAGGGAGCGCTAGGGTTTCCTGATGAGTGGTATTTTTACGGTGTTCTCACTGAACACGAGCCTACTCTGGACAGAGAGGGGAAATTTAGCCTGTTTTCACCGGTGTTTGCTTCAGCTGCGTTGCCATCATTTCTAAGTTCATTAACAATAATGTACGAAGAAATAGTGACTACGAAGCAATTCCCTGTGTATGTCTGTCAAGGTTGGCTTGTTTTCCGGTGACATCGTTTATAGGGATTGTTCTGTGTGCAGAAATTTCTTCTCTTATAGAAAAATGGATACACGGTTAGGTTGTTTCATTGTGTGTACAGTTTTAGGTTAAGAATTTCTTTTGAGCCTTGAAAAAGTTTTTAAGGAGTAATTTCCTTGACTCTAAGCATACTTTGATTCCGCATTTCATCTTATCTCTCCTGCCTGCTCACGCATCGTCGGTCACCACGAGGTCATTGTTGCTCTCTGAATGTACGACTCAACGCGTAAACTCGGACCCATCCGTCGAGTGATGGACAGTCCTTTGTTTCTGCAGACATAAATAAAATAATTTAGTGTGGAATACTGAGATGCAACGAGGAATCCTCTCAGTTGATCCATGTGCGAACTCAGGCAGCTCGTCAGAGGTACGGTGGAGTATACGGGAGTAGATTTCTGTGCTTGTATAACAGGCTAGCCGAAAGTTGGCATTTCCATTGCGTCTTGGCCAGTTTCGATATGATGTACTTGTACGTCTTCTTAGTACTGAAGTGGAACATCTGAGACGCGTACCTAACTGCACATGCTTTCAGTTCGAGCTTATTTTGTGTGTTTGCGTGAACTATGTATTATTTTTAAGGTGTTAAGGACGTGTTCTTCGTATACGTGTCAATCAAGGGGCTTCACATGTCAGAAAACGAGGAATGAACTTTTAGTCACCGCCGTAGGCAGACTTGGCCCTCTTAACTTACAATGTCGCCACCTCTGCCTAAAGGAGCTGCCCAGCTGGTCATTTCTCTCTTTTCGCTTCTTACCATGAAGTTATTATCGGACGCAAGACCGACTCGTACTGTACAGTTGTTGTTAGTATAGCATATAACTACGTAGTGAGGTAAGCGCGTCGTCACACGCGAGTAGTACCTCAACTATAAGGCTGTGTTGTAGTCTGTGATCCCACGCGCTGCTCTGAGGGACATTCATTAACTTACTCAACAATTCCCCTACAATATGGAATCTTCCTATCCAATAGTTAAGCCTGCCTGGCTGGTCTCATGAACGTCGCATGTTGCACAAAATTTCTAAGTAATAAATTGGCTTCTTTGCCTTCCGTAAATGCTCAGGGAAACATCATGCTGAATGAAGGCACTTCATCTGCCTTTACTTTCCCTGCTCTCCACCTAAACCAATATTGAAAGTTATCTTTACTTATGATTGATTTCGATGTTCATTTCCTCGACCTTTCTCGCAGTTCTAAAATTGATCTGATGAATGTCGTAATTCGCTTTCTGGTGCCGTTTTAATTTTCTCATTAGTTTTAAAGTTCGACAGTGCAATTCTCAAAAGCTTCCACTGAAATTTATTATTTATAATATTTCAACTTGAGAGTTCTCTTGTAATGCACAAAACCTATCACGTTAACTTGTGTAATATTTTGTGATAGCATTTCGGACAAATCTGTTTCCATTTTTCACTTTATTTTAACAATTTGAAGGGTTATACGGCATTGCTTCTGCTTTTTACTAGCTTTAATTTGCGGTTTCTGAACTTCTGTTTTCGTTTTAAAAAATTTATTTATCGTACTAACTCGGTAAAAAGTATGCAATCTTTCACGATACACTTCTATCGAATAGATGGATTGCTCCATTATTAAGTGTACAACTCTTATCTTCTCATAACATTGGTGGTTGGTGCGTTTACTACCGCCGCTCTGTCCAGGAACTGACTGTGTCTTCTCTATTGTGCCATCAACTCGTATGTACTTTACAGCGAGGCAAAGCTTCACTTGAATAACGCGCGTATTTGAACGACATACTTCTGCTCCCTGCAACTCCTGAACCCGAGCAACGAAATCTCCGCTTTGCCAGAAATTTGTCGCAGTTCAAAGCTTCTATTTCTCCGATTTGGCAGATTTTTTCTCGAGGAATGGGACCCTTGAACTGCTTTCTCTGTGCTTTTTTCATTCAACTTTCTGCTTAGACTGTGGCAGCCTGAACTTTGTTTGGGCTTCCGTGATTATAGGAGTTGTAGGGAGTCTTGGGGTGTTGGCTGTTTTCTTTATCATGTGTGTTGGTTCGTGTAGGTGTGTGCGCATATGATCTAGCTCTCTCTCAACATGACCACGCTGCTACTGATGGTGTTGAAACCGTTACCGAAGCCCAAGGAGATAAACATTTCGATTTCTAGTTTCTTAGTCGGATGCAGCCTAGGTTGAGTGATGGCATCTCACGTTCTGTTCGCGCTTTGAAACAGACTTGAGGTACGTTACACGTGAGATTAGCGTAATCAGATTTATCCTGGAAATATTCGCTACGGTTTCTTCATTCGGCATGTGACCTGCTGTACGGATAAGTTGTCACTATCCATCAGCCGCAGCGAACGATCGTTGGTATACCTGGCGCTTTAACTTTACTGACTCGTAGCTCTGCTTATCGCTGAGTTACTTTGATGTCGTGGTCTCGATGGCTGCCATGTTCAAAGCCTTCGGGACATGCCTACGGTGAAATGAAATTTGTAAAAATTAATACTCGAGTTTAAAGTCGTGCTAAGATTCAAACATGTAATGATACCAATTTACTACAGGGACTTGCCTCTGATCAGTTAGTGCATTGTCTAGAGTGAATGTTTAGATCTACTGTGTGAGATCCTTCTACTAACCTTTGTGATTTTTCATAAAAGACCTAAACAAATCGTTATGAGTTCCTCTCAGACATATTGTTTAAGCGAACAACTTATTTTACGGTGTAGATCTGGGAAGCGAGTCACGAGTCGAAGTTAATATCGTAGTTGGAGATTGCGAGACGTGCGCCACCGTCACGAGAGCGATGAGTTAGCTGAAGTTGGCGCGTGTTATTGTTTGTGTGTGTATGTGTCACTCATGCCAGGTAGCCTTATCCAGCGCATATCACAACTCTAGAATTTACTTCCGTGGCATTATAAATCTTATGAACGAACATCGTGGTGCTCCGACTCATTAGGAACTTTCTCCTAGTTGCTTTGTACCTAGAAGCAATCTCCACCGCGTAGTTTGTAGGAGTGATTTAGCTTTGTTGCGTCTCGGATTCTAAACGAGTGAATAAAGTGCTGTATTCGTTTTATTTTAGAGGTGAGTGGAGCGCAAAATTTGTTTGTTGTTGTTATCTCGTTAGAGAAAGAGATGGGTTACAAGTGAGCTCGTGTCAGGTATGAACCGGGTGTTGGCATTCGTTCATACATAATTAGAATAACTTGACACCAAAGGCGTCTTAGTCAGATTAGGCAAGAGAATATGAAAACTTGTAGCCACCTCTTTATCCTATTGTTCAGTTTATTGTACAGGGGTACCTACTATATCGTAATGAATTTTGCTGTAACTTGTATGTTGACGATATCTTAGGCAATACGACGACTTACTTGTACAATGTACTTCCTTGTGCAAACCACATTTGTATAGTCAACTGCGTCTAGTTAACTGAGTTCTTAAGCTTTCTGTAAGTATTTTTAAGACCATTAAGTAACGAAGACGATTATCTCAACGACGAGCAAATCTTAGCTCCTTTGAGCGCCTTCGCTACTGTTAGCGTAACTTAGGGATGTTGCTCCCGTAAACGCTTTAATTCTAAGTGTAATTAAGCCATTCCTCTTTAAATTTAAGGTGCTTGCTTGAGGTCAACGCTCGGCTAACTGTCCAGCAACTTCACGCGAGTCATATTTCAAAATAAAAAACTATAAAACAAAAAAATCGAAAAAAACTGCAACTTGGTATTTTGTGTCGATTAAGTAGTCCCTGTAGTGGCCTCCTCTTGCCTCTCTAGAGGCCAATTTTTGTAAGAAATTCACAACTTCGAGAAAACAACTAAAAATGTGCAAAACGTACAGAGTTTTTCATTTTCCTTCATTCATTTATCGACTTTACGTCCTGCCTCGTTTGCGTAGTACACGTGACACGATTTTTGACTCGTGCTAAAACTTCTTCCTTTGATAGTTAATCCCTCAGGGGGACGGTGAGGGATCCTTTTTCTCCCGTCCAAGGGAAGTCTGCACTCCCTGGGGCTCCTGAGCACCTGGGACGCAACACTCATTTCAAGTGATCGTTCTCTCGCATGAGATTGCATCTAATTGTGAGGACATTCGTACTTTCCCCGGACGGCAATGACCTCTAAACGCCCGAGCGCGTCACGTTCATTCCTGATCGGGCTTCAGTACGAGCTCATCTGCCCTAAATATGTGGGTAGGTGAAGTCAATATCCCGACACCAAGTGTGACGTGATATTTAGCTACCTGTTAGAACTTGGATGCTTGCTCCCATTCTCCGATGATGCGTGACCCAATACTCAAACAAGGCATGCCTCTTATTACCATACATCACTTCTGAGATTGCTTTTGTGGCTGAAGTGGTTAATCCAGGAATATGATGATCAGTGTGATGCAATGTTGTGTTCTCAATAGTTTTCAACATCTTCCAGCTACACTCATTTGCCATTAGGTGGTGGTAAGCTGGAGCTTGGTTAGCGAGTTGACACAAGTATATGTTGTAGATGTTAACGATTTATGACTTCGTAGTTGTACGTACTGTACTCAAGTCGCATCAGTATCTTAAACATATCTTGGGCACTTGAGCAGTTAGTGAGTTTAAAGCTTATATTGAGTACGTTAGTGTGATTTTGTTTCCTTCTCTAAGCAATGTAGCTCCCTCATTAGCTGCCCTGGGCTACCTACTACAGCAGAGTTATTAAAAATGACGGCAGGTCTTTGTCCTTAACGAAGAAGTAGCGTGCGTTGAATGTTCGTGAACTGCTGTTCGAGTATAATCGCTATTGTTCGTCTTCACCCTCTTCATTTATGCTACGAGTTTGTCTCAATAGTCTGGTCATTTTTTATTGACCACATGACTACCCAGGGAGAAGCGTCTGTTGAGTAGGTTATTCTTCAGTGTGTGTTCGAGACAGACTGCAAGGACGTGGAAAATTCTGATAGTTCTGTCGGGATGTGGGCCGTTACTGAACGTCTTAGTGATTTTCTAATTTTTAAACCGTTCTTTGATTAACGCGTGTTTTATTTCTTTTACAGGATTTTCTTAGTTAACTTTCTAAATTCACAAAACTTTTTTGACGAAAGTACTTTATTATTTTTGGGTAGAACATCTTCAAACTTTATTCTTCGGCTAAAGGACAATTTACGTCAAAAAGATTTGGTAGGCCATGGCGCATCAATGACAATGGCCCGAAGTAAGCTACAGCAAGAGGTTTTGCTTTTGTACAAGCAGTGTTTGCGGGCTGCTCGTTCTAAACCAGGATTTACGGATAGCGTTCGGTATGAATTTAGAAAAGAGTCACAGATTGCTAGAACTGATGTTCTGAGAATAGAACACCTATTGAGGCAAGGCAAGAAGAAACTTGTTATGATGAAAGATCCTCACGTTACAAGCATGGGTCGCTTTCAAAAATGAGTTTTTAACTCTTGTGTTATCACAAGCATCAATAAAACCACTAGTTGACACATTGTATAAGCTTCCAATATTAATTTATCAAGCTCACCCAGAAGCATGAAGAACTGATTTTTGAGTTATATTAGTAATTGAGAGAACGCTTTTTGACGTCTCAAAGTGAAACGAGTAATTTTTGTGAAGTTTTTATTTGATGTGCCTTAGTTAACTAGATTTTCCTTCTCCGTTGCGACTGAAGCCAAAAGCATTTATAAATTTTGGAAACGTATCTTCGTTATTCAGTTAAAAGTCTTGTCGGAATGTCTTCACAACTAGCAGTGCGGATATTAAAAGTTTCGGGTGCGGTGGACTACACTCGAGCGTGGGCCGTGCAGAAGCGAATTGCCCAGGGTTTGGCAGACACTGTCACCGAAGGTCAGCGTCCTGTCCACTCGCTGATCCTCTTGGAGCATTTGCCAGGTGAGTCACAGCGTATCGTGATGCGCACAGCGTAACAGTGTACACTTCGATGAAGAAATAAAAGTTTTCCTTTGCAGCATGCAAGTACAGTAATACCTCAGAAGTCGAACACAATCCATTCCAGAAAAGTGGTCGACTTCCGAACGAATTTTCCTCATAAGAAATAATAGAAACGCAATTGATGTGTTCGAAGCCCCATTCGACAGGTACAGTACATGTGTATATATGTGTAGTTGTTACACAGACAGTAACTCAAAGTTAAATTCCAAGTAAAAGTTGTACAGTAAAATAACACTAATTAAAGATGAAAACATGAGGTCATTTTTCATTTATAAAGATCAATAATTTCTCCACTTCTTCCCATATTTGAGGATTTTTCGCAAATGAGGTCACCCCTTTTGCAACATTTGCTCCTTTGAGCTCTTCTTTCTTCTTCAAAAACATTGATATCGTTGACTTAGCAATGCCGTGCTGCGTAGCAAGATCCGAAACACGCACTCCACTCTCAAATTTTGCAATGATTTCCTTCAGTTCGATCGTTGTTTTAACATTCTTCCTTTTCACTCGCTCACTATAACTAACATTCTTCTTAGGACCCATTTTTAGGTTTAGAACGCAAGTTAACCAAATACACAGAAAAATGAAATAGCGTATAACGTTGCATAAGTTCACGTGTGACCAGAACAACGTACGGCGAGTGACTGCCAATGCTTGACTTGGCGCGCTTTCCACTCGGCTTGGTTCGACTTCCGAACGCTTGTTCGGTTTCTGGGCCGAAAATCGCTCTAATTTTTCGGTCGACTTCCGATTTGTTCGACCCGTTCGACTTCAGAGGTATTACTGTATCAAAATCATATGCTCTGAAAATTATTCAACGATTCTTAATTTTTCCACCTTAAAATTGATTTTGCGGTCCTGCAATTCTATTTAAGGTAAAAAACAAGCACTTTTTTCTATTTAGTAGCGACAAGGATCATTCTTAGTATTAAACCAATAGCTTTCCAGGTTTATCTTAATGATTCCCTTTACGTGGAAGTGCGGCCCAGAGGATTCGTCATTTATTCTGTAGGATGCTGAAACGGAGTCCTGCTGACGCGTTGAATGTATACTACTATGGTATAGGTTGTCTTAATTTTTATAGAATAATGGAGAAAAATTCCTTTCTTTCCGTTCATAAACTAACACATCGACCTAATGGACAATAGAAACAATTTTATTCTTATCCTGGGAAAAAAGGCAAATCGAAGTTATTCTCTACTCGTATTGGCACTGAATTTACTACGTACGTAAGCACAAAGAGAAATAGGATGTGTGTAATTCGTAATGAAGATTTATTATGATAAAATAATATATTTTCTCTTCAGTGTATACAGTTGGGCTGAGGTCTGAAGTTTATAACAAGGAGGAAGAGTTGCGGTTGTGCCAGACTGGTGCTCAATTCGTGCGCAGCAACCGAGGAGGATTGATCACCTTCCACGGTCCTGGACAGCTCACCGTGTATCCCATTCTCCATCTGGCCGACATGAACCGCTCATTGAAATGGCAAGCCCTTAATGTTTAGGAACGGAAAGTATTTTCGTCTGTGATATCGCCAATTCTGTCTTAAATATTTGTGTCATATCTCTAAAGCACATAATACGATATTTGTTAAAGCATTGTTATTGCTTAAGAAAGGCATACAATTGGGATTCAACAAACTACTGCATTATTATTGCTGTTTTATGTTTATACTTATTTGAACTCTATACCGCTATTCTCCATTGAAGCTATTCATTCTTCATCTACAGCTGGAGATATCTTCTTATTCCCATGGGTAGAAAGTTTACCTACAAATTGATAACATACGGTGCTTCTACGTTTTTTTGAACAGCGTCATTTCTTAGATGCAAATCGGACGGAAGTTTCTATACTTTTTTCTCTTTCCTGCAAAAAAGAGGTTTTTGCGAGGCTTTAATCCTATCATTGTCCAGTTTCCGTCATTTGATATTGAGGCCCAAATTTCAAAAGACACTTTCTATTCATTAATTGACTCATGATTAGGATAAACTTATTGAATAGGTCATTGAGAAATAATGCGTAGATGAACTGAATATTTGTGTAGTTTCTGAAGAGAGAGGTAACCAAAAAAATTCGTACATAGCTTGTGTCTTTCTGGGTAATGTCCATACATAATAGCCCATCTTGTAGGATTAGTTTAGATGTGTAAACTTCCGGTCGAGGATCCGGCAGCTCTTTCGTTGTTCTCCAATTCTTCCTCCAGTGCCCAGAACTTTTGAGAGGGCACACTTGATGTTTACAAGCTCCAAGTTTCATTGTTTCTGTCCAAATTTAATAGTTCACTCACATTGTCCACTCGTTGTGGTTTCGCACCTACAGGCGTGTAATTTGTACAGACCTTACTCGGTGACTTGGTGCCCTTCTCTATTCATGCACTGAAACCATGACCTATTCATAAACCTCCATTTACATCTGACGCTTATTTTTCATCCTTTTCGTATTTGAAGATTCAATTTTTATTTGAAATTTGATTTCTCACGCCTTTTCGTGCATCTTATTTCAACCTCAAACATACATTTGAAGAATAAAAAAATTGAAACTAGGTAGTTATTTGTTCATGAGAAAATTATGTGAAATATATTGTTTGATTAGTTACACCAAAACAAAAGCATTGATATTTTCATTAGCAGTATCCGTCGTGACTAATTTGAAGGTATGGAATTCTCCAAACCTATCACTAAGGCTTCTAAATTAATTCGTTTCCAGGCTTCTATCGTATGCCAAATTGATGGTTTGCACGGTTAGTATCTTATTTATTTTTGAATGTTTGTTCAGATTAATTTTAAACTTCAAGTATGAGACTCGAAATGTTCTGCAGACCATTACTCTGATTCGTTTTCTGTTCCCCTTCCCTCACTCTCACCAAAGCAACGAACTAGGGTTGCTTTCTAAGCTGTTACTGTATAGTTGCATTTTTTGTTATACCGGACATTTAAGTCTATCATTTCAGTTGCGCGTGTCAATCTTCGTGTAATCTATATTTTTCAAAATTGAGTGATTTTTTAAGGTATATGCATCAGGTACGTCTGCGCTTTAGAGAGAGCCGTCATTCGAACATGCCAGAGTTTTGGTGTGTCGGCCTTCACGTCTGCAGACACTGGAGTGTGGATCAGCGAAACTGCCAAGATCTGTGCTATAGGTGAGACTTTCACCGTCCTGCGGTCCTAGAATATACTCACAGTTATTCAATCTTAACCTTTCAGTAGACTTCATATTAACCCTTTCGGTCCCATAATTCAAATAGTAGGTGTTTTTCGAAAACACCGGTTTTGATCAATTATTTGGGATACTAGCAAATAGGAAATGGGCGGTTTTCTCTCATACAGGATTTAAATAATACATTATTATGGTGGCATCTCCAGTAGCCGTCAGGCTTTTGATGCACGATAATTCCTGTATACGTAAGGTAAGGACTGCGGCTACCAGAGATGCCGTCGGGACCGAAAGGGTTAACATGCCAATTTGAGTTAGGTTGTGTTTGAAATCTTGAGCACAGGAAGTCACTTCATATTAACGTGCTAATTTCAGTCAAGTTTTGTTCGAAATCTTGAGCACATGAAATTGCGACTATGTTACCTGCTAATTTCAGTTAAGTTGAAAGAGGAACAAACTAAACCCCAAATTCACCGTGAATTCTCATATTTGCGGTGTAGGTACTGACTGAAGGCCATTACAAATCTCAATTCCGCACAACTTAGCGCATTCGAAATTTCTAAAATTACTCCAAGCTCGCATTTCAAGAAGTAATGTTAACAAATGAAAGAATATTTAGAATTAGAAAGTTTAATAGTGTGATAAAATGATTTCAGATGATAAACTTTGAATGAATCACACCTCGCTTATGAGGAATCATGTGTTGATCTCAAAATCTGTTTTCTGACGTGAAATTTTAGCATGAAGTTATCCCGCACTTACAACTAGTGCTCAGGTATCAGGCTCTGATCTCCAGTACTCAAAAATGCTACGTCTTCTCTACCTCACGCTTGAAAACTCGATGCGTTAACTAGTACCTTACAGTATCATCTTACAAATTTCGAATTTGTTAACTTTTCTAAGAACTCAAAATAATCTCATAATTGAGTAAGGCTCTGAGCTTTTTTCAAAATAGAAGTATTGCAATGCCTAAACTATAACTAGTATAACAATGTTAACCTCATGCATGCACGCTCATTAATAGCGTAAACTGTGCTAGGTATCCAGGGTCGTAAAGTAACTACTCACGGCCTGGCACTCAACTGCAACACAGACCTTACTTGGTTTGATAACATTGTGCCGTGTGGCCTGAGTGGCAAGACTGTCACATCCCTGACGCAGGAGCTCGGCAGGGAGGTGTGTGTGGCCGAGGCCCAGGCACCGTTCCTGCACGCCTTCCAGGAAGTCTTCGAGTGCTCTTATCTTGAGGAGAAACTTTACTCGGCCAAAGATTTCCAACTCATGAGTGATGATCGTGCGGACTAAAATGCGTAAGTTTCTGTAGTAAAATATTATGAGTTAGTAATTATATTGCATAGGATATTCTCCTAAAGGGAATGTCTGTAACGACTGTTCAATATGATCTAGAAACACTGCGATAATAATTAATAATAATTTCACGAGGGTTTATAGACGAGTTTGTTAAAACGGTAAGAAACCTGTCTAAAAATTTCAGTAGTATCGAACATGATTGACCGAAATCATGAGTTTTTATTTAACATATTCATTGCGGTTACCTAGCTGGTGCAAATCCTTTACTTTGTACATACAGTCATTACAAAGCTTTGAAAAAATTACAGAACCTAACCTGAGTGACCCACCGGTGGGTCATACCGCAATGAATGTGTTAACATTCTTGGAAAGCGTGTGACTGATTGTATTGCCATCAAAGTGCGAAGCACCCTGAACTGTGGAACAAACGTTCTCAGTTTGAGATAGACAAATGCGCGCTCAGGATACGTTAATCCCGCTGCCGACATGGTTGACGCGGCTAGAAATACGGCATGGGACTTGGGTAAAACAACCGAATAATTATCGAAGTAATTATCCGACCCAAGAATGGGCCGGAAGGCTCGTTCCTATAGCCTCATTCTATTCTATTCTATTCTAATAGGTATCAAGAGAAGCAAGTTCAAAAAATCTTAAAAATTATGAGCTGAATAATTCAGCAACTCCCTCGACGTACAATGAGCGCAGCAAAACAATTGTACATAATGAATTTGCGAAAGCACGAATTATCGACATACGTGTTGTAAATCGTCTACTTCGGTGATGAAACATATGTTCGTTACGAACTTACCTCATGTAGTATATACTGTACAAATGTAAACACAGCGCAGAGTGAATGTTGAATATCTTTTCCTGTTTTTGTTTCTCAGAAGTGCAAAAAATTTTCATTTTTGAATAAGTTGTATTAAAATAAAGATAAAAACACGAGATATGACTTTTCATAATTTCATATAATTGAACCATACAAATGCTTATACAACGCCACCCTCACACATAAACTACACTTCAAAAACAGACATGGAATGAATTCATCTTAATTTAAAATACTTAATGGCAGATCTATTTGGTGAGTAAGAAGCACCAGTGTCAACCAGGACTCGATTATGGAAAGATTGTCCAGTTCGTTTCATCAATTATGTGGATCTCAATCATTCGCATCTATGAAAATTTGAATAAAGCAATAATGATTTAGTCTTGCACGTACGATAAATTAGAATATACAGCAAATCCCTCACTGCCTGAGCCACTCTCAATATAATACACCTTGTAGCTTCATCGTTGTCTGACGTAAAACTCCATTAGTAAACAAATAATAAAAATTGGAGAATACAGCGTACTTTGATTATACCTGTTCAAAAAAATTTCAAGAATAAATGAGTTATTGAGAGCGATAAAAGAATGAAGACATTTACGAGGATAATCATGAAAGGTTGGTTGTACAACTTACAGACTTTCCTGGCAGAAGATAAAGAGAGAAAAGGTAAATGAATGCTACAGAACAGTAACATTGCGTAAAAAAGGATTTCAGCTTTCAGTAGTGTATAGTCGAAGATATAAAAAGATGGCTCAAAAAGGCCCTTCAATCTGAAGAGCATCTTGTGATACATATAAAAAGTGAGAAAACGGAAACAGCATACAAGGAAAAGTCAAGACAAAACTTCAGCAATCGTTCTTGAAAAAAAAGACAAAAATCAGAATATAATAATCCACTCTAAAGCAAAAATCCACCAGCGATTGACAATTGATGCTGAATCTACTTTATGTTGGATGAACTCTGGGGAGTTATGACATTTGGGAGGCGTTAAAAAATTCCATCGATATCTCGAAAAACCCTTTGTTCTTAGAATACTTTTAAGGGCCGTTTTTTTAGCACTTCTACTAAATAGGGTAACATAGCTGTAAAAAGTCATTTATAGCGCTTGATAAAAACAATTCTCGCAGTGTAAACCAAATAGGAAATTCTTTCAGACTTCGAGGAGTTGAGTGAAAAAGGAAAGTGAACTGGAACTAAATGCACCTAAAACAGTTGTATAGTCTGCAGTAGTTAGAATTTCTAACTTAATAAGTACATAAATACTTTAACTACCTAATGTAAAATAATTTTCTTGCAGAATAGTTTTTCTTACAGAAAGAGGCAAGGAGACATTAGGCCCACAAAAAAAGTTTAGAGCTGTAAATATTTCCCTCTCACTGAAAAAATACGACGAATAGTTGTACTCGAGCAAAAACGCAGTCGCTGAATCAACACGTGGACCATCCATACAAGAAAGAATATGGAAAAATAAATATTGCGATCTAGCTAACCCTAAGGTTCCCCATTCACTATAGATTCTACAAACCAGTGCTATTGGGTCTGTAGTGAGTCACCACAAGACACCTAGACACATTAAGTAGAACACAACATAGGACGAGCATACCAATCTCAAGGAAACCTCTACAACCCTACCTAATACGGAGTACTTTCTTCATGACTTCTTCTTTCTTAGTTGCCTACATAGTTCGATCGAAAATCATAGATGATTTTCTACTATTGCTATGACTTCTGAAGCAAGCTTCCCAGTCAACACAAAATTGATTCGAAAGACGATTTTCTTTCAACAGCAAAGTAAAGATAACTTAGACATATAACAATGGTTTCGTAAAGAGCCATGACTTAAATGAACACTAGAGATTGTATGAATGAGGATGGGAGTATGAGAGTAAATGGTTTGCTCAGCCTGGACTGGCACTTACCTTCCGTTTTTTGAAGTCCGAATCTGAAACATTGCAGCTCCTGTATTCATCTACCAAGTTGCTCACACAAACGACTAAAATGTGAGATACCGAGTAGTAAAATAGTAAATTGTAAATTATAAGTCCTAAATCAGACTCATTAAGCCCTCCTGTAACTCTTTCCTTAAGAAACAAGAAGGCAAGTGTCGTAGCATATAATTTTAAGTATAAGAGATTGAGAAGGCTCACTTATCTTCAATAGTGCACTCTTGACATGGAAAATAGCAGTAAATCATACCCAATTCTGCACAGAAAGTGATACACAGCGCGAAACATACTTGTTCCTGGTACAAAAAAATCGAACACGCCAGCATCAATAACAAAGAATTATTGTTCATTAAGTAATCATACAAACGCACTGGAACAATTTTAAAAATTGTCACATCAAAAATCTGGAAGCTATTAACTCCATACCAGATGCACCAAACACTAGAAGTTTGTCAGAGTAGCGAACTGGCAATCACAACTTGACAGTTCCTTTTTTATTCTTTAAGCACGCGTGTACATCGACGACTCCCTACAAGTAGTAAGTTGTAAGGAGATGGAAGATCGCTATATTTCATTACGTCATTGTCTTCATTTAACAGTGAACTATACTTCACTTATTTATTATATATTTATATTTCTCATAATTATAAAATGGCATTTGATATTTCTAAACGCAAAACATAAAGATATCAAGAATCATACACAAATTTTTTGTTGAATATTAGTTTATGCTACCGGGTATATCCACTCCAACATTTTAATCTACAGGGTGTTCATAAAGTCTCTAACAAAGTCTCTTTCACAAAAGGATCCCTGAAACACACAAATGCAAAATGGGATTAAAAACTTTAATAAACACAATACAATAAAAAATATCTTATCAATTGCATTTGTTATAGATTTTTGAAATAGTAAAGAGACTTTTTGGATACCCTGTATTTTCAAGAACAGTGCACACTCTTTCCTTGGTTATTCGGAACGCTGAAGTCTGATAATAGAATATGATACTCGTATATAATTTAGGCCATGAATCATAAATGAAGAACTAGTGTGCCGAATGAGCCAAACTAACACATCATTCCAGTTAGACCTTCCTAAAAAAACCTTTAGTAACTTTTTCAATGAGAATTTAATCACGATGCACAATTTTTTTCGCCGAGTAAAGGTAACAATAACTAATTTATGGAAACTGAATATCAAGTGAAAAAGATATAAATTACTTATAATACAGTTCAATAAAATGAATAAATAAGCATAACTTTGAGTAACATTTCAAGCATTCCACATAACCTCAAGGCACACACGAAACTAAGTTATTATTGACACAAAGTTGTTAATCTGTTCGAACCGACTCAATTCGAAATAAATTGTAAGTGGACCAAACAGGACTTCGATCAGTTCAACTTTAGATACAGAAGTATTTTCAGTCAACGTAGCCACTACCAAGCCTCAGTCGATAAGGAGCTTTAAAAACCGACACAGCATTACTATGCCGAGCATGTGTGACATAATAAGTACTTGAACTTGACATGGAATTCAAATACGGCAAAAATTCGCTTACGGTTTCTCATTTATCTTAGAGCTTTGAAAACTTCCCTGCTGCGATTCTGTACGATTATAAACGACGTAAAATGACAGCTACTTGGCGGCAATCTCTGACAATGAACAAAAGTGAAGGGCTCTCAGGTTCTTACTTGGAACTTCCCAGCTTTAGTAGCATACTTAACACCCTTGAAGGGTTTGTACTTCTCGCCATAGATATCCAATCTGTTGACTTTTAGTCCTGAAACTGCCAGTTGACTTATGGAGAACTGGACCTGTAAAAAAATGTTAACACTTAAATGGAACAAAAACAACGCTTCAGAAAAAGTGAACATATCTGTCTCTACAACTAATACCCTGAAGGTAAAAATCTAAAACAAGTGTTATCTAAACAAGTCTAAAACAAGCATGCTGTTGTGTGTTCGTTTGTAGAACTTTTTTATTGTAGAAAGAATATTTCTGTTTCTCCACGCAAGGGTCAAATTGGTTGTCTTTACTGTGAAGCATATTGTGCAACAACTAAAATCTATCAAAATAATATTTCGCAAATGGATAGGAAATTAAATTCCGAAGAAATTGATACCAATAAGATTTTTGTACTAACGTTAACGAAAGAGTAATAAACATTCAAAAGAGTGTATACATTTTTTTGGGCCACTCTGTATACAGAACTGAAACTCTATCTTATCCACCGATAACATGGCCACGTAGGAGAAGGCCAATAAGGGGGAAAAAATTGCGTATTTTATACAATAGTAATTTGGTGCCTTTTTGGTATCCACAATACAATACTTAAAATACATTTATTCCCGTTATGATTATAGTTCAGTAATACATTGAAAAAAATGGGACGGACACTCACGAAAACAGAGAGAGAGAGAGATGAAGATGCACTGTGTATTATAAAGGGTGTGGCAAAAGTCAACGGGGTCAAATCACAAGATCTAGGAGCCCAAGGAATCCCACTTCACTCACAAAAGGTTACTGTCTGGTGCGGTATGACAAGTAAAAGGATTATTGGTCCCTATTTTTTTGAAAATCAGAATGGAGAAACTGCGACTGTAACTGGAGCTGCATATCGAAAATTCATTGAAGAATATTTAAGACCTCAAATTCAAGATGGGAATATGTGGTTTCAACAAGATGGTGCAACAGCCCATACAGCAAAGGAATAAATTCAACTTTTGAAGACAATTTTCCCAAATCGATTAATTTCACGTTTTGGTGATATTCCTTGGGCTCCTAGATCTTGTGATTTGACCCCTTTGGATTTCTTTTTATGGGGGAACATTTGAAAGAGAACATTTCTCAAGAGATTCGCAACATTCCTCCCGAGATGCTAAGAAAAGTGATGGATTCTGTTACGAAAAGAATGCGCATGTGCATAAACCAACATGGGACATTTATATGATATCCTATTTAAATAAAAACTCCAAAACCCTTTCTTTCGTTTGCAATTGACCTGAAGTTTCTATCTCAAGTAGTTTTTGCATAAATTAATTCTAAATATATCATGTAACTTGCCACATCCTTTATAAGTAGATGATAATTACGTTAATTACCTTAGAGTTAATGATGATCATAGTTGACTGAAATTGGTAAAGAAAATTGGAGTATGAATATCCGAAAAGAGGAGAAATTTTCACTTTTAAATGTAGCTGAAACGGCTTAGGTGACTGTTGAATAATTTCATGAAACAAAATATTTCTTGAGAAATGAACTCATAAAAACTAATGCTATTTCACCACAAAAATTGCCTCACACCAAGCTAGCGGCTCTCGTAACACTTACGCCGATTGTGGGGCTGCATTCAGGAGGAGGTGATCCACTCACAAGACTCAGCTGCACACAAAACAGGAATGTTAATAGAAAGAAACAGGGCAATCTGAATAGTCCCGCCTGCCACCAAGTTACGTGTAGCGTAGGTCTGTAACAGGTATAAATGAAGTAACACAGGCAGCTCACCCACTGGTGCACGTATAAACTAACTAACACAGGCAACTCACCCACTGTAGCACGTATAAACTAACACAGGCAACTCACCCACTTTAGCACGTATAAAGTAACTAACACAGGCAACTCACCCACTGTTGCACGTATAAACTAACTAACACAGGCAACTCACCCACTGTAGCACGTATAAACTAACTAACACAGGCAACTCACCCACTGTAGCACGTATAAACTAACTAACACAGGCAACTCACCCACTGCAGCACGTATAAATAAAACTGTCAGACAGCTAAGAGACCGTAGCACGTATAAATAAACTAACACAGTTAACTCATGCATTCTTTCTCTTAGCGCCCGCTCAAAAACTTTTTCTACTGTCCCACATGAGCGTGAGAACAAAGCTAACGAACGCTGCAAGTTTTTTTGATTACTTGCATTAAAATTTTTTTTACATGGCAGTAATCAATACCCAACAAACAAACGCTTACTCTCCTATAAACATCCGAGAGAGAAATAAAATAAGACAGTGTACTTAGAAAAACAAAGAAGTGTGTGAAACGATGACTAACGTTGCCACGAATGTTCGGTAGTTTGGTAGGATCAATCCGGCCGACGTCCCAGAGCAGGACCCTCGTGACCGGGTCGAACGAGTATTTGCCTTGCGTCACAGTCAAGTTGCAGCTCACCACGCTCTTCGACATCGGCAACTCCAACTTCACGTTTTCCACCTGTAGCACGAGAAGCAGAATTCACCAGACGTGTAATGGAAGAGCAGTCTACATCGATTAGGGAAACAGGGATTCTGTGTTGTATCGACAATATGCTATTAAAATAATGGTTGTATTGTAGCTAAGGCACACTGGATTGATATTTTTGGCTTGGACTGGCGAAAAACTGATCATGGAAATTATTTTTTAATTAGGTCTGAAATAACTTTTGAATATTTATATGCGATACAATGTAAGAACACCTCAAGATTTTCTTCATAATTAGAAACGCAGAGAATGGTTGAAAGTTAGTCAAGATGAAACAACTTTCTGTTCTTTATTCAAGACCTTTGTAAACCTCAAGCTGAAATACATCAACAGTAACAGGCAATATGAGCCTGTTTGAGAACAGTGTTGAGTTTTGCTTGGTTTGTACGCTTTAGTGACTACCGTAAAACCTGTCCCTCAGACATGCTGCTTTCGTAAGTGTACGACGGGCATGGTACACAAACGCCTACAAAAAGTAGGAAACTTCATGTAAGGTGATTTTCATAATTACGTCTGTCAAAAGTATGAGTGGCTAGAAAACGCTTCTGCGAACTACAGTAGATCAAAAGTTAACACACGTATTGGAAACAGATGATGAGATGAAGTCAAAAACGGAATTCAAACGTACATTAAACAATTTTAACTCTAACAAACGTCATCAAATAACGTTACTCTTCAATTCACAACTTGCCTAAATACGACACTTACAAAGTATGAAAAATATCCGTTACCAAGCAGAAAAATACTAGGAAAGATAAGAGCATAATACTTGTAATTGATGCCGCTTGGCTAACTGTCAATCATAATGTTAACAAACATAACATCGAGGACGAGTCTGAGTCAAAAAATTCTAGCCCAAGGAGATATTACACGGGACAATAAAAGTAAAACATTCAAAATTCATTCTACGAAGAAATTCAGAGAAATTTAATAATGTATAATTAATTGTCAAGATACACATAAGATACGCTTCAACTATAAAATATGTTTTGGGATAGGTTGTAGCACAGCAGTACCAGAAGCCCAGCACACTAGAAACAACATGAATAAATTGCGTTACATTTTGGCAGTCAACTTGTCTACGTTTGGGAATTTGAATCCAATTTCTCGATATCGTTTACCATTTACACGTAATTCACAACAAAAATATTGCAGGAAGAATTCTAAAAATTGAACGATACGAAGATCCACACTACCACTTTCGAAATTTCGTTACGAAAAGCAAGTACACTAGCAAATGAGGCCCATTCAGCAACCTTATCAAACATCAACTTGTGTGACCCCTGTCAAAGAGTGTACAAGACCTGCAACCTTAAGTCCTTCGATAACTTGAAGCGGTTGCTAAAATGTAATGAATAATACAACAATAATGCAATATAATCTGAGGGAATATCACATTATTACGTGATATTTCCTTTCATGTTAACATCTTGTACATTTATGGGATAAAAGCGACGAAGATCAGAAGACCACTGAAACCATTTTTTGATGATCATACAAATTCATGGAATTTACCTACAGTTCTGTACACTTTACGTATTAAACAGCCACACCAAAAAGGGAAATCGTACTTAGCATAACGAGAGTAAGTGTATGATGCAAGCGACTGATCCGAGGAAACAAGGCAAGCAACGCTACAACAGGATTAAGAAATGTTCACCTTCACAGGTTTACAGGCACCGTTGGCACAATCCGCCTGAAACATGGTTGCATAGAAGAGAAAATAATCTAGTCTATGTGGTGAGTTATATTCAACAGTTTTCTCTCACAATTGTAAACATTTCTTCATAAGTATATTTTTCCATCAAACGTATTTGACTGACTTGTAAATTACGGAGAACGACTGATTGCAGTCATAGAATCCCCCGAATTTAAATTTTATAGCAATCCAGCTAACTGAAATTAAGAGTAACATTATTTACTGAAAAATGCATTCATTGTTACTTAGTCGACGCTCCCTGTGGTTTCCTGAGTGTCGATACTCCCTCTCCCTAGCTTATCATCTGACCTGCCGAGCTGACTATCCGAGAGAAAATAATCCAACGATCGCTTACCCTGGATATTCTTGTACATCTACTGACCAAACATTAACTGGGGGCCTTGCATGCCTATCAGAAAGGGCAGATACAGAATAATCCCAGCTTGATTTTTTTATTTTCTGAACAGAATAAAAATGAACAGAATAATAATAAAAGGCTGAAAAAATGGTATCCTTTGTAAACATTCGCAGCTTTATCATTTCAAATCAAAATTTCACACAGCCTGTCGATCTTACTTGTACACTAGCTCCCTCTTCTATGTACTCTAGATTTTATCAATTAAAATTATTTAGTATAATTTAAGTTATAAATGCATCAAGCATAAATTCTGTATAAAGAAGAAAACTTGTTTAATCACCAAAGCTTAAGATTGAAAAATGTTAATCAAGTGAAAGCATCATTTCACAGTTCATGAGCTTGAACAAGCAGTTTTCGCTCTTCAACTGAACGAGCTTTCACGTTCCAAATCTCATTTTCACATGTAAATTTAAGTTCAATATCATAATTACCAAAAGTAGCCTATGCAGATTGGCAGCCCTATTGAGTTTTCAACCGAAATCTTAAAAATAATCGACATTGACGCGTGGTGAAACATTTTTGTGAAGTACTGCGTTACACAGTTTCATATACGCGTCAAACTTCGAAATTAGATCTCAATTGTTTAATTTTTAACACCATTATATACTTCACCACGGAAATACAGACAGAGTGGATCATCAGCTCAAATATAGAATAGAATAAAGTAATCAACACGAGCCGTTTGGCCCATTCTTGGGTTACTACCAAAGTCCCACGCCGTCTAGGATCTGAAACTATGTGACACTCACACCACAATTAAGCATACATGAAACACCTTAGCACGGACTCACAGTTCTGCCCATGGTCTGACGCGGGCCGACAGTGATGTCCATCCTGCCGGCAGCGGTGTCCCTGAAGGAGATGTTGTGCCGGACGTACACAGGCAGCGCCACCACGGACTGTGATGAGATGTGGTACGACAACAGCCGGAAGTTACCATCCGGAGGCACGAACGACAGCACTCGCTCATCCTGGAAAACATGGAATCAGTAATCCAGGAACTTTGCGAATTATTATTGGGTTTTAATGTTCTTTGTCTGGGGATTTTCTTTACTTGGTCGTAGTGAAAATCAATCATTAGCAAACAAATGAAATTTGTTTTGAATTTTTAACTCAAATTCCGTATGCTACTATCCTCATTTATTCAGCCGTCCTCCCTCCTGTGCTAAATCTGAGATTTATTACTAGCTACAGGGATTCATCCGCAACACTGAAGCTTGTCTAAAGCTACAGGGGTTTACCTGTAATACAGAGGTTTATTTCTAGCTTCAGGGGTTCATCTGTAACAGTTTCCCTGCAGCTCAAAATGTGCTTCTGCAGCATTGAGGTTTATACGGAGATTCCTCCTCAGTACTCACCTCCCACCGACGAAGACGGACACAGGGGTGGAAGGACACGTCGTCCAGCATCCTGGGATTGGTGAATGTAAGTGTGAGATCTGGCATGCCGCTCAGACGCGCCCAGCAGTCAACCTGGAGCAGGGGAGGATTTGCTCAACCAGCTCAATGTGAGTGTAATTGCTCAACCAGCTCAATGTGAGTGTAATTGCTCAACCAGCTCAATGAGAATGCAATCACTGAACCAGCTCAATGTGAATGCAATCACTGAACCAGCTCTATGTGAATGTAACCAACAAATCAGTTCTATGCAGATGTAATTGCTTAACCAGTTCTACGTAGATGTAATTGCTGAATCAATTCTGTCTATGTAATTACCGAGTCAATTCAATGTAGATGTTCAATATTTTTTCAACCAATTGTACACATATTTATTCACTTCATTAATGCAATGTATGAGTGCATATCCTTTCTGGACCAACCATGTGTACGCACGCTAAATGCATCAAGAATCTAGAAACTTGAGCATGAACCTTGGAAGTAAGGATATACATGTGCACTCTTCATATGAACGGCTCATTAGTGAATCAAAACCATCGGAACTTTTTCTTGAACCACTGTTATCGATGTCTGAGCTTAAGAGCAAAATACCAGTGCACTTGTCACGATACTATTTCACATTTGAATCTATAGTTCAATTCTATCTCGCTTACAAATCGTTACCTTCATTTACACCCCAATTTTTACTAATCATTTAACTAAAATTGCATTCGTGCAATTGAGAAACAATCCGTTTTTTAAGTTGTTATTAACATGACAACAAACATGATAGATGTTTTTACTGCTTCAACTTGACCAAAAGCCTTGCTCATATACTTATACAATATTTACTTTTAATGCTACGTAATATGCCTCATCATGAGATGTCTTATTAAATTTTCATCAATAACCAGTAATACTTTTTGAAACTAAAAAAATCATACAAAAATAACAAAATTATCTTTCAAAAGTTTGCTAGCAGAAACCAAGCTGCACACAACCAAAGACATTGAGAAATTTGAGCACGCAGCAGCCCATGAATAACATAACCATGTTTGAAAAGTTAGCCTCTGCATAACTTTTGCAGCACCCAGGAAAACACACTCACGTATCCCTGGATTTCCGCAGTGACGGTGGCGCCAGACTTGTCGATGATGGCGTCAACCTCCTCGGTGAGGTCGAGCAGAATGTCGTTGGTGGTGTACTTGACTCCAGCTCGCCGCCACGGCACATTGCTCAGCTGGCTCGTGGGTAGCGTCATGCTCATGCTGCCCGGCACCACACACAGGCAATCAGTGTTACTTGTGTCACTTTTGATTATGGTGAGTGGCGAGTGTGCATACCAGTAGGTAATCAGTGTTACTTGTGTCATTTTTGATTATGGTGAGTGGCGAGTGTGCATACCAGTAGGCAATCAGTGTTACTTATAGATCATTTTTCATTTAGGTGAAATGTCAAGTGTGTATATTTTAGTAGTAGTCATCATTTGAACAGAGCGATTTCACTGGCCATGAGTTATGGTACAGGTGAATCTTTAGTTCGTTTTTCAATATTCAAAAAAATTGAGAGAGTAGGATCAACTTTCACATGAGGAAGTTATAGTCGTAGTATGGACAAAATGAGAAACCACGATAGGTTGCAACAAGACAAAAAAAAAGTACCGATATGAAAACGTACACCATAGCTAGATTACAAAACTAGCAATTTTACACTAATGTTCACCTCAACTACAATGCTTGCCTCATGCAACTACAATGTGCGTATTACATATAATCATAATAAGTTTACAACAAAACCACTATGTATTAGCATGAGGCAAGGCCAAACAAACAATATTAGAAATAAACACTAAAATTATTCTATTTACAGGTGTAGCATGAATTACTGAGCCTATATGTTCAACTGAGAAGCCATTCAGAGAGGGTATGTCTGACTGTATTAGCAAAGCAAATTATTTTTACACTCAATATTATAATGTCAAACTTCACAATAAACGAGGGAAAGCTACTCTACAAGCAACAGTTAAAATTGTTTGAATAATAATTGTAAAATGACACAGAATGCTTTATATATAGCTGCTTAGGTTAAGTTAGGGTACTGTACACATGAGTTCTAAAACTTTGACATCGTCGTGTTACTCACGCACACTCACTATAATTCCACGCAGTAGCAAAAATTTAAGAAAAGCATGTATGATTGTAGGAAATGAATATTTTCACAATCGTAAGGATTCGCTCCATGTAAATCATTTTTAGAATTTAATAACATCAAAAGCTACAAGATCTCCAATTCTTAGACCATTAATAAAAGGTTTTATTCAATAACAGAAGCAAAATATTTCCAGACTTAACACAACTTTAATGAGAAATAGATCATGATGCAAGTATTACTAAATTGATCACGTGTAAATTCTCCGACACAAAGACAGAGAAAAAGAAGTCTCACTTGGTTTTGCCAGTGACGGTGTTGGCAATGCTGCGCAAGATGTTGGGAGGCTTGATGAGCTCCTTCAGCACATTACTTTCCGTGGCCAATGGGAACCCGTTGTCAAGCAATTCATCCAAAAGCTTGAAAGTGTACAAAGTAGAAACTAGAATTTCTAAATGTTTATCCCAGATTTACATGCTCATCAGTGAAAGTATTAGTACTATTACTAATTATTTCACTGTTCAGTTTTCAAAAGACCAAACACAAGATCTCAATGATAATGAAACTGTATAATAATTGAATACTTTACAGGGATAATTTTGCACAGAATTTAACTAAACTAGAATTTTTGTATGTGTAATAAACTTTTTTAATAATAAACCAGAGCACACATTACTATTATATTCTTCTAGGTTATAAACTTTTGTATTTCAGGTTGTCTAAGAAAATATAACAACATGAAGAATGACTAACCAAGAATGAATAAATGCTCACCTCATAGACAACAACATATTGCTCCTTGATGGTAGTCTCTGTGCACTCTCCAAAGTAGTCCACAAATATATCAACAGCTCGATGTAAGAACTCGATCACAAAAAGAGGTGGTACTGCAAAGTAATAAGAATTTTTACTGATGAAATTGCAGTAGTCAATATTGAAGAGGTGCTACAACATGCGAGATAAAATATTTCAACAATGATGAAATGATACATAAAAAACAGCAACTGAAATCTATGATTAAAAGAGAAACCCTGAAGTTCTCTGAGCAAGAGAAGCCTTGACTCCTGATCCAGTTATTTCAAGAATAAATGAAGAAAAAAATAAGCTATACAAAAAATATAGATAAAACTACAAAGAAAACATGATAAAAAATGAATACAAAGTCTGTGGTGGTTTGCCACATGAAAACTTATAATCTATACATGTCAGCAGGCTATTAAATTACAATAGAATAAGAACATGTAAAGAATAATTTGATTTCTATTATATATGAAGCTTGCATTAATTTTTTTAGCCATAAAATGCTACAATTTCTCATGCTAGACTACTCAGGAAAAATTTTATTTCACAGGTCATCAACTATAAACTGAATAAAATTCTTACTGACACTGTGAGCAGAAAGCAAAGAAGATACATAACTGTACACGTATTTTGAATGAGTTCAAAGTGAAAATTTCACTTAAAAAGATTAAAAAGTTGTTAGGTGCATTGAAGCATTTTATATGAATAGGGGTTGAAGAAACATAAACTGTGGCTAGTGATTAATACTCAATGTATGTGAGGTAAGAAGAAGGTGTCAATTTAGCTGTAGCTTTCCAACTGTGTGTGATATGAGAATAAAAGCCAAAATTTCTAATGAAGCTCTTGAACTATTTTGAGTGTAGAAGTGCAATACATGAAATTTGTCATATTCTACTAATGATACAGATGATTGTAAGACAATCAGCATTTTTCTACAAGCATATTGACAATTTTTACATCATTTGTATATGTGGGAAATGTAAAATACTTCTATTAGCAGCAATTCCTGCACTATATCTCCAAAAAAAAAACAAATACTATACACAAGTGAAGAAATTAAATTACAGTTGAATGGCTGTTTAAAAGTGTAGGAAGATTAGTTTTAACCAATATAATTACAGAAGTTTTAATCATTTGTCAATAATGAATCTGAATGCAATTCAATACTAATTTTGAAATTCATCTTTTGTGCTAATGAGCTACAATATTCAGAAATCAATCAAGAAATTTGATAATGAACCATGAAAAAATTATAATGATACATAAGTGTACAGAAGTATTAGCAATGCTAAACTGAATACCTTCAGTCATGCAGACAGCCACATAATACCTTCAGTCATGCAGACAGCCACATAATACCTTCAGTCATGCAGACAGCTACATAATACCTTCAGTCATGCAGACAGCTACATAATACCTTCAGTCATGCAGACAGCTACATAATACCTTCAGTCATGCAGACAGCTACATAATACCTTCAGTCATGCAGACAGCTACATAATACCTTCAGTCATGCAGACAGGTACATAATACCTTCAGTCATGCAGACAGGTACATAATACCTTCAGTCATGCAGACAGCTACATAATAACTTCAGTCATGCAGACAGGTACATAATACCTTCAGTCATGCAGACAGCTACATAATACCTTCAGTCATGCAGACAGCTACATAATACCTTCAGTCATGCAGACGGGTACATAATACCTTCAGTCATGCAGACAGGTACATAATACCTTCAGTCATGCAGACAGCTACATAATACCTTCAGTCATGCAGACAGCTACATAATACCTTCAGTCATGCAGACAGCTACATAATACCTTCAGTCATATAGACTGCCATATAATACTTTCTGTTATACAGACAACCACATAATACCTTCAGTCATGCAGACAGCTACATAATACCATCAGTCATGCAGACAGCTACATAATACCTTCACTCATGCAGACAGCTACATAATACCTTCAGTCATGCAGACAGCTACATAATACCTTCAGTCATGCAGACTGCCACATAAAACACATTATTTCTGAGAACAGATATGAGGTAGTGATGAGGTGTGGTGATCACTGGAGGAATGTCTTCACTACAGTTAGCTTTCCTCTGGGCATCAAAGAAGTAATCACACACACAGCGAGGGATGACGCTTTTCCAGTGTTTCTCCATGAACACATCTCTGAAAAAAAATAAGAAATAGATCAAAAGCCCCACTATGATTGACAGTTAAAAATATTATTAATAGGTACAACACAAAAATTAAAATCCACAGATTTTAATTTTTGTATCATTATCCAATTCATCAGTACCGTTATCCTACCTCAGAAGAAAAGAAGCCAAGGAGTAAGTAGAGGGCATTCTCCTAGTTAAAAAAATAAATATCTTGCAAAAAATTAATTCTGCAAGACACACACATATATACACATCACAAAGTTGAAGAAATTCCTATTTAGCTCAAATAAATGGGTTAGGTAGATCAGTAATTGAATATAGAGAGGAGTTAATGAGGTTAGAATCTGTTCAACTTGCTATGTAGTAGCACCGCTTTATTCCACTCTATTTAAGTTTGTTTCAACGAACACCTCAAAAAGTTATGCATTCAAGAATAATATATTACAACAGACATTAGCCCCTGAGTGTAAAAAATCAAATTGAGCTATTTGTGTCAGATAAAATGGAATTAGTTAACATTTTCGAATGTCATCAATCTCAAATAAATTTTGAAATGAACAATTTACGAAAAATATTTTAATATGAGAACAGATAGAAGCAAAAAGACAAAGAAAACTTACCCAGATGTATTAATGATGAACAAACTATGTATCATGATCTGTAATTACAGGCGGTTTACAAATTCTGAAAAGAGTTTCACTACTTGCGACAGTAAACGACACTACCACTGCTGCTGACACAAACATTCCCCGTAATCACGGTGGCACCGAAAACAAGTTGACGTGAGAGATACATGTGAGGGTAAAATGTCGAATTCAATACCCTTAGAGTACTCGAACGTTTCATATAGATAAATGCCCTAGAGTTAAATATTTCATTTAAAGCAATAGCCACAGTCGAAAAATACTTGGACAATTTATTGGTACCTCAAAAACAAAGCCTAAAATATATATATATACGCCAAGTTGATGTATTCCTTTCATTCACATGTACTGTATTCATATGTACGGAAAAACACTATCCTACACTAAGTTAATAATCAACCAAGGTAAATTTAGTCCTCTAATCGAATTTAAATTCGCGTTTAAGAAACTAATTCAACATCAGAGCGTCCTGTGACAGCCTAATGGTCATGTTTCGTAAATTCAACTTTTGTACATTGATGAGATCGGTGCTCTAAGGCTACGAAAAAAATAGAAAACAGGACATATATGAATGTCAATATAAATGACAGAAACTACTATTGCATTTCCAATTTAGGATAAATGCACTGTAGACATCTGTCACAGAATTAATTTAGGGTAATTTCTAGAATATGCGGAATGGCATGGCTGTTCCGAACTCTGTTATAATCACATATCTGTTTTCTTTAAGTGAAGAAACAAGTGAACATTTAGTTTTAGGACGTAGTAAATATAAGCACGAGCAAGAGAAACATATGGTTGAAGATTATGAGTAGCATAAAGAAAATCAGTGGAATACGAGGTGTGTTGTAGCGGACTGTGGTATGAGCTATCTTGTAGGCCTTGTTGAAAAATGCAACACGATTGTGGATGCAATGAAGAATTTCCTAGTACATACAAGGAATAAGAGACTTCAAATTTAAACAGTCAGTCACTTGGATTAGAATGTCACTGTCTGCCAAAAATGAGGGTCTGTTTATGATGAGCTGCCTCTTCCAATGATGTCTTCACTTGGCTGGTTCTTTTTCATGGAGTGACCCATGGTGGCCCTCGTGAAATTATTTTAGGTGACCCTGGCACTCAGGCAAGAAACTCTGGGATACCACCATATTATATGTGTGTTTTAGAGAGAATTGAAGACTATAATAAAAGCCTTAGCTAAGGCTCATGCTAGTGTTCAAGTTTATTTGCAATGCTATTTTCTGAAGAATAATTATCTGTACCTTTCCAACATCACCAAATTTGACAAATATGGCCTATCACTTTGTCAATTATGAGATCATGTTCAATGTTGTTTCTTAGTGAAACATGAAATTTGCGTTTTCTAGCTTGTACTTCAATGAATAGATAGCATTTTTTAATGTCATGAGTTTTATATTGCAATTCAGGAAAGTTGCTCACAAATGTGTAGTGTGAAGATCTTCAAGTTTGAGCTAAATGGTCCTGTAACTTAGCACTGCTCATAAAAAACACCAGTTCCTGTAATATTATATGAAGGAAATAAAGCCAAATTATAAAGATCTTCTGTATATCTGCCATTATGACTGTTATAAGTTTAACAAAGGAGGTTATAGACAAGCCTTATTATTGTGATCTAAAAAATTGTGTTATTGATGTATGAGATGCTACATGGCTGGTACAGCTTGTGCAAGAAATTCCAAGCTTCATCAACATTCAAGCTCCGTAGCATCTTTTTGAAGTATATTTATTAATAGTTTTTTAGGCAGTTCTAATTTCTGCTATTTGTTTTTATATTGTCTTAGGTTATTAGCCAAATTTTATGTATTGGTCATTTTTACACAGTAAATTGTTTATTCTTCAGCCCAAGCTCTTCAGCTTAAAATACTGAAAAGTAGTTCTCTTGTATAAAAAACACTGAAATTTAAGCCAATCAATGTGGTATTTTTACTACTATCAAAGCCATGTTATGATGTAGTTCATAGTAATGTATTGATATATGTTCACATCACAAGTTATATAGATTTCTTACTGAATAGTAACAGTTTCCAGTATTCCATGTAAAGCATTGATCTAATTGATATAATGTTCTATTATTTAGTGTCATTGTTTATTTCAGACTTGACATTTTGTAGATTTTTTTACCAAAATGTTGGGTGAAGCATGCTGCTTCACTATACTCTACATTCTTTTATGCCTAATAGTAATATTCCCTCCTGATGAAATTGCTGGCATGGGGCTCACTGTAGAAAAACTGTTGGCTTCATTTTTAGGATCCGAAATAATGAATTTTGTGCAGTACCATCAGCGGCGCATGGCAGCTACAATTGTTGTGCATTCTCTCCTTGTGCCTGGTGAGTAATTAATTTTGAATAGGAAAATATTTTGGTTTATTAAAATGTTTTTCCTGTGTTACTCATTCTTTTAAGCTAAATTACTATATTTTAATGTATTTTATGCAAGTTTTTCTGTTGTAATTGAGAAAGTTATGCATGAAAGAAATATATGTATTACTAGTGCTGTTTACTTCTTTAGGTTTTCAATTTTTTGAGATGCTTGTAGCAACTGTTAATATTTTATTGTAGCAACCTTATATGAGGCTCAAAATCTTAAATCTTCTTCAAATACCATCATGTTGAAGTGAAAATTTTATACTGTGTTTTGAAATTTACTGAGTTTAATATATTTATTGAGTATATCAAAAAACTAATTTTATTTGCCCTGTGTAAATGATATGAGCTTGTGACTGTGATTTCTTCCTGATACTTAGACACAAAATGAGTGAAAAACCAATCATTGAAAATGTGCATGATAAACCAAGCTTTCTTGGACTTGTAATAAATCACTAGGAGTTGATGCATTCATTACATCTTTTAAGGCCCAATGTCATACAGATTTCCTTGCAACTACTAAATTTGAGTGATGCATTGTCAGCATTAGCACAACACAACACTGAGAACCTTTCTTTGCTTTGTGTTAACTTTCATGTTTAAATACTTGAGTATTTTGGGTTGAGCATTTATTGAAAAATTCATCTGCTATAAGTGAAATCTGGTACAATGAAGTCTATTTTTATGAGGGGAGACTGTATTTAAATATCTGTTCATTTTTGTTTTATATTTCAATCAATAATCATAACTCATTAGAGTTATTACTTGAATTGTATTTCCTTTTACCAATTCATACATTTATTACAGTCCTTTCATAGATCACTAATTCACCATAAGAAGATTCTACAGTTTGAAAGCAGTTTCTTTGAATGTTAAATGTTGAAGTTTATTCAAACTGATAAATGAATCTTATTGAAACTGAAGCACACATAAATTTTGTAAGAACATGAGCTTTATGAGGTTCTCTCCAGTTGTTATTTTTAACTTTCTATTAATATAATGAAACAATCAGGTAATATAGTAAATAAATCTACTGAATTATATTTGCATCATGCCAAATAAACCATCATGCCAATCAAAACCATCATTTGGAGGGAAAATGCACCAAATTTAATACTTCTATTTAAATTCTGGCAACCCTGGTTTTGTGTATCCTTCTGAGTGCCAGCAGTTGAATTGACAGCTTGCTACAATTATTATACAGGAGACATTCATTTTTGGAATCAGAACTGTCCTTAAATTTTAAAACTCTGATTCTGATGTAAAAGTGAAATTTTGATCTTTCAATTCTAATTAATTGTCCAATCACTATTTAGGATATAACTATAAAATCAGAAAACAATACCATTTGTAAGGTATAAATGCTTGTAGACTATGTGTGATCACTATAGTTAACATCTCTCTTTATTTAATCTCTGGAAATAATCTTCTTGGACTGAACTCTTGAGTTGAAAACAAGGTTGGTTTGCAAAGCTTTTTGTCATTAGCTTGTTTTTTTAATTAGTTTTTGATTTTTTAATATACAGGTATTTTCCTCTCTTTGTTTAACAGACTATTTACACTTTTGCTCTGTTCACAGGTTACCTGGTGTGGATGAGACAGACCCAGCCAAGCATTTACTTGTGGTTGTCTCATTTACCAGTTGCTGCTATGGGTACCATCATTGTACTGTTCATGTGCCCTGTTTTCATTGCCCTCTGCTACACATTCTGGTGGTGCCGAAATAATTTTAGTGAGCACCCACTCTCCAAATCCCTCGCTCACTTTCTGGAGGAAAGACAAGCTGTTCATCCACATGCATGGTTGGGCCTTGCAACAGAAATTAATATTCAATACCGCAGGTACTTTTTTAATTGGGTACATATAGTTTAGTGTCACCTGTTGCCAAGTAAATGTTGTGAAAACTTAAGTTTCTTTTTGTTTGCTAATTTGAAATACATAGTAAACATGTATATCATTAAATCTCTCATTGAGTATGCCACCATGATATATTTAAAAGTATTTCTATCATATATAATAGCAAAATATAGATAACTGTCCTTTTGTTATAAGAGGAGCTCAGTTAGGAATTTGGTTTCTCTGTGCTTAAACATAAATATTGGTCTTAGTATAAGTATCTGGACTCTTCTAAATGTTACTCTTTTTTAGCACTTTTCTATGTTTAGATGAACTTTTCCAGCATAAGTTGAACATCAGTGTTATAATATAACATTGAGATGTTGAACCCCAGATGTGAATATATTATAACTAAGGTTTTGTTGTACAGAGTCGACAAACTGAGCACGCAGATCAGCAGCACTTCCCAGCTCGTTGCCACGGACAGCTGGCTTATCCAGGTCTGATTTTGAACATGGATAGTTCACTTATTTATGTTTAATTTTTTACACAGACAGTTAGCTTTTCTAAGTCTAATTTTTTACACAGACAGTTAGCTTTTCTAAGTCTAATTTTTTACACAGACAGTTAGCTTTTCTAGGTATAATTTTTTATACAGACAGTTAGCTTTTCTAGGTCTAATATTTAACCCAGACAGCTGGCTTATCTATATCTAATAATTTGACATTTACAGTTAGCTTTTCTAAGTCTAATTTTTAATATGGACAGCTGGGTTTTCCATGTCTAATTTTTTTACATGGATGGCTGGCTTATCCAGGTCAAACTTTTCATTCTCAACAATTGGAAAGAAACATGTATGCACAAGTATTTTTTATTCATGTGTTCGTTTTCATTTTAAAGTTGGAAATTGAATTACTATCTCTCAGTAAATTATTTAAGGTTTTTCCATCATTGTTAAAAAACACCTGCAATTATAAGAATGCATTATTTAACCATTTAACAGCAATTTTCCTTACTATTCTGAAATATTTTTGACTGAATCTACACTTATGAATACATTAAATGTATATTTAATGTATCAAAGAAAATATTAGCATTTTATTCAATATTTTCTACTTTAACAGATTTTCCACAACAATAAACTTTTATAACTAAAATGAATAACATATTTTTCTTTATTTTTCTGTGAAGCAAATCTGGTATCAATTCATGAGACCTTGTAAGCTGAAGCTACGTTACGTTACGGCATGGGACTTGGGTAAACAACCGAATAATTATCAAAGTAATTATCGGACCCAAGAATGGGCCAGAAGGTTCGTTCCTATAGCCTTATTCTATTCTATTCTATTCTACGTTTCATTGCAGGTGAACTCATACAGCGTGCGTGTGATGCCCTTGGAGGACACGCTGGTGGTGCTGGAGGGTGCCATCAACAACACCCTGGACACCCGTCCATTCAGTGCTGGTGGCAGTGCTCAGATACTCAAGCTCAGAGCTAGATGTGTCACCAAGAAAGTGCCTGACATCTCCTTCAGGTCAGTTTATCACATCAATTCTGAGCCAAGGATGTGTTTAGTTATAATTTACAGGGTTGTTTAGGTATCCTCTTACTCGAATTATGCCATTTCAGGTGTGGTCCTTCAGTAGGGTGTGAAACAACAGTATATTCATTAGCTTTGCCCTTTTCTTTAAATAATGTTTCTCCAGCTTTTCAACGGTCATGCAAGCATGTTCTTTGTGAAGTTTATTTTATTATGCCTTTTTTAGTCTGAAGTGCTGTTACCATTAAAATATTAAAAAGAATAAATTAAGTTGTAAAATTGGTGCACCTATTTTTGTTGAATGAAACATGCTTGTGAATAATTGAATTATTTTACTTGGTGCAATGTATGTAGATCATGAATGGATTCTAAAAGATGTGCAGTATCTCTATGTGGCTATTCTCTTCTATTTATCATAACCAGCAAATAAAAACCATAGAACTGAGCATTAGTGTTGCTTTGCCCCCCTACCATTGGAGCTCTATTGTACTTTTAACAAAGATTGATGCAGTCTTGCGTGTATTAGCATGCACGCACGAACGTCATAAATTTCTGTTTTTTTGCATTCATTTTATGTCAATAAAAATAAAATCTAAATGCACTCTGAACCTGTAAAACGAGTCAGATCATTGATGCTGCTGCCGCTGTACTGTTGTTAAATTTTTAATTCATTCGCGTTTGCTGATTTACTTCTGACATGTCAAAGGGGCAGCTTCTTTGTTTAGATCATCATGAAACTATTTTCAAAACTTTTCACTGCTGCCTGTAGCTACACTTTCAAGTTGATCATTTTATCTTACATTACTAAACATTGCCACTTTAAAACATCCCTCCATCTTAAACAGCATTCATTTAAGGTCAACATTTCCTAAAACTTGAGATATTTTAGATTGCTGCTGTCTTCTTTAATTGCCTTTAATTTATGCTTTTACCCAAGGCTTTCCTCTACGTTGATGAGCGAACTGGAGCGAAAACTTGTCATTCCTGTGCTGAACGCTGGCCAGGTGGTCGTGCAGAAGAGTCTTGCCGACCAGTTCTTAGAAGTGTTCATTGAAACAGTCAACGAAAATCCTCCTTATATCGAAGACCTCGGCGTAAGTTTCTTCCTCGCATAGAGAACTAATTTGTCTTGGTGTACTGTTGAGCTAAGTGTGTGTCTCATTCATTTGGTAGGTGTAATATTATTATACATCTGGTTTTGTGAGGTCACATGTGAGTGTTCAATTCAATTGATAGGTGCAATGTTACCTGTTTCTGTAAGGTCACATGTCTTAGCTCATTACAAAATCCTCTGACTTTTGTGTCTGGGTAAATTGCCAATCGATTTATGTGGTTGTCTATTCTATGCTGTTGTGCTGCAGGTAGTGTTTACGTATATGTACATAAATATTAAGAATCAAGCATATGACTGCAGTGTTGTAGATGTGCATATTCATGTAACTCTTATTTCATAAGCAGAAATTAAGTTACGTCGGAAGGAGGTGCCTACAAGACTACAGTTATGATAAATGTTTCATGTTAATTCAACTCTTGGAACGTGAGCACTACAGAAGAATCTTTCTATTAATTTGATAATCAAATCAAATAATTTAGGGAACAAATCTACTGAATTATATCGGCGTCATACCAAGCGTATCAAAACCATCATTTGAAAGGAAAACGTGCCAAGTTTGGTAATTTTGTACCAATTTTGACTACCCTGATGTTGTGTTTCCTTCTCAGTGTCGACAGTTGTATTGGCTGGTTGATACACGTATTATATAATAAAGAATTATTTTCGAAATCAGAAACGATCCTAAAATATGGAATCAGTTGCCGATTCTGAAGTAAAAAAAAATCCTATATTCCTATGCAGATTCCGATTAATCATCCCTTCACTAATTCATTGTGTCATAAGTGCTGATGTACACCAAAAATTTATTGTGAATCCAATTGCTCGCTTAGGTGTGTATTTATTGTCATAAGAACTGTTGTACACCAGAGAGAAGAGGCGTGTATTGGCTGCATGACGGCTGCTGCCAACGTGAAGCTGGACAGACGATGTCAGAAGCTGGCTGTTGAGAGGCCTGCTGGTGACGGAGGTGGTCGCTGCCTTGCATGCTCCTGCCGCCCCATGTGGTGTGTCTCCTGCCTCTCTAAGTGGTCAGTGTTGGCCGTGTGTGGGTGATGACTATCCATCTCCAAGTGGTCAGTGATGGTCGTGTGTGGGTGATGACTATCCCTCTCCAAGTGGTCAGTGTTGGCCGTGTGTGGGTGATGACTACGCCTCTCCAAGTGGTCAGTGTTGGTCGTGTGTGGGTGATGAGGTCTGTACATCACTCAGTAGATGCTATTATCTGTGCATAAATTATCTTTGGAAGCCATTTTTTCCTTTGTCTAGGATCTCAGATGTGGAAAACGTGATATAAGTTGCCATGTTCTTTTGTATGTACCTAAACTATTAAAGAACTTCAAAATAAGAACTATTTTATCGCTTCAAATATATATGGACCATGTTTGTGTAATTAAAAACTAAATTACGACTTACTGCTAACAAAATAGCTATAAACAACAAAGAGTAAATACAAGGTAGCATTCAATCCTATTTTTTTTAATTGTTAAAGTAGCATTGTTAGTGCTGCATCGTTGCTTTGCTATCCAGAGAGTTCACTGCCGTGATTGCTTGATGTTCACTGCCTTTCATTTAGCCCTTAACGGTTTAATGTACCAAACTCGGTACATAAAATTTTACAGCTTATTTAGGAAATAAATTAGAAGTAATCGTTCTAACTACTATTGGTTGGGCCCAATACAGCTCATGTTTAAGGTGTCGTACAGAACATATCTATTTAAGCCAAGCATAGTTATGCATGAATTATGGTGCTATTTGTTCAAGTAATGGTCAAACTGAACATAGTACAGGCAGTAAAAGGTCCACCTTCAGTGTATCCGTATATGATCTCATCATCGTCGGTGCTACGGTGTGAAAAAAAAAACACTGCTACATAGCGGGCTAAAGGGATTAGCTTCATGGATATGAAGTATAAATTTATTTTTAATTCCAAGAAACTCCGCAGCTCGGCACTAGTAGTAACTTTGTTAGTATTTCCCTGTATATATACATTGCATTCGAACGTTCATTAATATATTATATATCACTATGCTATTTAGGAACGGGCTGATGTTCAAAATGTTTTCTCGATACCAGTGTTATTTCTTACCCTGAAATTAAAGTACTTCCGATGTATGTATCTGCTTCAATCATTGCGTATCGCCGAGTTCTGAGCAACTTCTGGTCCTCAGGTTCGCTGCTCGACAAGACCAGACACGCCCTGAGACGTGGCTGTCATCGCGTGCTCCGTGCCCCACGTGCCGGTCCCTCTTCTGTGTACTGGACGTCAGGCTGCTAGCCCTCAACGGGACGGACCCTCATGTGGGGGCTGCTGACGCTTCTCATTGAGCCGAGCTTTCTTGCGTTACTTTGTGCTATTATGAAAACTTTACACTTCTCGTGAAAAAGGCATTTGCTAAAGGTCGGTGATGAGAAGTTATAATTAGGCACATACGGAATCACGCGTATTTTTATAGTCGTTTTTGCAGTTTGCTTACCGGAGTGTTAATCACAGGCGCTCTGCTTGGTACGTTCTTTACTCCTACTTCTCTAATTGAATCTTATACCTTACAACGCGTCACACAGAACTGGCATTAAAGAACGTTTCTAAACACACCACATATTACTTGCAAGACTTATGTGCTGGTCTAAGTACATGCTCATCTTTGATGGTTGATTGACAGAAAAAATAACGAACTGAGAACACTAGAGCCAGAATTATCAGTTCCTACTTGTCTCCACATCACATGACCTTGGTGTAGACTCCCACTTCTTCATTCAATTCGAAGTTATCAAGGGATAAGGTAAACTCTTATCCGTTGATAACTTCAAATTTACAGAGTCTGAACGCTGCCCTAACAGTTTTCACATCTACTTTTATCTTTCTCCTTAACCTTACTTTCGTAAGGTTTCGCCTCGTATCACATTTTTGTAACTAACTTTCCATCATATTGGCTTCTGTTGGTAGTACTTACCAATACCGTGCAGCCAATATGCCGGTGCGCTGATTTATTTCAGATGTAAATTCAATTATTTATGCATAATTGTATCGTGTCACTAATTACTAGTGGATTCAAGGGACCAAATCCTAACTTTTTTGGTCCTTACATAACTGATGTTGAGCAGTCTTAAGCTTCGGTCTTTTCCCTATTTTTCATATTTTCAATTGCTACAACATCATCATTATTGTTGGTGAAATAGCAGGTCTTATTTTGTTTTTCCTTCTGAAAAGAGATTTTATGCATATGCGTTGCTTTTTGTGTGTTTGTTCAAAGCGATTTATATGTTGATCATTCGAAATCGAAGTAAGTTCGATTTGCTACCCTAAATTCTGGACTGAAGTTCACTTATGTTTGGTCAGTCGTGGATTGTGCTCTACTGGCTTAGGCCAGTATTTTATAAGAAAGTGCGTGGCAAAGCCAGACCATACGTGTAAGATGCACTGGTTGTTGCAAACTTAGCCTTTTCGTTCAGAGGTATCACGACTTGGCTGCTGTCGGTCGGAGGCTCTTCATGTTCTAGTCCCACACTCTCTGGACTCTGACTTCACATTTTTCACAGTTTGGACATTGTCTGGAATTTTCTTCACATAATTTTTTGATCTAAATTGGGTTATCTATACAGAGAGTCCTCGGGTTACGAACTAGTTCCGTTCTTACGGACGTTCGTTATCCGCTTTGGTACGTAAATTGGAACTTGGACCTATACGTCATGGAATATGCACTTATATACGTAAATTATACTAGCTAATAATAAGAACATGTTCATAAATATAATGTAAACAAAATATAGTGCTCTGGTAACTGGGGAGATAGATTTACTCGGAAGACCCTGCAGCTGAAGAGTCTGGACAGGTTGGACGACTACGGAGTGCAGAGATGACAACGAAAACTACAATCCAATATGGCGTACCGAGTGATGAGTGAGCATCTTCCTCGTTTATGCGCCGCGTTACCATGTGGTCAGCCACGCGAGCAAAATAACTAGTACTACGGTCGGTTTTCAAGCTACGAACGGATCGCCGTAAAGCGCGGAATATGAATTAATAGAATTTATGGGCGCTCGTTCGTAACGGCGAGTTACTGTAAACCGGGGACTCCCTGTATATTTCATATTTTGAATTATTTTTTATTAAATATGAGTATTTCAAAAGGACTAAGCATATCAGAGTATCATTTATGTTTCCTAAAGTTTTATTTGAAATTTGCTTCCGAGTTCGTCAGTTTATAAATATTTTAGGTTTTCTTGTTCGTTTAGTGTATCGATGCCTGAGATTACGAAATTCTGCACTCAGGTAATAGTTTTTCAGACCTAGGACATGACGGACTTTGGAGACGTAAATTTCCAAAGGCTTGTATTTCACCCTATTCCAGATGGTTTCTAGAGAAGTGCCGTCCCTCAAAAATGCTTAAAGTTACCTTAAGTAAATTAACAAGCAGTTGTTTATTACAATCTGTAGTCGGTTATCTTCAATAGTTCTGTGTTATTTCCGTTTCCCTTCAATTTTTTGTAAAGGAACTGGCCGTAGTATCATTTGGGCAAACTTTTTGCAGTATGATAGCTGCTATTTGTGTTTCTAGTCTGCTGTTTATGATGTTGGGTAATTATCTTTGATCTGAACCCCTGTTGATGAGACATCATGGTGATTTCATTTTCTGTAAAATTTTTAAGTAATGCGCTAGTATTGACTTACGTTAGTGAGTTACTTCATGCAATATATAATATTCATCTCAGTCTAGTTCTCACACTTAATAGCATCTGCATGCATTAACACTCATCTATGTGTCTTTTGTTTGTGACGAATTACGTACGTTTTTAAAAAACTAGTTAAAAACAGAGAAAGGACATCGTAAATTTTCTACTTGTGACTTCCTTGACGTACTGCCCATTCAATGGATGGACCCACGTCCTACCTTCTAGCAAATGATCACTGAAGTATTGTGGAACAGGATGAGAATCACTCAAAATCTATCAGTTCCGTTTCACTATGTGCTCTCATACTACAATGTTCCATTTCATTTGAGCTTTTGCAATGCCGCTGCATTTTGTTTTGATGAATATACTAATATTACAATCGGTTGCAATCTTGAAATATTTCACCAGGCCTGCGTATTTCATTTCCACTTACAAGAGAAATCGCAAGGGGGCGAGAGAACGAAAGTGTCTCCCGTCTGGGGAGTGTGGACAGTCCTCCGATCCTTAGTCCATGAAACTAGATAGTTCTGTGTTGTGTGGACTCGTGAATGAAGACATTTTGTGTTGTGTGGACACGTGAATGAAGACATTCTGTGTTGTGTGAACACGTGAATGAAGACATTCTGTGTTGTGTGGACACGTGAATGAAGACATTCTGTGTTGTGTGGACACGTGAATGAAGACGTTCTGTGTTGTGTGGACACGTGAATGAAGACATTCTGTGTTGTGTGGACACGTGAATGAAGACGTTCTGTGTTGTGTGGACACGTGAAAGTCTCCATTTACGTGTCCCTCATCCAGCTGTGGCCTGACCTATTGGAGGACTTATATAAACTTCTACCTTTGCTGTGCCTTTTGATTTCAGTCTTGACCAAGTATCAATTTCAGTCTTCACTGAGTATCGATTTCAGTCGTCACTGAGTATCGATTTCAGTCGTCACTGAGTATCGATTTCAGTCGTCACTGAGTATCGATTTCAGTCGTCACTGATTATCGATTTCAGTCGTCACTGAGTATCGATTTCAGTCGTCACTGAGTATCGATTTCAGTCGTCACTGAGTATCGATTTCAGTCGTCACTGAGTATCGATTTCAGTCGTCACTGAGTATCGATTTCAGTCTTGACCAAGTATCGATTTCAGTCGTCACTGAGTATCGATTTCAGTCGTCACTGAGTATCGATTTCAGTCGTCACTGAGTATCGATTTCAGTCGTCACTGAGTATCGATTTCAGTCCTCACTGAGCGTTTTCGTAAATGGTATCTTCAGTGCGCAAAAACCTGGGATTTGTACTACTATTTTTTGGATGTACGCTGTGGTCTTCATACGCGCATCTACCTGGTTCATTGTTGTCCACTACAGCTCTGACGATTACAGCTGCTGCTACGCACATTGTAGCGTGGCATGTCTATGCGACATTGCTTTCACGTTAGCATGATTAGTTTGGGTATTTAGGACTTTTTTCCTGTGTGAAACGTGCAACAAACATAATTAATTGACACTAGAACACAAGGGTTGCGTTATCAGTTTTGTATGGAAATCAACTGTAAACGTCATTCTCGTGTTGAAGGAACTGATTTAACCTTTATTTTAACAATATTTTTCAGCGATACAAACAATAGGCCTAACAGCAACCATAAAAAATATACATGATGTACAAAATGTTATAAGAAAGCATCGAATATGGAAGATATGGGACACGCAGCGGTGCAGACTTCGAAGACAACATGGCGGACGGTCATGACCTCGAAGACTGGAGGGGCCCAGACTAAGGGGCCGTGTCCCCCGCCTGTGGCTGGTCACGAAGGCGATGGTGAGGGTAAGTTTGGTTCTTGATGAGACCGAAACCTGAAGTTAATTTTTTTCGTACTGCGTTTTCTATGAACTTAAGTGTCTGCGAGTGAATTACCTCGTTGTGTTTCATTGAAGTAGTGAATTGTATTGTTAGTAGTATTGTACCTACCTAGTGTTTACATGAATGCATGCTAAATGAGAACAAAACCGCACGATTACCTCTAATCGAGATGGAGAAAAATGAAATATAAGGTACAGGCAAGTTAATTTTTTTCAGTTAATTTCTCAATAAAGTTACTTTATTAGAGTACATGTATGAAGCGTGAATCAAATATATTATAGTGTTAGTATATATATTGGCTTATGAATTCGATCTCACACACAGAGTCACGCTCCTTTCATGAACCTCTCGAGTTTGCGTTTCTAAATCGTGACTTTCTTTTCGAGCCTCAACATTTTTAGAAGCATTAATACCATCATTTACCTATCAGGTGGCATCCCTCATTATGAACTCTCCTCATTTTCTTGTGAACGTCCTTTGAAATTCGTTTTGTTTTGCAGCGGCAGTCAGCATCGCTTTGGTGGAGGCTCCTCTTAACGTCTCTGAAGTGAGCCATCGCTGCCTTTACGTCTCTGACGTCAATAGTTCTGACATCAACAGCCCTGACGTAAACATCTGTCCAACTTTTGAGGACGATTTTGGTCCTGGACCCAGGTGTGGTATTATAGGCATTTTCACTGGGCATTACGGTATCCTAGCATAAATATATATTTTCATAGCCTAACGTATATAAATATTGAATGAGGATTCTATATATCACTTGGTGTATCATAGTACTGTCCATTTATTTTAAGAGTACACACTGTGTTTTATAACGTAATAGACAGGATTTATGGGTGTGACCAGCGTATTGAGTTTAGGTGACAAATTAGTACCCTGAGACGGACACTTGCGGTGCATACAAAAAGTTTATCTAGCTTAGTTAGGCCCTTGACTTTCACACCTGATCTATGAATACTAATGTTATAAAAATTTGCCTCCTTCTGGACAATAGTACCAACACTGGAAGAATTCTCCTAACCAACCCTGTATTTGTGATACGGGCCAAGTTGAGCAGTCTACTTCTTTTTTCATCTGTACGTTGTATAAAATTCTTACGTGTTTTAAACTAATATTGTTATGGATATAACTAGTTGGATTAGGCGAAAATGACTCTCTGGTGTGTCGTGGGAAGTTAACCCATGCTACGTTGATCATTGGAATGAAGCTTTACGAAGTCTCAGGCTAGCGTGGTGCCTATTGATAACAGGAGCAACTCAGATCCTGATTGATGATCATAAAATTGAATTCACACTTGGAACAAAACAGAAAGTGCTAATTTAGGCCAAGGTATTTCTTGTGTATGGCACGTTCATGTAAGACTAATAACTGATGAATCACCATTGGCTTCACATAATTGTGAGTATCTTTGTTGTCCTTTGTGCCAATCTTCACTGTTCAAAATATTTTTCAACGCTACCTGATTGTATCTGTCTTCGTCAAGGTACCTGACGAGGACATGTGGTTCTCCAGTAGCTTTTCTGTCAGACTCGCGGACTATGGCTCTGAATAAACCGTCACACGAGCTTTGCTTGATGGAATCTCTCACCTTTACTGCAGTCTGATTGTGTTATTTCTTTCCAGGACTTCTATGAAATTCCCATTGTGCGACACGTGCTCTAATCCTGCGGCCGTCACCCAAAATATGGAAGAGTTCCTGGCTCATTTTTCGGCACATCACTGCCACCTTTGTCGGAGAAAGAAATCCTTTGATCTGCACCAGTCTCTTTTGCTTCATGTCCAGAAAATGCACCTACAGAAAGCCGTACGTGTGGGTGGTTACGTTCTTGTGCGTTGTCACTTGCTTTGTGGACAGCGTAGCGCTCACTACCACTGTCCATATTGTGCCTACACCTCATGCGGCATGACAGACATAAAAAGGCATGTGCTGGCTCACGAAAAACATCGAAAGTCGTTTGTTTCGTCCTCAGAAAAGGCATGTACGATACCAGAGATTCCAGTTAAATCAGAGCATGAATTGGATAAAGAAGGGACTACTGAGATATTAGGTGGATCATTGAATGGCGAGCGCTTGAATTATCAATGTGTAGAAGCTCTCCATAGGAGTGGTAAAAACGACTTGATTTCTTGCTCGTCTTCATCTTTGCTGCAATCGAGTCCTGACTTGAAAAAACCCAGTGTCCTTAACTTGTGTAAGAATAGAAGTGTTTATAATGAAGGAGCATTGCGAGAGCGTAATTGTAGTAGTATTTTGGAAACTCATCTTACAAGTGACGAATTAATTAAAGAAATTAAAGAAGAACCGCCTCCTCCTCACGCTTCGGAAGATATCGTGAATACTGTCGAACCAAAAGCTCCTATTGACTGCATTTCTGTCAAGCTGGAGGAGGAAGAGGAGGCAGCAAGCAATGTGTGTTTGAACGTCTGTGCTTCTGAACAAACTCCCCGAAACTGGCGTTTAAGTCTTCCTGCCTCAGTTCAAGATGCTTTCGATGAACTTACTTTAGATACATGCTACCTCTGCACTCACAGCATCAAATTTGAGTCCAAAACATTACTCGAAGTACATTTTTTCAGACATCATGTGCGCCACAGCATTGCGTACACCGGAGATTGCGTGGGACTGGTTTGTAACCTTGGCTGTTGTGGGCTTGGTCGACACTCCCACTGTCCTCGGTGCTCTTTCCTTGCTGAAGACCTGCTCGAGGTACGGTCACATTACTCTGAGTACCATTCCCGTGATGAGAAAGACGGCTGTACAAAAGAAACGCTGTGTCGGGGTAATAAGACCAGGCTTTTGGCCGACATTTCTGGGCTAGAAAGTCCACCACTCTTGCTTGAGCTCCTCATGCTCGAGGTAGATGCAGTACCGTCTCTTATCACAGCATCTTTGTGCGACAAGGCCCGCCAGAGCGTAGTGCTTGATGCAGTTGCGTTGCACGAAAAAATTAAGTATCCACACTGCTTACTCTGCAGCGACGGCCGCGAATATTTAAATCCTCGGTTGTTCATTCACTTCCAGCGGTGCCATGTGAAGCGAGCTAACGTGAGCTGTGTCTTGCCTTCCCTTATGTGCCGACTTTCATGCAAAAGCTTTACTAGAGGACATTATCACTGCCCGCTCTGCACTTTCGTCATTCATGATCTCACAAAATTGAAGGTGCACCAGCAGAAGATCCATCGTGACGCCCTGCAGTGTGCCCAGACAGAACTGGCCGCCGGCCGGACCATCACGCCGGAGGCTCTTACTGTTGATGTGCTTGATGGTGCTTCTCAGACTCACACCAAGTTGTGTAGAAGAGGCATCATCCGAGGTAAAAACAGGTCGGTTCACATTGCCGGACAGGTTAGCTGTAAAGAGTTGGGTAATGCTTCGCTCGTTCATCCTTCAAACGCTTTCTCACAAATAACAGATCTTCAACAGACCTGGTTAGCTGTAAAGAGTTGGGTAATGCTTCGCTCGTTCATCCTTCAAACGCTTTCTCACAAATAACAGATCTTTAACAGACCAGGTTAGCTGTAAAAAGTTAGGTAATGCTTTGTTCGTTCTCGTTTTAAATGCTCTTTAATGAATAACTGCTTCAGCAGAGTATAATAACTCTTGCAAAGTGTGTTCAGAGAATATATCCATCGCTTGACTTTCATTAAAAGACTTTTTCGTACATGAAGTGTCGACGCTTTAAGAGTGTTGTTAGACTAGAAATGAAGTGTTCGTGGACTTGTTCTTATTACTGTTCGTTTGGATAAGCCAAACGTCATTCTAGCAAATGACATTTTGTCGCTACTGCACTATTTTCTCATGACTTCAGACTAAAAAATGTTCATGTATTTAGTAGAGTTCTCTGAAGAATACATGTTTGTATAGTCTGCCAAATGTACATGCATTTTACGTAATACTTCTTTGTGAAGGCTGCAAAGTGTTCATGCATTTAGTAAGTAATACTTTTTCGTAAATGCTTTAAAGTGTTCATGCATTCAGTATATAATACTTATCTGTGCAGGTCTCAAAGGGAACAAGAAGTAGAAGAAGAAGGATGCACAGCGCTGCCCGTGTCTGTAGTAGAGGACATGACGGCAGCTTGGTCCCGTCTGAAGCTACCGGACTGCTACCTCTGCAGGTCACAGCGCGATTTCATTACTAAGAAGCGTTTGCTCGAGCACTTCGAGCGCTCGCACGTGAAGCGAGCCATCGACTACCCTCCTTACAACATCCTAAGCTGTCACCTGTACAATGACAAGTACCGGGACCGTGGCCACTACCATTGCCCCTGGTGCTGGTACTCCACCCATGACAGGCCCATCATTTATGCACATCTCGAGAACCACTCTAGAAAGATGGAGCTCGCCAACCGCAGACTCGTGGTTCTTCCTTCTCGCAGAAGTAACCATGTGTATGTTGATGATGACGGTGCGCTGAATGAGATATTGATGTCACGTCCACTACCTCTTCATGATAAGTAAGTCTTGTAGTTTGGTACTACTCTAGTTATTAGACTTGTATTCAATTACTGAATTGAGCTGGGCATTCGTATTAGAATGCGAAGAGGTTACTCGTGTAGTCGAGTGTACTGATTTTGAAAAAGTTCTTATCACTTGAATATACATGTAGAGCTTTTAGTGTGCAATATTTTCATTGTGTAGCAGCGATAAAAAGAAAACAGTCACATGTCAGATGATCGAAATGTTGAAGTAAAAGTATATGAAGCATGAAGGAGAACACAAAAATACAGATTGAGCAAAAAGTATAGGCCTATTTTGTATATGCTTACTGTATGTATGTTCTTACGGTGTTGTATTTGTTCCGATTCTTCTACTTTGATATAAATTGATCCTTCCTTCGAAGAAAGGACATCAAACGATGCGAATTAGGCCATTATAAAATAAGTTCTTTTCAAGCTTTTGATTCAACTGAAATATTTTAAAGAAGAAATTCCGTCAAAATAAAATTTCATTTAATTGAAATGAAATTAAGAAATTTCATTGGTCTCGATTATGCGATGCGGTTAAAAATAATAATACACTTTAGCTAGAATAATCCTTGAGTAAAAATATATACAGTTAATTGATAAATATTAAGTTCTTTTGCTTCGTTTTTCGGCATAGGATATTGTTTGGGAATTATAAAATGTGCGATACCGCCTTCAAAAGATAGAAAAACTTTTTTTAGCAATTGAGACATTTACTGTAGCAACTAACGCATTTAATGTTGAAACAAACTCATTTATTGTAGCAATTGAGGCATTTAATGTAGCGACTGAGGCATTTATTGGAGCGACTGTGGCATTTATTGTAGCAACTGACGCATTTGATATAACAACGAAGGCATTTAATTTAACTGCTTTGGCTCACAATGTAGCACGTAAGGCGTTTAATTTAGCTACTAAGGCAATTAATTTTACTTCCATCTTTGTTCAGGGCGCAGGTTCGGGCTTGGCAGCGGCGGTTTCACGTGTACTTACAGCACTGCGAGTCCAGGCACGGCCTGCAGGGTGTTGGACGGGGGAGTACTTCGCTTAACTCCAGCCGCATCTCAGAAGCCAGTAATCGCAACTTTAAAGTTATCGGTGTCCCGAGGCTGGGCGTGCGCAAGAGTCTTGTGAAACACAAATCTTCGCCGCAGGTAAAAATATTTGTTGTTATTTGATGATGCTCTTGACGCACTGAACATCGGCAGTACCTTGGGATGATGTGAGAACATGTGGGTATTGCGAGACACACACACACGCGCACGTGGTTCTGGAAATAAGGTGTCAGTGATTCTGGTGTGGGCCTGGCATAAAGTGCCTCTTTATTGTATACTAGTGTGAACGAGGAACATCGTTTACGAATTCTAGAGCAGTACTAGTGGCCGGGTTGCTTTGAATCGCCTACTTAGAAGTAGCCAATTTAATTTACAGGGTATCCGAAAAAAATGTTTAATTTTTAAAAAGGCTGTAGTTTGAATACTACTGGTGCTAGGAGGCTGGAACGGGTCTCATTCGAAAGAGCAAAATCTAAAGTTTTATTTTATATCCAGAATACGTTGTTATGAAAACCAGTAGTATTCAAGCTACAGTCTTTTAAAAATGTGTAGATTTTTTGGAGATATCCTGTAGTATGGTTGGTGAGCGCGAGTCGAGGTCATTCTTCTTTTTCTGCCGAACGCCTTGTGCGTGCGTCGCTTGTGCCCTTGCCTATTTCGCTGTGCTGAATTTCTTGTAATCACTCTCCTCACACAGCTTTATAACAGTATTAATATTTACGTTTTACTCTGCCATCAATTTTAACTTTCCGTTATTAATAAAATATCACGTTTTAACTAACTTGCAAAGTAAAATCCTGTGAGAAGCACTAGTGTTTTAAAATGCTCTTCAACTACTGAAATAGCTATGGTAGTAACGGAGACGGAAGCACTAGTAGTCCTCACATTTATACGCCTTTCGGCATTTTTGTGGCTTGGATCTTTGTGGGCCTTCATTTCACTTAAACTGTGTGATGCAGTTTAGTTTCGAAGGTGTACCATACACTAGTTACGTGTTCAAAAATAAAGTTTAATTGTACAGTTACTCGAGAATGTGATGGGGTTGGTATCTTCATGAAAGGCTTACACTGGTGCATGTTGCTGGTAGAAAATCCATGTACTACTTCTGCAGTTAAAATTCAGTTCACTATAAAAATCAATCTGTATGACGAATATGAAGAGCATTAGCCTTTTTCTAGATCTGTAATCTTATTTCAAACATTTTGCGTATTTATTTGTAAAATTGACGTTAATTCTGGGATTCAATTAAGCTTCAAAAATGGTTGAGTATCATCATACGCTGGGAAGTGCACGTGTGCAAGGGATTACTTCCAATAAAATCAAACAAATTTTATTTTAAATTCTTTTTTTTTAATTTGACAGATTCTTTCGTGTTCATTTACTTCCTTTTAAAAAGGTTCTCACACTTTACAACAAGGGAGTTAACACTTTTCGGTAAAAAGCTCATTTAAACTCGTGAACGACCACACCATTTCAAGATGCTTTTGACTCATATTAGTGACGTTGGTTGTCTGTTTCAGAGTGCAGCCTCCAGCGTTGTTCCTACTCGATTGCCTCGTTCCTCTGACGCAGCCTGTGTGCCAGCGTCCCACATTGCCTCCAGGTAACCAACTTACACTTTGCGCCTTATTCGTGTTTGTTGGAGATTTACAAAGTTCTGATGAGTGAATTCCTGTGGGAAGCATACTCCGTTACAATTCATACTTAATATATGAAACTTTAATTCTTAATTACATCCAACTCGCTCCTCCTGCTTACATGTACGTCTCTCTCCCTTCACTCCACCCTTCATTTCCATCTATTCCCCTTCATTCTTTTTCTGCTCACCGGGTTTTTACTACCCGCCTTACTAGGCGGGTACTAGTGTTCCTAACCACCATCTCTAAAATGCTCATTGACGCGAATCATTATTCTATTCTGTTCAAGTATACACAGAACGTTAGGATAAAGTTACTACTTGGGACACTGTGTTTCAATAATTGACCCGTCTGTGTATCTGACATGTTTATTGAATGTTGCACCCTACATCAGTGACTAGAGGTCTGTCGGCAGGTCGTACACATCGAAGGCTCGAGCAGCCAATACCAACCCACGTGGTTGTCGTGATGTGGCGGGTGTGGAGGAGTTCTTCAGGATACTGTACAGCCTACACGTCACTCCGTCCGGTGCCCATGTTCCTGCCCGCCAAGTCATGCGACAAGTAAGGACAGTTCACAGCTTCGAGCTACCTGTAAATTTTTTAGGCCTTTTGGTAGCATTGTTTTTCCCCTCATAGTTTATCTACGTTCATTCTGTAGTGAAGTATGTAATTTGTTTTTCGAAAATAGGTTGAGATGGTTGATGACAGGGCAATGTCTGTGTAATGCGTAGAGTAGCCACAAATAAACATGACATCATAACAGGTAACTTCCTTCCTGCAAAAGCCTTGTTTACTTCATCAGGCCCAAACGAAATACTGATTTAATTTTGTACTATACAAAACAAGGCTTGGAGAAGTAGAGATAGTGAATTTGGTAGCTCATGGTCAAGATCAAGAATATATTACTGGCAGGCTTACATCCATCCATCTGTTTTATCTTTGCATCAATTTAGAATATGGTATTAGTTAGATAACTTTCTTATATTGTTTTCTTGCATTTCAGCTACAGCGGAAGTACACTCATATTCCTCGCAGTGTAGCCAGAAAGTTCTTGGATTTTTGCCCTAAGTGTGGGAGTGCAGCTCGACTTTTGTCGCTCGGTAAAGCCAAGCGTCCGCTTCTTGGCAAGTTATCCAGCCGAAAAGTTCTAGCCGGCCTGAAAGAGGCGGGAACTGCTGCTGGAGCTGCCGAGGTCGATGCACCGATACGACGAGTCACCGTCGAAATGTTTGATAGACCTCCACGAGATCAGAAAGAACTGGTCATGGATGATTGTTCTCAGCCAGGAGGTATGTCAGCCAATACGCTTGTCATGTACGAGTATTGAGAACATGTTTATTTATTTTCACTGATGTATTTGTGTACGGAAAGGAACTTTCTTATTTCCTTATTATATTCTCGTTCATCTGCGGCCAATGAACGTTGCTTCAGAAATAATCATCTTTGGGCAGATGATTGCGATGAATTGATGCAAACCGCACGCTGCACTACCGGTCGTACATCTCGTTCACTCAGCGGAAGTCATCAAGCGGCTGATGCTGGCATCTCTTGCTCTACTTTGTTGCCGGCTGGCCGCTTCATGGCCCTTATGCTGGTTTGTCTACATTTTCGTACTGATGGTGTATCAAAGACAATTCAGGGCAAGAAGAATTTAAAAAAAATGAACTGTAGGATATTGCTGTTTAATATGTACCAACGAGATGGTGATGGGTAATAGAAAGGCGGTTCTAGTAGAGGAGCAAATGCAGGATGCTTATGCTGTGTAAATTGAACATGAAAGCGATAAGAAATGATTGGAAAGGACTGCTAAAAAATATAATTTAGAAAGACATTTGTGTTGAATAGAGATCAAGCATTTGGTGAGTGTTTTGCAGTTGTTACTTTTAATTTTGCAAAATTAAAGTAACTGCCTGTCAAATCGGTTGCGCCCGATGGAAGGTTAACCTCGTATTATTTAACCCTATGTTACTCATTTGTAATTGTAAATCGGCTTCTAGACGTGATTGAATTCTCTTTTAATTCTATTGATTTATACTACTGCGTGTAGAAGCGTTTTATGACTGGAGGTGAACACATGGTAGATACTTCGAAGCACACGAACATAACTACTGTGTGCAGCATTTACAAATAATATTGTTGTGTCATGAGGAATTTATTTATCAAAAGTTTAGTTATATATCGTGTTTAACTAATTTATTTAAAACTGATTATTTCCATTTAAAAAGTTTAACTTTATTCCTCGTGTTGAAGTCCTGCGAAATTTATTTATTTAAACCTTTTTCTTGTTAAAACCCTTAATAATTTCTGGTATTCTCAACCCATCATCATTGTTTACACTTCCAACCTATAATCTTTTTTTCTGCTCAAACTTTTCCGAATTTTACGCAAAGAGCCAATCAACTGCAGAGCAAGCAAATGACACAATTTCTTCTGTTAAATTAGTGACTCTGTGATACAGGTGAACGTGATCGACATGCGGGACTACCCTGACGATGGCCACCAGTACATCGTGCACTGCCAGGACGCCCACTCTCACCTTCACTTCCTGCTCGCCCTCCGCCAGCTCAGGACGAGGGAGATCGCCCACGTCATCATCTCCAAGGTCTGACTCTTTGTCTTGTAGATAATGTGGCTACTGTGAGTTAGAGGTGTTGTGAAGGCGTCTTTATTGTGTTGTCCTTGCAATCATCTCTGAGATCTGCCACCTTATCTTGTTGGTATTGTAGTTACTGTGAGTTAGAGGTGTTGTGAACGCGTCTTTATTGTGTTGTTCTTGCCATCATCTCTAAGGTCTACCTCTTTGTCTTGTCGATTTTTTGGCTACTGTGAGTTAGAGGTGTTGTGAAGGCGTCTTTATTGTGTTGTCCTTGCCATCATCTCCAAGGTCTACCTCTTTGTCTTGTAGATAATGTGGCTACTGTGAGTTAGAGGTGTTGTGAAGGCGTCTTTATTGTGTTCTCCTTGCAATCATCTCTGAGATCTGCCACCTTATCTTGTCAGTAATGTGTCCACCATGAGTCACATGTGTTGTGAGTCCTTTGGGACCTCCCATTTTTTCATAAATTAGTAGGTAGTCATTTTTCAATCCAGTATCTACTGATGTGGTTATTCTGATGTGCTGGTATTTACGTTGCATTGTTTTCAAACAATAAAAGAATGATCTGCTGGAGAAATTAGTGTTCTTTACCGGATGCAAGTATTACTGGCATTTGGTTGGGCCATTTCACATGTCCTTATTATTGTCATAATTTTCTTTGTATGATATACTCTGGAATTTTCGTTATCGATTTTAAGACAGTTCACTCATAGGAAAAGTTCCTAAATCTCATGTCTCGGCCCTTATTCTCCCCTTGCCACGATCCACAAACAACTATTGTGCGAGTGTTAGTATTTTTCTTTGAGCATTGCGGGGCTTCTTCTCCTCTTATACTGGCAATAATGTGCATGACATCAGTCAGTGTAAGTGTAGGTAACCCGTCACTGACTTGCAGTGTCTGCAAAGACATACAGTGGTACCTTGACATACGAATAACCTAACTTGCGAATTATTTAACATACAAATGGTCATTTGGTTCAGATTTCGCCCAACATACGAATGTTTTTTGGTTCAGATTTCCATGGGCGGAAATCTGAAACAAATGGCCATTCGTATGTTAAATAATTGGTAAGTTAGGACATTCGTATATTGAGGTACCACTGTACATAACTTCAGTGAGTTCAAACATAAAGAACTCGTGATTTGGCTTTCAATAGCATGCAGTGGTATTAACTATGTCTGTGTGTTCAGGTGGTGTCAGTGACGGGGCTGCCGTTGCACATCGTGAGCAGCAGTGGCGCTGAGTTCGTGGAGTCCCTGGTGACGCAGATCGACCTCATGTGGACCGGTTAGGACTAATTTATCATTGTATTACTTTAGGATATATACAGGGTGGAACAACATAACCACCTTTTTCGAATAAAGTTCCTTTAAAAAAAAGGAAGTCGTGTTGCCGCACCGTGTAGCAAATCTTCTAGGGCCCCTGTAGATGTACATCTTTAACAGTTACTTCTGTGCAACTTTTGCCTTGCTATGTCAGAAAACCCTACACCACAGATAGGCATGCACTCACTTAAGGTCATGTCAAAGCTCCTGCATAGTGACGATGTTTTGGGTGAGTTTGTGTTCTGCCAGACCTGGGTATCTTTCTTAATTGCGCTTGGCAAAATGAGTAACAGCTAGACAGAATGTGAAGAAACGGTGTGAAAAATATCTGCACTGCTTATGCTCGATAGAAGCGAGTCTTTATTCCTGAATACTACAATTTGATATTCCCCCAGTAAACCAGCAAAGGAACAATAAAAAATCCTTTATATTATTTTCTGAATGTCTTTAAATCTTCTTGTCTCAAATTGAGGAAATTTTATGTATTACTCTCTATATGCACTTATTTCAGAAGCGAATATTAAACCGTAAGTTCTATTTATTCACTCACTAATGAACAGTTGGCACCTCAGGCTCGTGCTCGTCCCTTCTGACAAACTGCAAGTCGCTGAGTGCGTCCACCACGAGAGAGCAGGACGTGTCTGACAGCAGCGACGTGGTGCGCGAGCTGACGATGCGCATCCTGGCTGCTGTCAGCGCTGGGCGACCTGTACTCTGGACCTCCTGGCTGCCTCATGTTCAGTGTGAGAGTTTGTTGGGTCATGTTCAGTGTGAGAGTTTTTTACCTCATGTTCAGTGTGAGAGTTTGTTGGGTCATGTTCAATGTGAGAGTTTGTTGGGTCATGTTCAGTATGAGAGTTTGTTGGGTCATGTTCAATGTGAGAGTTTGTTGGGTCATGTTCAGTGTGAGAGTTTGTTGGGTCATGTTCAGTGTGAGAGTTTGTTGGGTCATGTTCAGTGTAAGAGTTTGTTGCCTCATGTTCAGTGTGAGAATTTGTTGCCTTATGTTTAGTGTGAGAATTTATTGCCTTATGTTCAGTGTCTTCATTGCTTTGATTGATTATATGCAGTGGTTACACTCCTGCTGTTTCAGTTTAAGTTTAGTTCGTATTTTAAGTACCCTGTTTTATTGATGTGTTGCGAGAATGTGATTTCACATGGATTGTTTTGCTGCAAGGTAGTGCTGCTCTGTGACATTTCCCAGTACATTAAGTATTCACTGTACAGTTTGCCAGTTTTCTTTAGTTAATTTAGTACAGCTAAGGTGTTGTTACTCGAGGATCTTATGGCACTTGTTTACAGTATTCAATACGGATTATCGATAAATAGTGTTTTAAATTACAGGGTCTTAACTGGGAATTTTTTTGCATCTTGATGAATTTGTAGAGACAACAAAAGTGTTTGGCTAAGACTAAATTGAATGTTTAGAGAGTGTCCATCATTAACTGTTTGACAATATCTTAAAGAGACCTGGTCGTGCAAATAGCTTTCGAATTTAATGAGTCTAGGTAAGGGAGAAAAATGCCACCATTATGATGTTGTATGACCCTGTTGCGTATGTCCCAAAATTGAGGTCTTCTTCACAGATGCAGAGGTGTATGACAAGGGACTAGTGCAGCAGTGGTTTGTCTGAGTGATCTTCTATGTCTTTAGTTTACCTACTCAATATTAACGTGCGATGACATTGTAAACAGATGTTATAATCTTTTTAGATAATGGTTAACCGTGGTTTTTTTCTATATTACGAAAAGAGAAAGAATTAATGGTTAGAGACAAGTCAAGTCATGATATAAATTATTGCAGCAATGGCTGACCTATAATATTTTAGCCCTTTTGTGAGAGTGCTGTATTGACCTCAAATTTTCATTCTAAACCCAAAACTTCCTATTTGAATGCGAAATTTTATTTTGAAACATTAAATTTCCCTTTTAAACCATACATTTTTCTTTTATACCCTACATTTCCCCTTTAAACCGTAAATTTTCTTTTTAATCCTTAAATTTATTTTTTGAAGCCTTTATGAGTCTTGAGACTTAATTCTACGATTTTCAAGACTTATGGGAAATGTGAAGTCAGAACAGCTGAAAACCTGCTCCTGTCAACCAGCCCTCCTGTCACTGAGTTCATTTACGTATGGAAAATCTCTGTCAATTTGTAACGCACCACTTCTTCCATTATCTTTCCCTGTACATTGATTCCTTCGTTCCTCAGCATCCGCTTCCGAAAATACGTAATCCCTTTACTCTCATTCATTTTATTTAGTTATTTTATACCGTTTTTCTCAGAGCTTAACTATTGTATTGTTATTTCTTGCAGATACCCTAAACACCCAGACGAAGCTTCCACAACTGACGCCTTTTCAAGTGGTCTTCAGGAGAAGCGTGGGCCCGCCAGTAGTCAAGTCTGAAACTTCTAGCCCTCTTAATTTAGAACTTGCTTCGCCTGGAATCATTTCACATCAGTGCTTTTTATCGCCACGCGTCGAGGGACAAAAAAGTGACGGAACTAACATTAAAAGCATGGATAACACTGACATGGAGATTCTAGATGTCACAGCTGGAGGGTTCCATGTGGATGACGGTGCCCTAAGCCACGTTGAAGTGGTCTTACCGAAGAATTCTAATTCGAACACCCATGACGCTGATACTGACTTCTCTATATCATCTGCTGACCTGCTTGGAGAAGGTGGAGAGAATGCTGTTATTGTGATGCACCCACTCAGTCATTTTTCTGTAGGGGCCACAGGCGATGTGCTTACAAGTGGCATTCCTGAAGACCTATCACCCAATGTTAATAACCTGGACACTATAAAAGAGATCGTACCTGTTGACGATGCCTTCACCGTAGAAAATGCGATCGCTGTTGAAGCTGTAGCCGACAGGGATACTGTGGCAGTGAGAGACACTATGACTGTCGACGATTTTATGGCCGTTGAAAATACTGTAACCGTTGAAAGTGTTACAGGCGGACTGTCAGATTCGACTTCCATTTTCTCGAGTTCTCGGAATACTCATGGTGAAATATTCCCTACCCTTGAATCTGTTGTTGAAGATCCAGAGAATTACTTTTGCTAGCGTGTTGCGAATTTGATGTACATCGATTATGGGATTTTGGATAATACAGTAATAAAAACTAAGGCTATTTTCCAGTAGATTTTTGACCATCAATGCCTTGCCTTCGGTGCTAAACGTAGCTGTGTAGCTCAGAATCACAAGTTTCTTTAGAATTGGAGGTAGGCCTGGGTTAACTTCAAAGGACGTCAGTGTTATATTTTACCGTCCATACGACAGTGATTAAAGGAAGCGTTTGGAACTGTAGTGAAGATTTTTTCGACTATGTTTAAATGGATATATGAATAGATGAAAAGATTGAAGCACTGGGTGAGAGAAATGTTGAGAATGGAGATTTTAGAAAGTGTAGAATGCTTGATGGCTAGATGATGTTTCCCCGATAAAGGCCTAGTCTCACAGTGCCTTATCCTTCAAAAAATATGAGTGTAAGAAAAGGAACTGCGTGCTGATTGACAGGTAAACGAGCATAAGTAAAGTCATTTAATTCCTGGTTTATGAAGGTAGCAATGATACGGGTGGGTTTCTAAGGGTTCGTTCTCAAGTATTTATTAAGAACCTTTATGGCTCTTAAGACTAGTCTAGATATTCTCGAGTGCTCAAATCGCTTGTAGAAATTTGCACGCCATGCTGTAGTTTCTTAAGCAGTCGTTTTATATATGGAACAAATTGTGCAAATCCACTGAAGGTTGAAAATCGTCATCAGCACTTGATTACACAGGGTGGCCCATAAGTAAGATACCTTTTTAAGACGATTATAGCTATAAAACTACAAATGGTAAAGAGATTTGGTTAATTCAGAATGAATGAAGAGACTTGAAAATTTTCTACCAGCGTATCAAGTCTGCCGACAGTCACAACATATTGTACGAAAAATTCATAAATTCCACCCTTCAAATTGAATCTCTACGTAATGGAACAACGAGCAAAAATAGTGGAACTTTACTTCCGATGTAATTGTTCGGTTCTGTAATTCAGAGGAATTACAGGAATACTAATGGTATTGAAAGAAGTCCTTCGAAGAAGGTATTTACGAGATTCTTAAATTTAATTTCACGACCTCACAACCAGCAGCATAATTACAAGAACCACAAGATACACATTTGTCTCCGCTCCTCTTCAATGTAGTCAACGATGGTGCCTTTCTCAGTTACTTTTTACACCACAATTGTTAATTTGTGCGATTATTCTGCCTCCTATTGAGGATAACATTATTTTTCACGAGACATGGCGATTGATTGATTGTTAAAGCTTGACCTAACGTATATATTGATTAATGTATGTCATATATGTAACTTAATGCTATATTTTATGTTTTTAGCACTATTTTAGATACTTTATACGACAATAGTGATAATTTTCCCATCCATAATTCGGTTTCAACCAAACAATATTAACTATTACATATATACACTCCTTCATATTTTTACACCATAGTTTGTTTATGACGTTATTTTCCCCTTTTTCTTTCTTTAATTTGCAGAATTTCTGAAATTCTGAAGTCAAAAAATTACAAAATTGTTACATCAGAAATTTCGGTATCAATCTCTCCAGTTTAATTCCATGATACTTGCGGTACTATGAGAAGTTTTAAAATTTGATTTCTAGGTTGAAGATCTGTTCAGTTTTTATTTTATATACTAAGGTTTACACGTATTATTGTGGATAGACATGTAAACAGCTTGACACATTGACTTCGCCATCATTTGAAGAAGTAGTTGTATAAGTGCGGGACCGGATGGTATGGGACGCGGTGTCTAAAATCATCGTTCCCAACCAACCACTCGCTTGGCTCGTGTCAACTGACGATGATGCAAGGGAAACTTAATCGCGCTGTTAAATCCGCCGGAAAGTTGAAAAAACACTATAATTTCCAATTTGAACAGTATAAAATGAATGAAGAGCTCACCATATTAATATGATGTGAAGTCAACTAATTTCTGCTGCCCTGTTTATGACTCCAATGGTGCAAACGTGCCAATGTGAATACACAAAAATATGTTGTTTCTCTTGCTAATAAGTTGTGCAAACCAACAGCTTAGTCCAGTTTGTAGAGCATGGGATTGAATACGGGTATACTGGTACACCAGGGTAAATAATAGCAAACTGTATGAGAGATGCATATCTGATGGAAGTCCATATGCCAGTATTCATGCTAAATTTTATTATAAAATGTTGGCGTTTTCAGATCTCATTGGAGAGTATTGTAGTGTACATTATAAAGCTACTTTTTTCTTAGAAGAAATTGTATATTTTAAGCCTTTCAATTTTTAAATCCCAACTGAACAGCACACCAGATGTGTTTGTTCAATTGCCAGCATCAGTGCTGTGTGTTGAGTATCAGTCATTTAACACTCTCAGTACCAGCTGTACATATATGTCCCAGTAAAAATTCTCATCTCCTGCTTGCTTTTAGTGTTTGCTTGCTTAACCCCTTCAGTACTAGAGGTACATATGTCTCACCCCATTTGGGGGTGAGGGGGGGTTGGAGGGTCACAAAAAATTTTTTGATAACCAATGTGTACCCATAGACCAAGAATATATGCATGGCAGTTCAGTAAATCTTCCCAATTAATTTGTTACTGAAAGGGTTAAGAGAAATAAATTAAAGTAAAATATAGACTGTAGAAGTGCATATTTGATCTGTAGGAATAATTACAATTATGTTGTGCAGGTTACCTGAAATATGTCTTGGAATGCACCTCAAATTTTTGGTGTACAATTTAACACATAATGCAATTGGTCCTGAAATACTCCCTCAAATGGAAATGTAATTTTTCAGTTCTTTTGACATTATTTTTAACCTAAAGATGTTGATTATGCTGCTTTTATCTACCTTATTAACATACAAACCTCTTTTGAAAATGGTTAAATCAACTTTGAAATCAAATATGTAAAATTGTTGTATTTCATCTTCAAACAATGTATCAAAAATTTAATTATCAATTTATAATGTTTTATTTTATAATATAATGTTACACAATTCATTACATAATATGTATATAATATAATATAATTCATGTGTACAATATAAATACACTAAACCTATTTAAAGGACTGAGAAGCTTTTGTGTAGATTATATTAATTGATAGGAAAGGTATCACATTGGAATCAATATCTTAAAGACAGCGATATTAATTTGTCTTCTCTTGTACATATTTATTTTGAAATATGCATAATATATGTAATGTATATTGTTTGGTTTATTGAAATACTTTTAGTGCTGGTCATTTTATGTGAACATACAAAGTTTTTTGAAGCTGCTAATCTGTAAAATGTAACTTGAATTTTAAAATCATAACAAATTATAATATTTGTGGATATTTAAGAGTTCTGAACATGTACAAAGTATATCACTAAATTTGGTTGTTACATTAATCTGAAAAACATAATTTATGCATATTAAGGTGTTGATTGTTCATTAAAAAGAAAAATGCTCATCTGTTCATAGGATTAAGTAATCATAATTTCTACTCTCAAAATGAAATTCTCTAGTTCTCAGTAGATCATAATTAGTAATGGCTTGAAAAGCATAATTTATTGTTAATTAGGTCTTGATGATTGTCTGTAGCTGTTAGAAATATATTATAGTTTTAATTTATGTTGTTAATCAGTTCAAATTTATTGTGATGTCTGTATTTATGTGTTGTGTGAATATAGTAAAGAACTTTCTTAATATATTTCTAATATCCATACATATTTGAATTTTTTCTAGAGCAACTTTTGTGATAAAATTGAGCTGAAAAATAAGCTTACAGCTTTAATTTGTGCACATTATTTGACATCTGAATTAGCTGGAAATTGAAGCTTCACAATGGCTGGTTCTAATGAAAATATCAGTGAAAAAATATCTGAGTTAAAGACTCAAAAAATGTAAGTATGCCAGTTTATATGTTCTGTAGCTAATGTTAAGCTTTTAATGTTTATAATTTTGTTACTTTTGACTAAAATTATTCATTATTAATCACTAATTCATCACAGCTTTCTTCAATATTGTTTTTTCCTTTTTCTGGTATAAATATTTTTCTGTCTGAGACAATTTTTTTTGGCAGTTAATTACTCTGTATAGAAACAGTTGGTGGTCTGAGATTGTATAATTGAATTTCTGTGTCTCAACAATTAGCTTTAGGTGTGCTAAAACTATGTACAAGCAGGACTAATGTATATCAGGGGTGTGGGGGGAGGATCGGGTGGAGGAGGGAAGTAGGACGAGAGTGAAGGGATACTGGAGAGGAAGGTTGCCATGGTGGGTGGAGGTGTTGGGTGGACAAAAAGGTGGCTGGTGGTCTGGTCTGCGGCGCCACAGGCAGGACACGTGGGGTCCTGTGCTGCTCCTTTTCGGACCTGATAAGAGTTTAGGGCTCTGCTTTGACCCAAGTGGAGTTAGGAGAGGAGAGTGCAGGTGGATCTGGGAAGGGATTGCTCATGTTCAGAAATGGTGGGGGAACAGTTGGAGGACCCTGTTGAGGCTTACTGCCAAGATGGCCTGCTGAACTGCTGAGAAGTGCAGGGAGTTTAAGAATTGCCTATAAGTGGAGGGAAGGCAGTCCCCATTTGGAGATAGAAGGTGAACTATGGAGGGTAGGAAGCAGGATTGTGGGGTATGTTTCATGCTTCAAGGGCCAGAGGGTTAGGTGACTGTGAGGTAGTTAGAGTGGTTAGGTGATGGAAGCTGTGTTGGGAGTCTGAGAGGGATGGCTGCTGTCAGGTGCAGTAGGAGCAAACGTTCCAGCACTTTGATGGCAGGACAGAGGAGTGAGATGGGACATTAGGAAGAGCTGAGTGAGGATGGCTTGCCAGGTTTGGGGATGGTGATGATGATGGCTGTTTTCCAAATGGAATGCGTAGTGGCATGGGAGAGTGAGAGGTTGAAGGTGTTGGTGAGATAGGTTATGCCCAAGGGGCCTAGGTGGGAGATGTGGAGTATGGAGTTTGTGGATAGATCTAAAGATCTTGCGTGATGATTTCTTACGTCAGAAGTGAGGGATAATTGTGAATTGGTGGCAGGAGGATTGAGGTATAATGGGGTTAGAGGTGGTGACTCAGTTGCCAAAAGTGATGGGTTGGTTGGGGGGGGCTTGATTGTTGGACTTTTCAGAGAGGGATTTGAGGAGGGGCCAAAATTGGAAGTGGTTTTGTTGTAGGCTATGAGACTGGACTTTGTCAATCCAGGTCTGGTGGGAGTGAGTTGAGATGGCAGAGGTGATGTTGTTGTTGAGGTCAGGTAGAGGGAGCTCATTGGGATTGGAGGAGTGAAGTAGGTCTTATTGGTTGATGAGGGAGATAGCAGAGAGGGGGATAGGTTTGGAATGAAATCTTTCCTGCAGCCTTTGGGATGAAATGATTGGCAGTAATTTGGAGGGTGAAACAGATAAAAGCCTTCCCTTGTGTGTAGGAGGAGAGTAGTGGAGCATTACAGAAGATCTCTTCAATGTGAAGGGTGAAGGCTTCCCAGTTTGCTTTGTTGAAGTTGATTAATGTTGGGGGTGGGGTGGGAAGTTGCTATGGGGAGATGGTCCGTTAATCAATCATAACAAAGAACCAAAGTACAATGTATAGTACCACCTTGCAATGATGGCTACTTGGGTAATGACACTCTTGAATCGCTAAAATTTTATTTATCCATTATTTGTTAATTGTAAATCATGTACTGTACATACTAAACATATGTTTATGGGTAAACTTTACATAAATTTCCTATTCTATCATCATTTTATAGATGGTGTTATTGCACATTCAATATCGGGTCCCAATTATGCCGTTATTGTGAAGCATTACTTTATAGTTAAATTTTTGAACTCTGTGGCAACTGTTTCCTAGCAACGTCAAAAGTTGTATGCACCAACTGTTTCCGACCAGAGGATGTATTTAAGTATGTGCAAATTCAGCTTAATATTTTGCATTATTTGTTTTACAACTGGCAAACAATTTACAAACTCAATTCATTCCTCTACTCAAGTTGAAGCCTAAATTTGTCCTAACCTGAACCTTCGATTTTCCATTAAAATGTGTGTAAATGCAATTAATTAATTCCAGTCTTTTAGATATTGAACCTGTTTTTGTTCTCTGTTCAGCATACTTTTGAAGTCAACTTCTTTGCACCACTAGTAACTGAACTGTCAGCTTTTCTGTCATAATACAATGCAAATTTAACTTTGTCAGAATTTTTTTAAACCACCCAGTACTTGTTTCATATGTTAGTGTGTAAAGAAAGTAATGTCATTTTTTATGATATTAAAAATCCTCCTTAGAAGCCTTCAATTGTTAGTTTAAATTAAATCTCAGTTCTAATGTGCTTCTAATTTTTTCAGAAATAATAATTACTTAATTTAGATAAATTTAATTGTTTCAACCATCAAGAAATGGATGATGTTGAAGAGCATTTAAGATATTGTATGCTCTATTTATACAAGAAAGGTACATCTGCCACACAAGCTGCAACAAACATTTCTTCTGTCCATGGAACTATGTTTTGAGCGATTAGAAATGTCAATCAGGATTTCCTCAGATTTCATCTGGAATTTTTCATGTTAAGGATCTTTAAGGGCTTCTTTATCACTGGAATTTGGTTACCCTAAATGTGGACTACAATTTGAAAATAATGATTAAATCTGAGTTGAAAGCATGGTCCTATTACTGATCAAGGAAAAATTTATTTTTGCTTGAAATGTTTCCTGGTTCATCATCATTATTCAGTTGGTGCTGAGATGGTATGGTACTGTGGTATTTCATTGCAGTCAATTATGATAGAAGACATTTTTGTACAAAATTCATACATTTTGTATATTATTTCTAATATTTTTTAATGATGCCAAATAGGGTTGGTGCATTGCAAGTTTATAATTCAGTGTGCTTATCTTAAACTTTATTATAATGGGATTTTAATTGAAACCTATTAATAGTATAATTAAATTACAATATTGATGTGATTTACATGTATAATCAAGTATTCTTGCTAAAATGTTAGTTTTGAATGCATTGCATCATACATGCATTCTGACATGTACTTATACTACATGTACTGCATGTAACCTTTAACTCTCCAAATAAATTACATTGTATAATTTTTACATTAAGTGTTTACTAATGTAATCACTTTTGCTATGAATTACTGCTTTCATTGTGATGTAAACATTGTACATTTAGGAGTAGGAAAAAATCTTCTTAGAGTTGTACATTTGACATGGTCCTGTCCCAACAATAATTATATATTATTTGATTGATGGCTTATAATGTTTCAGAGTATGGAAGGAAAATGGGGATTATGTAAGCAGTGCAGTGTTCAGTCCATCTGTGGAGGTGTGTGTGGGCAGTCCTGATCGCAGTGTTCTTGGATCATCTGTTGTGGTCACCAAGAGCATCTCTGACTACCCCTTCATGATGCCTGCCAGTGCCAACTCGGGTGTTGCTGAGCACTGCTCTGGAGAATACATGGCTTATGCCATCAACAGTGAGTTGCTGCTTGTCTTGTGGAGTATTCAGTATTCAGTATTTATTATGAAATTACTGGTATTATATGTTTCATTGTGAATTTTATTTGTATCTAGTACAAATACACTTAGTACATACTAAAATCATAATTTTTGGTTTTCCATTCATGAGGAGAGCATGTTTCTGGATTATTGGAGAACTGAGTTGAGTAAAACCTCAGCTAAATACTGAATTTGAGTATATGATTGCTTGTTTATTATGTATGTTTCAAAACCCCTTTAAGTTTGTTAACTACAGTTCGATATTTTTTAGGCACACTGAAAACATAATGTACCATGAACAAGTATTGATTTAATGTCAAACTTCATGTAAAATATAGAAAAAATAGAAAAATTTCAATGAGATTAATTTGCATGGATCTCTGATTACATTGGAGTGCTGAATAAATGTTAAACCTTACTTTGTTCTACAAGTTTAAGAATGCAATACATATACTTCCATTGTTATCGACTTCCTTGTAAGTGGATATCATCCAAATCATCAATGATGCTAAAATCTCAAGTCAGAAGTGTAGGCTAGCAGCTTTTGTTTGTTTCACATATCCTGTCAATGTTAAGCTATTTATGTAATAGGCTTGTTTTTAGAACATAAATTTTTTATGTCAGCTGTTGCTATCGAATTGGCTTGGACAATTGGAAAAGTTTCATCTGTTGTAATGCAACCAACAAAAATGTACAAAAATTTTCATTAATCCCTGCAGCTAAGTTGATTGTGGAGTACAGCTAATTGATCAAACTCTTCCATTCCACAGAAAAAGATGACAGCTGTGAGTTTGGTGGTGCCGGTATGGTGAGAGTCATAAACCAGGTGAAGGGCAAGAGAGGACTCATCCGAGACATACAAGGTCTGGTGATGGACATGTCTTTTGCCTGGATGAAGGACTTTGTCCTGCTGGCATTCACTGACACCAGTGGAGCCTTCAGCGTCTATCAGGCAACATCATTGGATAATGAACCAAAACTCAGGTGCACTTTCATTTATAGAGCATAAACCTATGAATCTGTTTGAGAAACAACAGTTACTTTGTATTTCAACATTATTTCGTGTATCTTTGATTTTTGTCTTGTTCAAAAAATATTTGCATGGGAATGCCAGCTGAAATTTAGGTATTCATGTGATATGTCTCAACTTTATTTTATGCCAAAGTCACTTCTAAATTTAGTAAAATAAATTTGATGTGATTGCTGTTGCACCTATTTTGTAGAACCAATACACTCAAAAACTTTTGCCAAAAAAAAAATGCTGATGGCTTGGTTTGGTATTGCATTTTTCCATTAGCTGTCATGTGTGTTATGTGTTGCATCAAGTTACTGATGAAAGTACTTTTTTATGCAGCATGCGGAAGGTGTTAGAGGTAACGAGACCTCCAGCTGCAAGCAACTTCGTTTTCCAGAACGTATCAAGCACAAACCCCATGAACCAAGTGTCATGGTGCCGTTACATCCCTGAGAATGCTTCCGAGGCCCTCACGCAAGACCCCATTCCCTCATATCTCCTCGCCGTGTCCGCCGGCTGTGTCGTGAGTTGCTGGTGGAGTATTGTTTTGTTGTGTCCCGTGTAGCTGAATGAAAACTACCCTGCTTTCCTGTTTAGGAAAGAGGTGTTATGTTAAAAGTACTCAATTAAAATAATTATTAAAGCAGGATCGAATCGCAACCTTAATTGAGGTTAAAGTTGGTTGGTGACCCAAGTCCAAATTATAAGAATTGTTTGTTTCCTTTTAGTAGTTCTCTAACTCCACATATCTTGTGCCAACATCTTTGAAACTACTCATTTTTCACTTTGTTAGTAGCTAATCTCTCTAAAGCCTCATCCGCTCGAACTCGTATTCGTCATGATTTTTTTCTATTTCAGAGGATATTTGATCTTAGGTGATGGCTAATCAATGTGTTGTCAGGTTGAGGTGTGGCTGCTCCACCACCTGTGTGGTGGGCCGGGAGTTTGTCTGGACAGGTCGGATGATTCCCTGCTGGCTGCCACCAAGGCTCTCAAGCTGCGCATCTTGTGCAAGTCGAGCGTAACGGCCGTGTGCTTCAGTCCGGACAGCACGTGTATTGCCGTCGCCACCATGCAAGGCCAAGTCTATTTCTTCCAAGTAAGATTGAATTCTCTATCCTTCAGTTATGTTCACACATGCTTGCATTATACATTTGTTGATTGGCTCTTATTAGTCGGCTTGCTCCATTTATTGGGTATTGCGTGTGATTTAGAAATTGTAAATTAATGATTAGCTAAATTTTTTAATTTTATGTTTGGTTGAATATTTACACGGTTTTCTGACATGGACTATGTATTTTTTATGGGAGTTAGACTTAGAAATATGTATGCTCTTACTGCTTAACTCTGTATTAGTCACCTCAGGTTCCAAACATAAAAAATTTTACCAAAAAAAACCTGAAGTACAATTGGGGTTACTAAACACTCCTTGGAACTAACGCAGGGCTAATTTGGGTTTATGATTGAATGTTCTTCTCCATAGAATGAAAACATTTTTGTGCAGGAGTCTTGTCTTGAAAATGTTGAATGTGAAGATGTGTCAAAATAAATTTTCTATATTATTAGGCAGGAATCCATTCTGTAAGATTTCAGTAAACATGGCTTGCCTAACATTCAGGAATTAAGGACTAGAAATGTCATCTGTGTTTGTCTTCTGACATACCACAGAAATTTTGTATACAAAGTATGTACTGTATGTACATGCCATCGTACTACTGTGGAAGTGATACATTTTATTCTGTTGAACTGTTTTGAAATTTGTTTTACACTTCTTGTACTTCATTTTTGTAGATTTTAATAATACTTTTGCATCGTATTTTTTATGATACTTTTGGGTTTCATTTTTCAATTAAATAAGAAATAGAGAGAACAAACATTTATGTATGTATAGAGTATTTTGGCTTCTAATCTTTTTGGCTATAAGTTCAGTTCATGCATTCTTTTAATGTGTTGGTTTTAACTTCAGAGTATTCTGTTTTGTTAATTATTTGTAAGCTTTTGAATATGTAATGAAGAGGGAGTTTTGGTAGGGTGTGTAGAATTTGTACTATAAGAGTAACTTCTGTTCCAGTCTCTCCTAGCTGTTGCACACTGTGTATTATTCTATAATATATTTTGGATTGTTTTCAGGATGACGAATCAAAAGTACACACATTATTGTCTATTTTCCATTCAGAGATGCTGATAACATGAGGCCAATGCTGAGATTGTTTATTTGTATTGCAGGCAGAAATACTAGGAGACCTGGAATCAGAGGGGCAAGAAGAGCTGCTACAGCTGTCAGAGCAGACTGAGGAGGACAGTGTCCACGAGTGGCAGCCCCACGACGGAGCGGCGGTGTCCTGCCTGCTCTTCCTGGACGACCACACCTGCACTCCTAATAACAAGTGAGACTGTGAAGATCTGATTTGTTTTATGTACTGGCATGTATTGATAACAAGTGAGACAGTGGAGATAATTTTTTATGTACTGGTATGCATTGATAACAAGTGAGACTGTGAAGATCTGATTTTTTTATGTACTGGCATGCATTGATAACAAGTGAGACTGTGAAGATCTGATTTTTTATGTACTGGCATGCATTGATAACAAGTGAGACTGTGAAGATCGGATTTTTTTATGTACTGGTATGCATTGATAACAAGTGAGACTGTGGAGATCATTTTTTATGTACTGGTATGCATTGATAACAAGTGAAACTCGGGAGATCATTTTTTATGTACTGGTATGCATTGATAACAAGTGAAACTCGGGAGATCATTTTTTATGTACTGGTATGCATTGATAACAAGTGAGACTGTGGAGATCATTTTTTATGTACTGGCATGCATTGATAACGAGTGAAACTCGGGAGATCATTTTTTATGTACTGGCATGCATTGATAACAAGTGAGACTGTGAAGATCTGATTTTTTTATGTACTGGCTTGCATTGATAACAAGTGAGACTGTGAAGATCTGATTTTTTTATGTACTGGCATGCATTGATAACAAGTGAGACTGTGAAGATCTGATTTTTTATGTACTGGCATGCATTGATAACAAGTGAGACTGTGAAGATCGGATTTTTTTATGTACTGGTATGCATTGATAACAAGTGAGACTGTGGAGATCATTTTTTATGTACTGGTATGCATTGATAACAAGTGAAACTTGGGAGATCATTTTTTATGTACTGGTATGCATTGATAACAAGTGAGACTGTGGAGATCATTTTTATGTACTGGTATGCATCGATAACAAGTGAGACTGTGGAGATCATTTTTTATGTACTGGCATGCATTGATAACAAGTGAAACTCGGGAGATCATTTTTTATGTACTGGCATGCATTGATAACAAGTGAGACTGTGAAGATCTGATTTTTTTATGTACTGGCTTGCATTGATAACAAGTGAGACTGTGGAGATCATTTTTTATGTACTGGCATGCATTGATAACAAGTGAGACTGTGGAGATCATTTTTTATGAACTGGCATGCATTGATAACAAGTGAGACAGTGGAGATCTTCCAATTGCTCTATGTTGCTTGCATCTATTGATAACAAGTGAGACCGTGGAGATCTGATTTTTGTTATTTACTAGTATGCATTGATAAGTGAAACTGTGGAGATCTTAATTTTTATGTACTGGCATGCATTGATAACAAGTGAGACCGTGAATATCTTCTAATTGCTTTACGTTACTGGCATGCATTGATAATAAGTGAGACCGTGAATATCTTCTAATTGCTTTATGTTACTGGCATGCATTGATAACATGTGAGACCTTGGGGATCTTCTAATTGTTTAATGTTGCTGGCATGCAAGTGTAACCAAATGGAGATGCAGCGGCACTTGCTTTTACTTTGAATATCAACGCTTTCCTGTAGTCATGGTTTTTGATTTTGGCAACTAAACTCCAGGGGGGTATATTTAGGTGCTTGTTGAAGAGCTGTTCCAGCTCTGAGATAAATTTGCACAAGCCACTTGAAAATAAACTATTGTGAGATATAACCTCCTATTTAGTTTGCAGTTTATTTTTCATAATAAGTAAAAAAAATTAAGAATGCTGCCAATATCGTTGCTGAGATGTGCTTTCTTGCTCCTTATTTTTGCTGGTTTCATTAGCTATCATGTTTTTTAGCTTTGCTTGCTATTTATTTCAGGTTTCTGCACACCTCACTAAAAGCATTAAGGCTAGTTTCTGTCCAGCTAACTTTCTGCATCCAGAAATCTGTACAGTACTATTCTCATTGAGATTAGCTGCTTTTTTTTTAATTTTTGCTAATTCAATTTGAAATTATATTCTGTTTTTTCTTTACTTACCAGCTTTATTTTTTGTTATTTGTATCCCTTGCATATATTGTTGAATTTATACCCTTCATAAATTCTTACCTTACCTGCTATCTTAATTTAAATTAATACTCTTTATCTCGTCTTATTTATTGTTGCTTTTCAATTCAGACTCTGTGTACTCTTGCCTTACCCACAAATTAGCTTTTAAATTCATACCTTTCCTGTGTTCATGGGTTATTCTCCATATATTTTTCATCGTCTTTGTGCAGTGAAAATACGGGTTCATTTTGGGCCTTTGCCTTGACGGGGGCCCACAACAACACGGAGCTGAAGATCTGGAACTGCAAAACCTGGCAGTGCTTGCAGGCGAGTGCCTCAGACTACACCATGCTGACATATTGACGAGTTCTTGTTAGCATTTCCATGGTATTGCAAGGCGCTTGAGGAATGTATCCCTAATTTAAGCAAAAATCTCAGTCTTAACCAATCAATTGAAACCCAGAAGCGTTCTTCCATTTCAGAATTCTGCCAATTTGTTATTAAGTTTATAGTTGTCTGTTTTATGGATATCGTTTTCTTGTAATGCGTACAAAACTTATGTTAACCATGTGCTTTCTAAATCTTAAGCTTCTTAGGATATTAGTTTGGCATTATGTTACATTTTATTTTCAATTTGAAGGCTATTTCAAGTGAGAAAACTGTAAATAATCCTTATTATGGGGCGTTAGCCGAATTTAGCTTTCGATTATTCTTTTTACCACATACTTTATTGTGCTTAAAAACGACTAACTTTTATTCAGAAGCAAAACTTTTCTGACCTTTGTGCATCTTGATTAAATTCTTAATTACTTTCTGGCGACATGGAAGTTATTCAAGCACCCGGGAAGCAAAACCCTATTGTTTAACAAAATCATTAGCTTTTTTAAAGGTATTCCCCCTCTCGAAAGTATCTGAGACCTTTTCAAAGACTACAAATGATGAACTATTGACTTAACAGTGATCTACGATTGCAGCCAGTCACTTATCAGTTTCACTCTCTTCTCAGGTTCTACATTTGCACATTCCATCGCCGACTCCAGGACCCAAAATCCCTCAGTCTTCGTCTGCCCCTCCGTTCCCCAACCCCTCATGTGAGGCTGAACGCAGTGCCTCCCTGTCTCCATCCCTACTACTGAGCTCGTCCCCAGCTACGAAAAGCCACACGTCACTCCGGGTCTCTGCTGACAACTCCACTAACTTCATCATGCTCACCGACCGCTCACGTTATGTTAGTATTATGCACTTCATATATTTTGGTCCAGTGTATGGTGGGTGTCCTCAAACTTGCCTGTGATCGGGTTACCTTCACGGTGACTTGAGATGTATCACGTAGTGTTAATACTATGTACTTCGTTATTTAAAATCCAGTGTCATGTGGGTGCTCAAACTTCTCCATGGTTAGGTTAGCTTAAAAATATCTTTAGATCCAGTGTGAGATGAGCGTATTTAAACTTGTCTATGGTCACGTTACTTTTACGGTATTCCTGTTGTGTCAAGTCTAATGGTGTGCTGAGCGAAAACTATACTTCAAGTTAGCCCACTGTCTCAAATCAGTGACAATTATTCTAGGTGATTGAAGTCTGGAGAGAAAACGAAGAGCAGGTCCTAGGTTCATCAATGCTACGGCAAGGAATTATTCACATGCGCTATTTATTTTTTACATTTTAAATTTCGTCTAAGAATATAAATGCTTTTGTCTTTCTCCATCGAACACCCTGGACTTCGGTCTACCTATATGACCCCGCTCTCACAAGTTTTTCAACTTATGTTGAAGTGGCTTAGTCAAGTTCGTTACCTGGCCAAACACATTCAGTCAAATGCTATTTTACTACTCTCTCAACACAACTGTCACAAGCACCTCATAATTTTCACATAGCATATTGTCATTTTTCTTAAAAACTAATTTAAAACAACCATCCTCTCCGACACCCTTCAATTCAGACTAGTTTCTTGCTCTCTTTAATTCAGTAGTCACGTCAAGTTGCCTATGCCTAGAGGATCATCGTGTTTAGTTTAGTGATCGTAATTCCATGTAAAGCTCTCCATGCTTAAGGAAGCCTTGTATCTATCTAATGCTATCGTTTGACGTTAGGTGCGCTTTTTCATTTATATATGGAGCTACGTGAGTAATGAAAATTCGATTTGTGCAAGTTCTCTTCATACTTGATGTTGTTTATTTTGATGTTTAGGGTCTTGTTTGCCCAGTTTATCATATTTAGTGAAACGGAAGACATCCTTTCTTATGTGTTCATTCTTGCATTCAGCGGTTCATTACACTACCTAATAAGTAGTAAAATTTTTCTGAACTTGCATCAACTGAAACTTTTTTAATACCTGTTTTTTTATGACGTATGCTAAAATCTAAGCTTTCCACTAGCTGTTAAAGTCGTCAATTATAAGTCGTTCTCTTCTTCTTTGTAGGTACTGTATGCTCTGCTGCTCGATTATACTTCGCCCTTTGATGGAAAAAACGCAGGTAACCACGAGTGAACGGTAATATTTCTTTCGTTAGTGTTCAGTTTATTTCATCCATCTTTCTGTACTTTTTATTTCGTTGCTTCATCAAATGTCTTGCTTTTTACATTAATATCTACTGTAGCTAAGCATATCATCCGTTGATATCTACTTTTGCACGGTTAGCTTTTTGCATTTACTTGTTTCTGAGGATGTGAGGAATGATACATAATTATTTCATCTAGTCTAACTATAGGTTCAAGTTGGCATGGGATTCGGGTAAATATCCAAGAATGGACCAAGCGGCTCGTTCCTCTTGCCATATTCTATTCTTTTCTACAGTTATAAAGTGGTTGTGCGGTGTTCATGCCTATGTGGTACCTACTATTAGTAATCTCATGTGACGCGGCTGTCTTCTTTAGCTTCAAAATAGCTTAGTTCTCACCTCCCGAGCTTTGTTATGCAATGAAATCCTCACGACGTAGTAAGGTAACAACTCGACAAATTGTACGAAATTGCTTGCTCAGACGCAATGTTATGTCTATGTTTTTTTAGATTGCGAGATTATTATTTAAATGGGGAATATTAGAAATCAATATATCGTGCGACTCCTCACTTGTCAGAATTGGGTTTTTGTTTTTCGAACTTGTTTGCACAGTTGTTTCATCAACTTGACAATTTCACTTATTTTAACTCGTTTTACCGACACTTGTTCAATCAACTCGTTTTGCTTGTTGTTGTTGTTGTTTTCTGTTGGCAATTTTACTCAATATGACTCTCTCATCAATGCAGGTGAAGCTACGGAAGACGAGGAGAAAGAATCTGGCATCATAGGAAAAGATGAAGACGAGGTGTCAGCTGACTTGCTCATCAAGAGAATTGTGTCCATCTCAGAAATTCCTGTGCAATTTGAACCTTTCAGCCTCACTATCAGCTCAGCGAAAATGAAGACCTACCAGCGTTGGAAGCACCACGCACTGCTTGATGGCACTAGCACTGGTAATGGAGTTTGGAATTAGCGCACTTCTGTGGCACAAAATACTTTTATCCCCTGAACCCACGGAGACGTGTACATGTTTTTGTCAAATGTTGCTCTTTAGGAATTAGACGCTTATACACGTCTCTACCGATAACGCTATTTTCAAAGTATAATTTCTAACATAACGAATAAAAATATGAAGATGCAGTTTATGTATGAAATCTGCATAAAACTTACCATAATATCAAATAATAATTATGAAACTTGAATGTTTTTCCAGAAATAATGGTCGCTAAAAGGGTTACGGTGTCGTAAAGTTTGAAAAGTGGCCCCTTTGAGGTGTAAAATGTTGAGTAGCTTATTCTCGACTCGAAATCTTTACATCCTGTACTGACTAACGAGTCTATCTTACCCTGTGGCTCTTTTTATTTCTCTGTACTTTGGTGAACCTCTAGCTCACCCTTCTTTCACTACTAAATTTCTATTATTTTTATTAGCCTCAAATTTTATTTTTATTTGTTTTGCTCAAATGCCCCTCAAACCATTTTAGAACTCGATGCTTATTGTTCTTACCACATTTTATTCGATTGTTGCTGGAAGTGCTACAAATTAACTTCAATTATTTGGGATCATTTGCTATGCCCTCAAAATGGGTGAAAGTAATTCGCAGGTGACTATTTTATGTTTCACCATGCCGAAATGGTTTTTGGTTCATTTCAGTGGATTTATCTTTGCAATTATTTTGTCCAGTGCCCCAAAATCGGTTTGATTTTTTATGAATCTTGGCTCTTTGCATGGTTTCTTGCTTGTTTCTTCCATCGATATGTGGATTACGCAAATAATAGGCGACAAAGTCTACCGGTGTGATTAGATCTGATCCCATCATGAAATATGCAAGTTGTCTTGTAGGAGTTTCGAGGTCTTGTATATGGGGACACTCATTTGCTATTTTCTACAGATAGAATTTCTTATGTCAGTTCGAGAATAGTAGCTCGCCTTGTTAGTCTAGGTATACATGTGTTCTTAGAATTCGAGTAATTTGAAACACAAGTGATCACCATAGTGGAGAATATTTTGGGCTTTTATAACTGTTAAGTGGTAAAGCAAATCTGGTTCGCTTGCACAGACGCAGATATTGGAGGCAACGGTGGTGACTGCGCGATGGAACGCGGCCTGGTGGTACACTCCAACGTGCTGACCAAGGAGAGCCTTCTGCAGTGCTCCCTTCGCCTGCAGCCTACTCTGCCCTCAATCCGCTACTTCTGCTCCACCTCGGCGCTTCTGGAGTATGCGCCTGACAGTGATCATGCGGCCAACACTGTTGCATCTCATATGCGTACGGCTGGCAACTCATCTCGAAATGTGTCCTTCAACTCCACGTTTTCTTTCTGTGCTAAAGGTAGCGTAATTAGATCATTTAGGAAAAGTGAAGCGAGACTGTGTACATTGGTGGTAAGGAGTTGATATCTGGCATGTTTGTCGTCTTGTGATGTGACCCTCAACTAAATGTTTTCTGTTTGCGCTAAAGGTAGTGTAATTATGTGCATTATTTCAGCGGCTTGAAGCTAGACCTCATTTATTATTAGGAAAGAGTTAATATCAGTCATACTGGAAGAACTTGTATTATAGCTGAAAATCAGTAAATGGACAAAAAATTTGCAACATGTCAATTTCCATTGTGGTTGCATCAGAAATTTTTAAATTGAAATATTCAGGTAAACCTGAGCAAATAGTTTGAACTTACAAGATATCCCTGACATTGAGCGGGGAGAATACAAAATTTAATTGTTTTTGTTTCTTTTACAGCAGTTTTTCTTGTTCTTATAGCATGGTTGAAAAGTTAAGGACTTATTTGTAATTTGTCTGAAAAACAATTCTAACTTTCTATGAAGTAACTTTTTTTTCCATGGGAGAAACGGTGAATATTAGTCACATAAATGGAAAGATAGCAATAAAAAGAATTTCACAGTAAATGTAAGTCAAGGATTGGAATATTTTAGTATTTTAGTAATGGGTTCGAAGGAAGAATTAAGGTAAAAGGAGTGGGAAGTGTTGGACACCTAGAATCATGTATCGAATAGAAGTGAAAATGGGTACTCAGGCATTATAGGCTTTGAAAAAGTATTACAGTGTAACTAGCTTGGGTTTGAGGACAAACATACGAATAAAATTTATATAAATTGAATAGGTTTCAGTTGTGCAGAGACTGCAAGTTGAGTATTACTGACGGGAGGAAAAATGTGTTCATAAAAAAATGACTACAATGACAGTTCAATTGAAAAATGAGGGATTGATGAAGTGTGTGACAGTTAACATGTAGTGTAAATTATGAAGAGTTAAGAAGTTTCTACGTATGAGTAAGAATAAATAAGTTGCTCTTCGTGAAAATCCTTATAAAATTGACGGGAAGAAGACGCTGAAAAGATTGTTAGTTTCACCTAGATTTGATATCAAAAAGTTTCAGCGATCAATTTTAATGTTTTTGGAAACGGGGTATATGAGTCTCTAGCTAGAAAAATGTTAATAGTGTAATCATTCTAAGGAGAAAATGAGCTAAGACTACGGTGTTCCTGCAGTACACGAAGGGTTTATTGATCATTGAGTTTGTGTTTCTCTTTTCAATCGAAGTTATTTATGGAAGTAACGATTTGCATAGATTGTAGTAAAATAAACCAATGTTTATGGAAATGTACAAAATTTACTGTAATCTAATAATAAAGCTGAATTGGATAGTGCGGATAGGGATATTGTTGGTTAAACTTTGTGGCAGTGATACAGTCGGACTGGTTATTGGTATCCTTTTCTTCGATGGAGGAAAAATGCAGAGGCATCTTATTCTTGTCATCATCGGGTGCAAAACGAATTTCATTAGCGTTCATCTCGTGCAGTTTACGACTTTCTATTATGTATTTAAAACTGTTTTATTAATATCAATCATAGCTATGTTGTTTGTCCTCTTCATTTTATCCTTATGTCATTCATTACCCTTTCAAATCAAAAGGTCTTTTTCTCATTTTAATACGAAACCTGAGCATTTGTCATACACTGACCGCATGGCCACTTGACCATTTGACCACTCATCTCTGATGTTGACCATGCGTGCAGACGGGCTGTCTGACCTGAACCTGTCCATAAGTGAGCCTGTGGGTCCTATCGTCTCGTCTGGACCGGTGCAGGCGAACATCGAGAAGGAAATAACCAAAAATAACTCCATGGACTCGAGGCATGAGGTGATGTCAAATGAAGGTTCTGTTCTGAACAGCGTTCTCTTCGTAACGACAATGGGTGTTAGTTTTCTTTAACAAGAAATGTTCTGTTTGTAACAGCAATAGATGCTTTATTTAACGATATAATATTTTGCTTTTAACGAAAAAGGATGTTCTGTTTGTAACAATCAAATGTTCTATTGGTAACACCAGTAGATGCTCTTTACGATACAATATTCTGTTTGTAACAAATGGATGTTCTGTTTGTAACAACAATGAATTTTCTCTGTTTAAAAAGACGTCCAGATTCATAATCGACCATCATGTCAGCCATTAGATAATACGAAGGTTTGTTGAACATGTTCAGTACGTAGGTGCATTGAACAGGTTGATTATGTTATTGAATTGAACATGTATGTGTACATAGATGGATTAAAGATGTATGTATATGTAGGTCCTTTAAACATGTTGAATATGTAAGACTGTAGGTACATTGAACATGTTGAATATGTAAGTGTATAAATGCAACAATGTTGAACTGTGGTACATTCAAGTTACTGACATCCAAAGTTAATCCTTGAATTTTCTCGCGAAAGTACAATGTCGAATTTTTTCATTCTTCAGAGGATATATTTATCTATGAATAGTTCATAAGTGAATGACATCTATTTGCTAATTATATATTTCTAAAATGGCATTTTATTGCGTTTATCATCTAAGCAGTGTATTTAAAACGCATTCATTCATTTATGTAGTAGGTATTGTTGCTTTTAAATAGAATTTTTCCTATTAAATTGTGTGCGTTTTACAGCGTCAAGGGTTGAAACTTTGTGCTACAAAATTATTTATTGGAGCATGGGTGACTAGAAATAAAGCCTTGAGTGTTCTGTAACCCTTTCCTTCATGAATCTTTAATATTAATGCAAAAAATTATTTAATCCCAATTTTGGATTTAACTGCGATAGAATAAGGATACGAACTAAATTTTCAACATAAATATCTCAATTCAAAGAAAAACAGCAACTGCTTAAATATTCACGAAACGCGTTTGAGTACTACTAGAATAGAATAGAATGAGGCTATAGGAACGAACCTTCGGGCGCATTCTTGGGTCGGATAATTACTTCGATAATTATTCGGTTGTTTACCCAAGTCCCGTGCCGTATTTCTAGCCTCGTCAACCATGTCGGCAGCGGGATAACTAGTACAATATATCTAACAACTTGAAATGCAACGTATATGTAACAACATGGAGGAAAGGATTAATAATTGGCATCGCCTCCAGATTCCGCTGGGGACCCTCTTACCACCTGACCACTTCCAGACCACACCTTCAACTACAGGGCCTGCTCTGTCCTCCCAGGCTCTCCTCGCCTCCGCCACGAACAAACTGCCTCCGCCTCCAGTGGTCCG